>JAYEVD010000802.1:0-331193 GCA_036346405.1 Phyllostachys edulis | reverse complement strand
AGAAATAAGGTAGGTCACACTAGAAGTCTATTTTGGGTGTTTCAGTATTGATTGTCTTTACGTGCCTCGATTTAGTAAAGTGGAGCTCTAGATCCGCTGGATTACGCAAAATGTTTCACACTGCTTTCGTAATTATTCCAAATGCACCTAGAAATGACATAGAGCACACCAGAAGTCCATTTTGGGTGTTTGAGTTGATTTTCTTTCCGCGTCTCGATTTCATAATGTGGAGCTCCGGGTACCCGTCGCTCTGCAAACTTTTACACCGGCTCAGAATTATTCGAAATACACTTAGAAATGACGTAGGGCACACTAGAAGTCCATTATGGGTGTTTGGTTTTGATTTTCTTTCCGTACCTCGATTTCATAAATTGGAGCTTAGGGTACGCGTCGTTTTGGAAAGTTTCACACCGGCTCGGAAAGATTCCAAATGCACCTAGAAATGAGGTAGGGCACACTAGAAGTCCATTATGGGAGTTTTATGTTCATTTTCTTTCCATGCCTCGATTTCATAAAGTGGAGTTTTGGGTACCCGTCGTTTTGGAATGTTTCGCACTTGCTCGGAATTATTCCAAATGCACCTAGAAATAAGGTAGGTCACACTAGAAGTCTATTTTGGGTGTTTCGTATTGATTGTCTTTCTGTGCCTCGATTTCGTAAAGTGGAGCTTTGCATACCGTCGTCCAGCAAAGTATCACACCTGCTCAGAATTATTTCAAATGCACCTAGAAATGACATAGGGCACACCAGAAGTCCATTTTGGTTGTTTGCATTGATTTTCTTTCCGTGCCTCGATTTCATAATGTGGAGCTCCGGGTACCCGTCGCTGTACAAAGTTTTACACCTGCTCAGAATTTTTCCAAATGAACCTAAAAATGACGTAGGGCGCACTAGAAGTCTATTTTGGTTGTTTCGTATTGATTGTCTTTCTGTGCCTCGATTTCATAAATTGGTCCTCAGGGTACGCGTCGTTCTGGAAAGTTGCACACCGGCTCGGAAAGATTACAAATGCACATAGAAATGAGGTAGGGCACACTAGAAGTCCATTATGGGAGTTTGATGTTCATTTTCTTTCTATGCCTCGATTTCATAAAGTGGTGCTCTGGGTACCCGTCATTCTGGAATGTTTCACACTTGCTCGGAATTATTCCAAATGCACCTAGAAATGTGGTAGGGCACAATAGAAGTCTATTTTGTATGTTTCGTATTGATTGTCTTTCTGTGGCTCGATTTCGTAAAGTGGAGCTCTGGATACTGTCGTTTAGCAAAGTTTCACACCTGCTCGGAATTATTCCAAATGCACCTAGAAATGACATATGGCACACCAGAAGTCCATTATGGGTGTTTGCATTGATTTTCTTTCCGTGCCTCGATTTCATAATGTGGAGCTCCGGGTACCCGTCGCTCTAGAAAGTTTTACACCTACTCAGAATTATTCCAAATGCACCTAGAAATGACGTAGGGCACACTAGAAGTCCATTATTGGTGTTTGGTTTTCATTTTCTTTCTGTGCCTCGATTTCATAAATTGGAGCTCAGGGTACGCGTCGTTCTGAAAAGTTTCACACCGGCTCGGAAAGATTCCAAATGCACCTAGAAATGAGGTAGGGCACACTTTCCAATATGGGTGTTTGATGTTCATTTTCTTTCCAAGCCTCGATTTCATAAAGTGGTGCTCTAGGGTACCCGTCATTCTGGAATGTTTCACACTTGCTCGGAAATCTTCGAAATGCACCTAGAAATTACGTAGGTCACACCAGAAGTCCATTATAGTTATTTGGTGTGGATTTTCTTTCCGTGCCTCGATTTCATAAAGTTGAGCTGAGGTACGCGTCGTTCTGGAAAGTTTCACACCGGCTCGGAAGGATTCCAAATGCACCTAGAAATGAGGTAGGGCACAATAGAAGTCTATTTTGTATGTTTCATATTGATTGTCTTTCTGTGGCTCGATTTCGTAAAGTGGAGCTCTGGATACCTTCGTTCAGCAAAGTTTCACACCTGCTCGTAATTATTCCAAATGCACCTAGAAATGACATATGGCACACCAGAAGTCCATTATGGGTGTTTGCATTGATTTTCTTTCCGTGCCTCGATTTCATAATGTGGATCTCCGGGTACCCGTCACTCTACAAAGTTTTACACCTGCTCAGAATTATTCCAAATGCACTTAGAAATAACGTAGGGCACACTAGAATTTCATTATGGGTGTTTGGTTTTCATTTTATTTCCGTGCCTCGATTTCATAAATTGGAGCTCAGGGTACGCGTCGTTCTGGAAAGTTTCACACCGGCTCGGAAAGATTCCAAATACACCTAGAAATGAGGTAGGGCACACTAGAAGTCCATTGTGGGAGTTTGATGTTCATTTTCTTTACATGCCTCGATTTCATAAAGTGGTGCTCTGGATGCCATCGTTCAGCAAAGTTTCACAACTGCTCGGAATTATTCCAAATGTACCTAGAAATGACATTGGGCACACCAGAAGTCCATTTTGGTTGTTTGCATTGATTTTCTTTCCGTGCCTTGATTTCATAATGTGGAGCTCCGGGTACCCGTCGCTCTACAAAGTTTTACATCTGCTCAGAATTATTCCAAATGCACCTAAAAATGACGTAGGGCGCACTAGAAGTCTATTTTGGGTGTTTCGTATTGTTTGTCTTTCTGTGCCTCGATTTCATAAATTGGAGCTCAGTGTACGCGTCGTTCTGGAAAGTTTCACACCGGCTCGGAAAGATTACAAATGCACCAAGAAATGAGGTAGGGCACATTAGAAGTCCATTATGGGAGTTTCATGTTCATTTTCTTTCCATGCCTCGATTTCTGATACGGGGGTTCCCGATCTTCTCGACGTAGGATCGAAGATAACTTGCACGCTTGACTTGACAAATCGTAGTTGCTCACCCGATGCCAATGCATGAACTTGCAACTCTTTAATTCGCCCAATCTCACGTGTACTCCACCCGACCACCAAGTGGAGTTTTACCGATCCCTCAATTCCCAACGGAAAGACAGAACGGTCTTTGGAAGAAAACGCCCTATTCCCCTCCAAGTCGTTGGCCTTCACCAAACTTCTTGGAAGAATCAAGCGTTGATGCAAAAAGCAATGAAAATCTTTAATCGTGGGCTAAGGATACAATGGGGGTCTACCCCTCAATATATAGTACCCTTCTCCACCTTATGGCTGGCCAAGAGGCCCTACTCCTATTCTATTTCGGAATTAGAACTCCTACTCCAATTTGGACACAATCTAAAACAAAAAAGGAAACTCTGAGTTTACAACCGTCATATTGTTTCGGTCATATCTTTTGATACGTGATGAATCTGAGGCTGAGCGAGTATCCATCGGATCGGGCCTGAAGTTAGCTTTCCAACAAGTACAAGAACACTCAAATCGGACTCCGTTTGCGAAAGTTATGACCTTTTTAATCCGGACTGTACTGCTGATTCCGAATCTGATTTTGATGTTGATTCCGAATCCGAATTTAATCCAAACCTTCCTAACTTCAATTTCATTAATTGATACGACTTGAATCCGTATGAAACTTGAGAAAGGGACTCTTATAAGCCTTTGGGAAGTCATGGCAAAGCTGGATATCTTCCAAAGATGTCGTACATGCCGCATCAACTCATCAACTCTCGCGCGTTGGTCGATGCAGAATGTGCAAAGCATGCACTCGAATAGCCATAACTTTTTATAAAGCTCCAAATCATGTGCCGTTTGATCCGTTGGAAAGTAGACTTGATAAGCTTTCCAAATATATATGTGGTTCATGCTAGATCCTTCCGAGTTGCTCCGAAGATCACCATGAACCCATACCTTCCATGCGTCCCATAGGCTGCATGCTATTTTTGTGAGCATCAAAACACCCCGAGAAGCATCGTGTTCTTGATATTCACATAAGGCATCAACTTCAAACCTAACAATAAGCGATGACCTGCTATTAGGTAGTATAATATTCTCAATTAAATTTAAAGGAAATTCATGGAACAGATTCACCTGTCGGTTAAGGTTCTTTGCACAAGCTTCACCCAGAAGCTTCTCTTGTTCTTCAACTCTTTTAGTAAGCTCATGTTATTCTGAAGTACTTGTTGAATTGAAAACACTATATGGAACAGCGTAGGTAAGGATGTCCACATCAATTTCATACAGTGGAGCTCTAGGTACCTGTCGTTCTGGAATGTTTCACACTTGCTCGGAATTATTCCAAATGCACCTAGAAATGACGTAGGGCACATCAGAAGTCCATTATAGTTATTTGGTTCTGGAAAGTTTCACACCGGCTCGGAAGGATTCCAAATGCACCTAGAAATGAGGTAGGGCATACTAGAAGTCCATTTTGGGTGTTTCGTATTGATTGTCTTTCTATGCCTCGATTTCGTAAAGTGGAGCTCGGGATACCGTCGTTCAGCAAAGTTTCACACCTGCTCGGAATTATCCCAAATGCACCTACAAATGACAAAGGGCAGACTAGAAGTCCATTTTGGGTGTTTGCATTGATTTTCTTTCCGTGCCTCGATTTCATAATGTGGAGCTCCGGGTACCCGTCGCTCTGCAAAGTTTTACACCTGCTCAGAATTATTCCAAATGCACCTAGAAATGACGTCGGGCACACTAGAAGTCCATTATGGGTGTTTGGTTTTGATTTTCTTTCCGTCCTCGATTTCATAAATTGGAGCTCAAGGTAGGCGTCGTTCTGGAAAGTATCACACCGGCTTGGAAAGATTCCAAATGCACCTAGAAATGAGGTAGGGCACACTAGAAGTCCATTATGGGAGTTTAATGTTCATTTTCTTTCCATGCCTCGATTTCATACAGTGGAGCTCTGGGTACCGATGGATGCTCGAATGTTTCACACTTGGTCGGAATTATTCCAAATGCACCTAGATATGACGTAGGGCACACCAGAAGTCCATTATAGTTATTTGGTGTGGATTTTCTTTCCGTGCCTCGAATTCATAAATTGGAGCTTAGGGTACGCTTCGTTCTGGAAAGTTCCACCCCGGCTCGGTAGGATTCCCAATGCACCTAGAAATGAGGTAGGGCACACTAGAAGTCTGTTTTGGGTGTTTCGTATTGGTTGTCTTTCTATGCCTCGATTTTGTAAAGTGGAGCTCTGGATACCGTCGTTCAGCAAAGTTTCACACCTGCTCGGAATTATTCCAAATGCACCTAGAAATGATATAGGGCACACCAGAGAGTCCATTTTGGGTGTTTGCATTGATTTTCTTTCCGTGCCTTGATTTCATAATGTGGAGCTCCGGGTACCCGTCGCTCTGCAAAGTTTAACACCTGCTCAGAATTATTCCAAATGCACCAAGAAATGACGTAGGGCACACAAGAAGTCCATTATGGGTGTTTGGTTTTGATTTTCTTTCCGTGCCTCGATTTCATAAATTGGAGCTCGAGTGCGATAATCGCTTACGAAAGTTTCACACCCGCTCGGAAAGATTCCAAATGCACCTAGAAATGAAGTAGGGCACACTAGAAGTCCATTGTGGGAGTTTGATGTTCATTTTCTTTCATGCCTGCCTCTCGATTTCATGTTTCACAATTGCTCGGAATTATTCCAAATGCACCTAGAAATGGTAGGGCCGTTTGTTCTCGAATGTTTCACAATTGCTCGGAATTATTCCAAATGCACCTAGAAATCACGTAGGGCACACCAGAAGTATATTATAGTTATTTGGTGTGGATTTTCTTTCTATGCCTCGATTTCATAATGTGGAGCTCGGATACCGCTGCTCAACAAAAAGTTTCACACATGCTCGAAATTATTCCAAATGCACCTAGAAATGACATAGGGCAAACTAGAAGTCCATTTTGGGTGTTTGTATTGATTTTCTTCCGTGCCTCGATTTCATAATGTGGAGCTCGGTGTACGCCGCTCTGCAAAGTTTTACACCATGCTCGAAATTATTCCAAATGCACCTAGAAATGACGAGGGCACACTAGAAGTCCATTATGGGTGTTTGGTTTTGATTTTCTTTCCGTGCCTCGATTTCATAAATTGGAGCTCGAGTGCACGCTGGATTGCTCGAAAGTTTCACACCGGCTCGGAAAGATTCTAAATGCACCTAGAAATGAGGTAGGGCACACTAGAAGTCCATTATGAGAGTTTGATGTTCATTTTCTTTCCATGCCTCGATTTCATAAAATGGAGCTCTAGGTACCCGTCATTCTGGAATGTTTCACACTTGCTCGGAATTATTCCAAATGCACCTAGAAATGACGTAGGGCACACTAGAAGTCCATTATGGGTGTTTGGTTTTGATTTTCTTTCCGTTCCGGAGCCTAGGTGCCTCGATTTCATAAATTGGAGCTTCTATTTTGGGTGTTTACGATGATTGTCTTTACGTGCCTCGATTTACGTTTCTGGAAAGTTTCACACCACACCTACTGAAGGATTCCAAATGCACCTAGAAATGAGGTAGGGCACACTAGAAGTCTATTTTGGGTGTTTGTATTGATTTTCTTTCCGTGCCTCGATTTCGTAAAGTGGAGCTCTGGATACCGTCGTTCAACAAAGTTTCACACCTGCTCGGAATTATTCCAAATGCACATAGAAATGACATAGGGCACACTAGAAGTCCATTATGGGAGTTTGTTGTTCATTTTCTTTCCATGCCTCGATTTCATATAGTGGAGCTCTAGGTATGTTCATTTTCTTTCCATGCCTCGATTTCATAAAGTGCACTCTGGGTACCGTCGTTCTGAATGTTTCACACTTGCTCGGAATTATTCCAAATGCACCTAGAAATGACCTAGGGCACACCACAAGTCCATTATAGTTACTTGGTGTGTATTTTCTTTCCATGCCTCGATTTCATAAATTGGAGCTTAGGGTACACGTCATTCTGGAAAGTTTCACACCAGCTCGGAAGGATTGGAATGATTCCAAATGAAGTAGGGCTAATTTCTATTATGGGTGTTTCGTATTGATTGTCTTTCTTCGTGCCTCGATTTCAGTAAAGTGGAGCTCGATACCGCTGCTCGAAGAAAGTTTCACACCTGCTCTAATTATTTCAAATGCACCTAGAAATGACATAGGGCACACCAGAAGTCCATTTTGGGTGTTTGCATTGATTTTCTTTCCGTGCCTCGATTTCATAATGTGGAGCTCCGGGTACCCGTCGCTCTGCAAAGTTTTACACCAGTTCAGAATTATTCCAAATGCACCTAGAAATGACGTAGGGCACACTAGAAGTCCATTATGGGTGTTTGGTTTTGATTTTCTTTCCGTGCCTCGATTTCATAAATTGGAGCTCGAGTGCAGCGTCGATTCGAAAGTTTCACACTGCTCGGAAAGATTCCAAATGCACCTAGAAATGAGGTAGGGCACACTAGAAGTCCATTATGGGAGTTTGATGTTCATTTTCTTTCCATGCCTCGATTTCATAAATGGAGCTCTAGGTACCGTCTGCTCGAATGTTTCACACTTGCTCGGAATTATTCCAAATGCACCTAGAAATGACGTAGGGCACACCAGAAGTCCATTATAGTTATTTGGTGTGGATTTTCTTTCCGTGCCTCGATTTCATAAATTGGAGCTTAGGTTACGCGTCGTTCTGGAAAGTTTCACACCGGCTCGGAAGGATTCCAAATGCACCTAGAAATGAGGTAGGGCACACTAGAAGTCCATTTTGGGTGTTTCGTATTGATTGTCTTTTTATGCCTCGATTTCGTAAAGTGGAGCTCTGGATACCGTCGTTCAGCAAAGTTTCACACCTGCTCGAATTATTCCAAATGCACCTAGAAATGACATAGGGCACACCAGAAGTCCATTTTGGGTGTTTGCATTGATTTTCTTTCCGTGCCTCGATTTCATAATGTGGAGCTCCGGTGCACGAATTAATCCAAATGCACTAGAAGTCCATTTTGGGTGTTTGGTTTGATTTTTTTTCCGCTTCGATTTCAAAGTTTTACACCGCTTCGAAAGTTATTCCAAATGCACCTAGAAATGACGTAGGGCACACTAGAAGTCCATTATGGGTTTGTTTGGTTTTTTCCATGCCTCGATTTTCTTCTCCGTGCCTCGATTTCATAAATTGGAGCTCGATTTGGTACGTGCCTCGATTTCATAAATTGGAGCTTGGTGCGAAAGTTTCACACCGGCTCGGAAAGATTCCAAATGCACCTAGAAATGAGGTAGGGCACACTAGAAGTCCATTATGGGAGTTTGATGTTCATTTTCTTTCCATGCCTCGATTTCATTTCAACCTTGGAGAAATGACATAGGGCACACTAGAAGTCCATTACATTTTCGCCTCGATTTCATATAGTGGAATGTTTCACACTTGCTCGGAATTATTCCAAATGCACCTAGAAATGACGTAGGGCACACCAGAAGTCTATTGTAGTTATTTGGTGTGGATTTTCTTTTCGAGTCTCGATTTCGTAAATTAGAGCTTAGGGTACGCGTCGTTCTGGAAAGTTTCACACCGGCTCGGAAGGATTCCAAATGCACCTAGAAATGAGGTAGGGCACACTAGAAGTCTATTTTCGGTATTTAGTATTGATTGTCTTTCTATGCCTTTTTTTTGTAAAGTGGAGCTCTGGATACCATCGTTCAGCAAAGTTTCACACCTGCTCGGAAATATTCCAAATGCACCTAAAAATGACCTAGGGCACACCAGAAGTCCATTTTGGGCGTTTGTATTGATTTTCTTTCCGTGCCTCGATTTCATAATGTGGAGCTCCGGGTACCCGTCGCTCTGCAAAGTTTTACACCTGCTCAGAATAATTCAAAATGCACCTAGGAATGACGTAGGGCACACTAGAAGTCCATTAAGGGTGTTTGGTTTTGATTTTCTTTCCGTGCCTCGATTTCATAAATTGGATATCGAGGCACGCTGCTGCTCGAAAGTTTCACACCGGCTCGGAAAGATTCCAAATGCACCTAGAAATGAGGTAGGGCACACTAGAAGTCCATTATGGGAGTTTGATGTTCATTTTCTTTCCATGCCTCGATTTCATAAAGTGCAGCTCTGGGTACCCGTCGTTCTGGAATGTTTCACACTTGCTAGGAATTATTCTAAATGCACATAGATATGACGTCGGGAACACCAGAAGTCCATTATAGTTATTTGGTGTGGATTTTCTTTCCGTGCCTCGATTTCATAAATTAGAGCTTAGGGTACGCGTCGTTCTGGAAAGTTTCACACCGGCTCGGAAGGATTCCAAATGCACCTAGAAATGAGGTAGGGCACACTAGAAGTCTATTTTGGGTGTTTTGTATTGATTGTCTTTCTATGCCTCGATTTTGTAAAGTGGAGCTCTGGATACCGTCGTTCAAAGAAAGTTTCACACCGCTTCGGAATTATTCCAAATGCACCTAGAAATGACATAGGGCACACCGAAAGTCCATTTTGGGCGTTTGTATTGATTTTCTTTCCGTGCCTCGATTTCATAATGTGGAGCTCGGGTGCCGCTTCTCGCAAAGTTTTACACCACTCGTAATTATTCAAAATGCACCTAGAAATGACGAGGGGCACACTAGAAGTCCATTATGGGTGTTTGGTTTTGATTTTCTTTCCGTGCCTCGATTTCATAAATTGGAGCTCGAGTGCAGCGCTGCTCTGAAAGTTTCACACCGCTCGGAAAGATTCCAAATGCACCTAGAAATGAGGTAGGGCACACTAGAAGTCCATTATGGGAGTTTGATGTTCATTTTCTTTCCATGCCTCGATTTCATAAAGTGCGACTCTAGGTACCGTGGATTACGAATGTTTCACACTTGCTAGAATTATTCCAAATGCACCTAGATATGACGTGAGAGCACACCGAAGTCCATTATAGTTATTTGGTGTGGATTTTCTTTCCGTGCCTCGATTTCATAAATTGGAGCTTAGGGTGCGCGTGGATTACGAAAGTTTCACACCGCTCGGAAGGATTGCAAATATACCTAGAAATGAGATAGGGCACACTAGAAGTCTATTTGGGGTGTTTTGTATAGATTGTCTTTACGTGCCTCGATTTCATAAAGTGGAGCTATGGATACCGCTGTTCAACAATGTTCCACACCGCTTCGGAATTATTCCAAATGCACCAAGAAATGACATAGGGCACACTGAAGTCCATTTTGGGCGTTTGTATTGATTTTCTTTCGTGCCTCGATTTCATAGCGTGGAGCTCCGGGTACCCGCCGCTCTGCAAAGTTTTACACCTGCTCAGAATTATTCAAAATGCACCTAGGAATAACGTAGGGCACACTAGAAGTCCATTCTGGGTGTTTGGTTTTGATTTTATTTCCGTGCCTCGATTTCATAAATTGGAGCTCAGGGTACGCGTCGTTCTGGAAAGTTTCACACCAGCTCGGAAATATTCCAAATGCACCTAGAAATGAGGTAGGGCACACTAGAAGTCCATTATGGGAGTTTGATGTTCATTTTCCTTCCCTGCCTCGATTTCATAAAGTGTAGATCTGGGTACCCATCGTTCTGGAAAGTTTCACACCGGCTCGGAAAGATTCCAAATGCACCTAGAAATGAGGAAGGGCACACTAGAAGTCCATTATGGGAGTTTGATGTTCATTTTATTTCCATGCCTCGATTTCATAAAGTGGACTCTGGTACCCGTGGCTTACGAATGTTTCACACTTGCTAGGAATTATTCCAAATGCACCTAGATATGACGTAGGCACACTGAAGTCCATTATAGTTATTTGGTGTGGATTTTCTTTCGTGCCTCGATTTCATAAATTGGAGCTTAGGGTACGCGTCGTTCTGGAAAGTTTCACACCGGCTCGGAAGGATTGCAAATGTACCTAGAAATGAGATAGGGCACACTAGAAGTCTATTTGGGGTGTTTTGTATAGATTGTCTTTCTGTGCCTCGATTTCGTAAAGTGGAGCTCTGGATACCGCTGTTCAAAGAATGTTTCACACCGCTTCGAATTATTCCAAATGCACCTAGAAATGTCATAGGGCACACCAGAAGTCCATTTTGGGTGTTTGCATTGATTTTCTTTCCGTGCCTCGATTTCATAATGAGGAGCTCCGGGTACCCGTCGCTCTGCAAAGTTTTACACCAGCTCAGAATTATTCCAAATGAACCTAGAAATGACGTAGGGCACACTAGAAGTCCATTATGGGTGTTTGGTTTTGATTTTCTTTCCGTGCCTCGATTTCATAAATTGGAGCTCAGGGTACGCGTCGTTCTGGAAAGTTTCACACCGGCTCGGAAAGATTCCAAATGCACCTAGAAATGAGGTAGGGCACACTAGAAGTCCATTATGGGAGTTTGATGTTCATTTTATTTCATTGCCTCGATTTCATAAAGTGCAGCTCTGGGTACCCGTCGTTCTGGAATGTTTCACACTTGCTAGGAATTATTCCAAATGCACCTAGATATGACGTAGAGCACACCGGAAGTCCATTATAGTTATTTGGTGTGGATTTTCTTTCCGTGCCTCGATTTCATAAATTGGAGCTTAGGGTACGCGTCGTTCTGGAAAGTTTCACACCGGCTCGGAAGGATTGCAAATATACCTAGAAATGAGATAGGGCACACTAGAATTCTATTTGGGGTGTTTTGTATAGATTGTCTTTCTGTGCCTCGATTTCGTAAAGTGGAGCTCGATACCGCTGCTCAAACAATGTTCCACACCTGCTCGAATTATTCCAAATGCACCAAGAAATGACATAGGGCAGACCAGAAGTCCATTTTGGGCGTTTGTATTGATTTTCTTTCCGTGCCTCGATTTCGAAGTGTGGAGATCCGCACCGCCGCTCGCAAAGTTTTACACCTTTCGAATTATTCAAAATGCACCTAGAAATGACGTGAGGGCACACTAGAAGTCCATTATGGGTGTTTGGTTTTGATTTTCTTTCCGTGCCTCGATTTCATAAATTGGAGCTTAGGTGCGCGTCGATTCTCGAAAGTTTCACACCACTCGGAAAGATTCCAAATGCACCTAGAAATGAGGTAGGGCACACTAGAAGTCCATTAAGGGAGTTTGATGTTCATTTTCTTTCCATGCCTCGATTTCATAAAGTGGACTCTGGTACCGCTGCTCGAATGTTTCACACTTGCTAGGAATTATTCCAAATGCACCTAGATATGACGTAGGGCACACTAGAAGTCCATTATAGTTATTTGGTGTAGATTTTCTTTCTGTGCCTCGATTTCATAAATTGGAGCTTAGGGTACGCTTCGTTCTGGAAAGTTTCACACCGGCTCGGAAGGATTGCAAATGTACCTAGAAATGAGATAGGGCACACTAGAAGTCCATTTTGGGCGTTTGTGTTGATTTTCTTTCCGTGCCTCGATTTCATAATGTGGAGCTCCGTGTACTCGTCGCTCCGCAAAGTTTTACACCTGCTCAGAATTATTCAAAATGCACCTAGAAATGACGTAGGGCACACTAGAAGTCCATTATGGGTGTTTGGTTTTGATTTTCTTTCCGTGCCTCGATTTCATAAATTGGAGCTCAGGGTACGCGACGTTCTGGAAAGTTTCACACTGTCACGGAAAGATTCCAAATGCACCTAGAAATGAGGTAGGGCACACTAGAAGTCCATTATGGGAGTTTGATGTTCATTTTCTTTCCATGCCTCGATTTCATAAATTGGAGCTCGAGTGGCACGTGGGTTTCACCCATCGGAAAGATTCCAAATGCACCTAGAAATGAGGTAGGGCACACTAAAAGTCCATTATGGGAGTTTGATGTTCATTTTCTTTGCATCGTCATTTCATAAAGTGGACTCTTACTAAATGGAAAATGTTTCACACTTGCTAGAATTATTCCAAATGCACATAGATATGACGAGGGCACACCGAAGTCCATTATAGTTATTTGGTGTGGATTTTCTTTCGTGTGCCTCGATTTCATAAATTGGAGCTTAGGGTGCAGCGTGGATTGCGAAAGTTTCACACCGGCTCGGAAGGATTCCAAATGCACCTAGAAATGAGATAGGGCACACTAGAAGTCTATTTGGGGTGTTTTGTATAGATTGTCTTTCTATGCCTCGATTTAGTAAAGTGGAGCTCGATACCGCTGTTCAAAAAAGTTTCACACCGCCGGAATTATTCCAAATGCACCTAGAAATGACATAGGGCACACCGAAGTCCATTTTGGGTGTTTGTATTGATTTTCTTTCCGTGCCTCGATTTCATAATGTGGAGCTCGGCACCGTCCGCTCTGCAAAGTTTTACACCAGCTCAGAATTATTCAAAATGCACCTAGAAATGACGTAGGGCACACTAGAAGTCCATTATGGGTGTTTGGTTTTGATTTTCTTTCCGTGCCTCGATTTCATAAATTGGAGCTCAGGGTACGCGTCGTTCTGGAAACTTTCACACCGGCTCGGAAAGATTCCAAATGCACCTAGAAATGAGGTAGGGCACACTAGAAGTCCATTATGGGAGTTTGATGTTCATTTTCTTTCCATGCCTCGATTTCATAAAGTGCAGCTCTAGGTACCCGTCGTTCTGGAATGTTTCACACTTGCTAGGAATTATTCCAAATGCACCTAGATATGACGTAGAGCACACCGGAAGTCCATTATAGTTATTTGGTGTGGATTTTCTTTCCGTGCCTCGATTTCATAAATTGGAGCTTAGGGTACGCGTCGTTCTGGAAAGTTTCACACCGGCTCGGAAGGATTGCAAATATACCTAGAAATGAGATAGGGCACACTAGAAGTCTATTTGGGGTGTTTTGTATAGATTGTCTTTCTGTGCCTCGATTTCGTAAAGTGGAGCTATGGATACCGTCGTTCAGCAATGTTCCACACCTGCTCGGAATTATTCCAAATGCACCAAGAAATGACATAGGGCAGACCAGAAGTCCATTTTGGGCGTTTGTATTGATTTTCTTTCCGTGCCTCGATTTCATAGCGTGGAGCTCCGGGTACCCGCCGCTCTGCAAAGTTTTACACCTGCTCAGAATTATTCAAAATGCACCTAGGAATAACGTAGGGCACACTAGAAGTCCATTCTGGGTGTTTGGTTTTGATTTTATTTCCGTGCCTCGATTTCATAAATTGGAGCTCAGGGTACGCGTCGTTCTGGAAAGTTTCACACCGGCTCGGAAATATTCCAAATGCACCTAGAAATGAGGTAGGGCACACTAGAAGTCCATTATGGGAGTTTGATGTTCATTTTCCTTCCCTGCCTCGATTTCATAAAGTGTAGATCTGGGTACCCATCGTTCTGGAAAGTTTCACACCGGCTCGGAAAGATTCCAAATGCACCTAGAAATGAAAAAGGGCACACTAGAAGTCCATTATGGGAGTTTGATGTTCATTTTCTTTCCATGCCTCGATTTCATAAAGTGCAGCTCTGGGTACCCGTCGTTCTGGAATGTTTCGCACTTGCTAGGAATTATTCCAAATGCACCTAGATATGACGTAGGGCACACCAGAAGTCCGTTATAGTTATTTGGTGTGGATTTTCTTTCCGTGCCTCGATTTCATAAATTGGAGCTTAGGGTACGCGTCGTTCTGGAAAGTTTCACACCGGCTCGGAAGGATTGCAAATGTACCTAGAAATGAGATAGGGCACACTAGAAGTCTATTTGGGGTGTTTTGTATAGATTGTCTTTCTGTGCCTCGATTTCGTAAAGTGGAGCTCGATACCGCTGCTCAAAGAATGTTTCACACCTGCTCGGAATTATTCCAAATGCACCAAGAAATGACATAGGGCACACCAGAAGTCCATTTTGGGTGTTTGCATTGATTTTCTTTCCGTGCCTCGATTTCATAATGAGGAGCTCCGCACCGTCGCTCTGCAAAGTTTTACACCAGCTCAGAATTATTCCAAATGAACCTAGAAATGACGTAGGGCACACTAGAAGTCCATTATGGGTGTTTGGTTTTGATTTTCTTTCCGTGCCTCGATTTCATAAATTGGAGCTCGAGTGCAGCGTGGATGCTCGAAAGTTTCACACCGGCTCGGAAAGATTCCAAATGCACCTAGAAATGAGGTAGGGCACACTAGAAGTCCATTATGGGAGTTTGATGTTCATTTTATTTCATTGCCTCGATTTCATAAAGTGCGACTCTGGTACCGATGGATTGCTCGAATGTTTCACACTTGCTAGGAATTATTCCAAATGCACCTAGATATGACGTGAGCACACCGGAAGTCCATTATAGTTATTTGGTGTGGATTTTCTTTCCGTGCCTCGATTTCATAAATTGGAGCTTAGGGCACGTGGATGCTCGAAAGTTTCACACCGCTCGGAAGGATTGCAAATATACCTAGAAATGAGATAGGGCACACTAGAAGTCTATTTGGGTGTTTTGTATAGATTGTCTTTACGTGCCTCGATTTCAGAAAGTGGAGCTCGGATACCGCTGTTCAAAGAATGTTCCACACCTGCTCGGAATTATTCCAAATGCACCAAGAAATGACATAGGGCAGACCAGAAGTCCATTTTGGGCGTTTGTATTGATTTTCTTTCCGTGCCTCGATTTCGAAGTGTGGAGATCCGGGTACCCGTCGCTCTGCAAAGTTTTACACCTGCTCAGAATTATTCAAAATGCACCTAGAAATGACGTAGGGCACAGTAGAAGTCCATTCTGGGTGTTTGGTTTTGATTTTCTTTCCGTGCCTCGATTTCATAAATTGGAGCTTAGGGTACGCGTCGTTCTGGAAAGTTTCACACCAGCTCGGAAAGATTCTAAATGCACCTAGAAATGAGGTAGGGCACACTAGAAGTCCATTAAGGGAGTTTGATGTTCATTTTCTTTCCCTGCCTCGATTTCATAAAGTGCGACTCTGGTACCGCTGCTCGGAATGTTTCACACTTGCTAGGAATTATTCCAAATGCACCTAGATATGACGTAGGGCACACTAGAAGTCCATTATAGTTATTTGGTGTAGATTTTCTTTCTGTGCCTCGATTTCATAAATTGGAGCTTAGGGTGCGCTTAGCTCGAAAGTTTCACACCGGCTCGGAGGATTGCAAATGTACCTAGAAATGAGATAGGGCACACTAGAAGTCCATTTTGGGCGTTTGTGTTGATTTTCTTTCCGTGCCTCGATTTCATAATGTGGAGCTCCGTGTACTTGCCGCTCATAAAGTTTACACCGCCGAATTATTCAAAATGCACCTAGAAATGACGTAGGGCACACTAGAAGTCCATTATGGGTGTTTGGTTTTGATTTTCTTTCCGTGCCTCGATTTCATAAATTGGAGCTCAGGGTACGCGACGTTCTAGAAAGTTTCACACTGTCACGGAAAGATTCCAAATGCACCTAGAAATGAGGTAGGGCACACTAGAAGTCCATTATGGGAGTTTGATGTTCATTTTCTTTCCATGCCTCGATTTCATAAATTGGAGCTCAGGGTACGCGTCGTTCTGGAAAGTTTCACACCGGCTCGGAAAGATTCCAAATGCACCTAGAAATGAGGTAGGGCACACTAAAAGTCCATTATGGGAGTTTGACGTTCATTTTCTTTGCATGCGTCATTTTCATAAAGTAGACTCTGGGTACTGCTGCTTATGGAATGTTTCACACTTGCTAGGAATTATTCCAAATGCACCTAGAAATGACGTAGGGCACACCAGAAGTCCATTATAGTTATTTGGTGTGGATTTTCTTTCCGTGCCTCGATTTCATAAATTGGAGCTTAGGATACGCAGCGTGCTCAAAGAAAGTTTCACACCGCCTCGGAAGGATTCCAAATGCACCTAGAAATGAGATAGGGCACACTAGAAGTCTATTTGGGGTGTTTTGTATAGATTGTCTTTCAGTGCC
Source organism: Phyllostachys edulis (assembly GCA_036346405.1). Classification (NCBI taxonomy): domain Eukaryota; kingdom Viridiplantae; phylum Streptophyta; class Magnoliopsida; order Poales; family Poaceae; genus Phyllostachys; species Phyllostachys edulis. The sequence goes on along the minus strand of JAYEVD010000802.1, from coordinate 314,491 downwards.
TCGATTTCATAAAGTGGAGCTCGATACCGCTGCTCGAAATGTTTCACACCGCCTGAATTATTCCAAATGCACCTAGAAATGACATAGGGCACACCAGAAGTCCATTTTGGGTGTTTGCATTGATTTTCTTTCCGTGCCTCGATTTCATAATGTGGAGCTCCGGGTACCCGTCGCTCTGCAAAGTTTTACACTTGCTCAGAATTATTCCAAATGCACCTAGAAATGACGTAGGGCACACTAGAAGTCCATTGTGGGTGTTTGGTTTTGATTTTCTTTCCGTGCCTCGATTTCATAAATTGGAGCTCAGGGTACGCGTCGTTCTGGAAAGTTTCACACCGGCTCGGAAAGATTCCAAATGCACCTAGAAATGAGATAGGGCACACTAGAAGTCCATTATGGGAGTTTGATGTTCATTTTCTTTCATGCCTCGATTTCATAAAGTGTACTCTCTGGTACCGCTGGATTCGAATGTTTCACACTTGCTAGGAATTATTCCAAATGCACCTAGAAATGACGTAGGGCACACGGAAGTCCATTATAGTTATTTGGTGTGGATTTTCTTTTCGTGCCTCGATTTCATAAATTGGAGCTTAGGTGCGCGTCGCTCTCGAAAGTTTCACACCGCTCGGAAAGATTCCAAATGCACCTAGAAATGAGATAGGGCACACTAGAAGTCCATTTGGGGTGTTTTGTATTGATTGTCTTTCCGTGCCTCGATTTCATAAAGTGGAGCTCGGATACCGTCGCTCAAAGAATGTTTCACACTGCTTTGAAATTATTCCAAATGCACCTAGAAATGACATAGGGCACACTAGAAGTCCATTTTGGGTGTTTGTGTTGATTTTCTTTCCATGCCTCGATTTCATAAAGTGGAGCTCCGGGTACCGCCGCTCGAAAGTTTTACACTTGCTCGGAATTATTCAAAATGCACCTAGAAATGACGTAGGGCACACTAGAAGTCCATTATGGGTGTTTGGTTTGATTTTCTTTCCGTGCCTCGATTTCATAAATTGGAGCTTAGGTACGCGCTGCTCGAAAGTTTCACACCAGCTCGGAAAGATTCCAAATGCACCTAGAAATGAGGTAGGGCACACTAGAAGTCCATTAAGGGAGTTTGATGTTCATTTTCTTTCCCTGCCTCGATTTCATAAAGTGCAGCTCTGGGTACCCGTCGTTCTGGAATGTTTCACACTTGCTAGGAATTATTCCAAATGCACCAAGAAATGACACAGGGCACACCAGAAGTCCATTTTGGGTGTTTGCATTGATTTTCTTTCCGTGCCTCGATTTCATAATGAGGAGCTCCGGGTAGCCGTCGCTCTGCAAAGTTTTACACCAGCTCAGAATTATTCCAAATGAACCTAGAAATGACGTAGGGCACACTAGAAGTCCATTATGGGTGTTTGGTTTTGATTTTCTTTCCGTGCCTCGATTTCATAAATTGGAGCTCAGGGTACGCGTCGTTCTGGAAAGTTTCACACCGCCACGGAAAGATTCCAAATGCACCTAGAAATGAGGTAGGGCACACTAGAAGTCCATTATGAGTGTTTGATGTTCATTTTATTTCCATGCCTCGATTTCATAAAGTGGAGCTCTGGTACCGATGGATTCTCGAATGTTTCACACTTGCTAGGAATTATTCCAAATGCACCTAGATATGACGTGAGGGCACACCGAAGTCCATTATAGTTATTTGGTGTGGATTTTCTTTCCGTGCCTCGATTTCATAAATTGGAGCTTAGGGTGCGCGTGCTTACGAAAGTTTCACACCGCTCGGAAGGATTGCAAATGCACCTAGAAATGAGATAGGGCACACTAGAGTCTATTTGGGGTGTTTTGTATAGATTGTCTTTACGTGCCTCGATTTCAGAAAGTGGAGCTCGATACCGCTGCTCAAAGAATGTTTCACACCGCTCGAATTATTCCAAATGCAAAAAGAAATGACATAGGGCACACTGTAAGTCCATTTTGGGTGTTTGTATTGATTTTCTTTCCGTGCCTCGATTTCATAATGTGGAGATCCGAGGTGCAAATGCTCTGCAAAGTTTTACACCGCTTTCGAATTATTCAAAATGCACCTAGAAATGACGTAGGGCACACTAGAAGTCCATTCTGGGTGTTTGGTTTTGATTTTCTTTCCGTGCCTCGATTTCATAAATTGGAGCTTAGGGTACGCGTCGTTCTGGAAAGTTTCACACCAGCTCGGAAAGATTCTAAATGCACCTAGAAATGAGGTAGGGCACACTAGAAGTCCATTAAGGGAGTTTGATGTTCATTTTCTTTCCCTGCCTCGATTTCATAAAGTGCAGCTCTGGGTACCCGTCGTTCTGGAATGTTTCACACTTGCTAGGAATTATTCCAAATGCACCTAGATATGACGTAGGGCACACTAGAAGTCCATTATAGTTATTTGGTGTAGATTTTCTTTCCGTGCCTCGATTTCATAAATTGGAGCTTAGGGTACGCTTCGTTCTGGAAAGTTTCACACCGGCTCGGGAGGATTGCAAATGTACCTAGAAATGAGATAGGGCACACTAGAAGTCCATTTTGGGCGTTTGTGTTGATTTTCTTTCCGTGCCTCGATTTCATAATGTGGAGCTCTGTACTGCTGCTCAAAGAATGTTTCACACCGCTCGGAATGCCGCCTCGCAAAGTTTTACACCGCCGTAATTATTCAAAATGCACCTAGAAATGACGAGGGCACACTAGAAGTCCATTATGGGTGTTTGGTTTTGATTTTCTTTCCGTGCCTCGATTTCATAAATTGGAGCTCGAGGCACGCGACGCTCGAAAAGTTTCACACTTGCTCGGAAAGATTCCAAATGCACCTAGAAATGAGGTAGGGCACACTAGAAGTCCATTATGGGAGTTTGATGTTCATTTTCTTTCCATGCCTCGATTTCATAAAGTGGAGTCTGGGTACCCATCGCTCGAATGTTTCACACTTGCTCGAAATTATTCCAAATGCACCTAGAAATGACGTAGGGCACACCGAAGTCCATTATAGTTATTTGGTGTGGATTTTCTTTTAGTGCCTCGATTTCATAAATTAGAGCTTAGGGTACGCGTGGATTACGGAAAGTTTCACACCACTCGGAAGGATTCCAAATGCACCTAGAAATGAGGTAGGGCACACTAGAAGTCTATTTTGGGTGTTTCAGTATTGATTGTCTTTCTATGCCTTTTTTTTGTAAAGTGGAGCTCGGATACCGCTGCTCAAAGAAAGTTTCACACCGCTTCGAATTATTCCAAATGCACCTAAAATGACATAGGGCACACCGAAGTCCATTTTGGGCGTTTGTATTGATTTTCTTTCCGTGCCTCGATTTCATAATGTGGAGCTCCGCAATTTGCCGCTCTGCAAAGTTTTACACCGCCGGAATTATTCAAAATGCACCTAGAAATGACGTAGGGCACACTAGAAGTCCATTATGGGTGTTTGGTTTTGATTTTCTTTTCGTGCCTCGATTTCATAAATTGGAGCTCGAGGCACGCTGCTGCTCGAAAGTTTCACACCGCTCGGAAAGATTCCAAATGCACCTAGAAATGAGGTAGGGCACACTAGAAGTCCATTATGGGAGTTTGATGTTTATTTTCTTTCCATGCCTCGATTTCATAAAGTGCGACTCTGGTACCCGCTGCTCGAATGTTTCACACTTGCTAGGAATTATTCCAAATGCACCTAGATATGACGTAGGGCACACCGTAAGTCCATTATAGTTATTTGGTGTGGATTTTCTTTCCGTGCCTCGATTTCATAAATTGGAGCTTAGGGTACGCAGCGTGGATCGAAAGTTTCACACCGCTCGGAAGGATTGCAAATGTACCTAGAAATGAGATAGGGCACACTAGAAGTCTATTTGGGGTGTTTTGTATAGATTGTCTTTACGTGCCTCGATTTCAGTAAAGTGGAGCTCGATACCGCTGCTCAAAGAATGTTTCACACCGCTTCGGAATTATTCCAAATGCACCAAGAAATGACATAGGGCACACCGAAGTCCATTTTGGGTGTTTGCATTGATTTTCTTTCCGTGCCTCGATTTCATAATGAGGAGCTCCGGTGCCAAATTTCTCTGCAAAGTTTTACACCACTTCGAAATTATTCCAAATGAACCTAGAAATGACGTAGGGCACACTAGAAGTCCATTATGGGTGTTTGGTTTTGATTTTCTTTCCGTGCCTCGATTTCATAAATTGGAGCTCGTGGCACGCGTCTTCTCGAAAGTTTCACACCGCTCGGAAAGATTCCAAATGCACCTAGAAATGAGATAGGGCATACTAGAAGTCCATTATGGGAGTTTGATGTTCATTTTCTTTCCATGCCTCGATTTCATAAAGTGGACTCTAGGTACCGCTGGATTCGAATGTTTCACACTTGCTAGGAATTATTCCAAATGCACCTAGATATGACGTAGGGCACACCAGAAGTCCATTATAGTTATTTGGTGTGGATTTTCTTTCCGTGCCTCGATTTCATAAATTGGAGCTTAGGGTACGCTGCGTGGATTACTGAAAGTTTCACACCTCGGAAGGATTGCAAATGTACCTAGAAATGAGATAGGGCACACTAGAAGTCTATTTGGGGTGTTTTGTATAGATTGTCTTTACGTGCCTCGATTTCGTAAAGTGGAGCTCGATACCGGATTGCTCAAAGAATGTTTCACACCGCTCGGAATTATTCCAAATGCACCAAGAAATGACATAGGGCACACCGAAGTCCATTTTGGGTGTTTGCATTGATTTTCTTTCCGTGCCTCGATTTCATAATGAGGAGCTCCGCACACAATAATTCCAAATGCGCCTCGCAAAGTTCTACACCAACTCGAAATTATTCCAAATGAACCTAGAAATGACGAGGGCACACTAGAAGTCCATTATGGGTGTTTGGTTTTGATTTTCTTTCCGTGCCTCGATTTCATAAATTGGAGCTCGTGGCACGCTGCTGCTCGAAAGTTTCACACCGCTCGGAAAGATTCCAAATGCACCTAGAAATGAGGTAGGGCACACTAGAAGTCCATTATGGGAGTTTGATGTTCATTTTATTTCCATGCCTCGATTTCATAAAGTGCAGCTCTGGGTACCCGTCGTTCTGGAATGTTTCACACTTGCTAGGAATTATTCCAAATGCACCTAGATATGACGTAGAGCACACCGGAAGTCCATTATAGTTATTTGGTGTGGATTTTCTTTCCGTGCCTCGATTTCATAAATTGGAGCTTAGGGTGCGCTGGATTCTCGAAAGTTTCACACCGGCTCGGAAGGATTGCAAATGTACCTAGAAATGAGATAGGGCACACTAGAAGTCTATTTGGGGTGTTTTGTATAGATTGTCTTTCTGTGCCTCGATTTCGTAAAGTGGAGCTCTGGATACCGTCGTTCAGCAATGTTTCACACCTGCTCGGAATTATTCCAAATGCACCAAGAAATGACATAGGGCACACCAGAAGTCCATTTTGGGTGTTTGTATTGATTTTCTTTCCGTGCCTCGATTTCATAATGTGGAGCTCCGTGTACCCGTCGCTCTGCAAAGTTTTACACCTGCTCAGAATTATTCAAAATGCACCTAGAAATGACGTAGGGCACACTAGAAGTCCTTTATGGGTGTTTGGTTTTGATTTTCTTTCCGTGCCTCGATTTCATAAATTGGAGCTCAGGTACGCGACGTTCTGGAAAGTTTCACACTGTCACGGAAAGATTCCAAATGCACCTAGAAATGAGGTAGGGCACACTAGAAGTCCATTATGGGAGTTTGATGTTCATTTTCTTTCCATGCCTCGATTTCATACAGTGGAGCTGTGGGTACCCATCGTTCTAGAATGTTTCACACTTGCTCGGAATTATTCCAAATGCACCTAGAAATGGCGTAGGGCGCACCAGAAGTCCATTGTAGTTATTTGGTGTGGATTTTCTTTTCGTGTCTCGATTTCGTAAATTAGACCTTAGGGTACGCGTCGTTCTGGAAAATTTCACACCGGCTCAGAAGGATTCCAAATGCACCTAGAAATGAGGTAGGGCACACTAGAAGTCTATTTTGGGTATTTCGTATTGATTGTCTTTCTATGCCTTTTTTTTGTAAAGTGGAGCTCTGGATACCGCTGCTCAAAGAAAGTTTCACACCTGCTCGGAATTATTCCAAATGCACCTAAAAATGACATAGGGCACACCAGAAGTCCATTTTGGGCGTTTGTATTGATTTTCTTTCCGTGCCTCGATTTCATAATGTGGAGCTCCGGGTACCCGTCGCTCTGCAAAGTTTTACACCTGCTCAGAATAATTCAAAATGCACCTAGAAATGACGTAGGGCACACTGGAAGTCCATTATGGGTGTTTTGTTTTGATTTTCTTTCCGTGCCTCGATTTCATAAATTGGAGCTCACGGTACGCGTCGTTCTGGAAAGTTTCACACCGGCTCGGAAATATTCCAAATGCACCTAGAAATGAGGTAGGGCACACTAAAAGTCCATTATGGGAGTTTGACGTTCATTTTCTTTGCATGCCTCATTTTTATAAAGTGCAGCTCTGGGTACCCGTCGTTCTGGAATGTTTCACACTTGCTAGGAATTATTCCAAATACACATAGATATGACGTAGGGCACACTAGAAGTCCATTATAGTTATTTGGTGTGGATTTTCTTTCCGTGCCTCGATTTCATAAATTGGAGCTTAGGTGCGCGTGCTCGGAAAGTTTCACACCGGCTCTAAGGATTGCAAATGTACCTAGAAATGAGATAGGGCACACTAGAAGTCTATTTGGGGTGTTTTGTATAGATTGTCTTTTCGTGCCTCGATTTCAGTAAAGTGGAGCTCGATACCGCTGCTCAAAGAATGTTTCACACCTGCTCGGAATTATTCCAAATGCACCAAGATATGACATAGGGCACACCAGAAGTCCATTTTGGGTGTTTGCATTGATTTTCTTTCCGTGCCTCGATTTCATAATGAGGAGCTCCGTATACCCGTCGCTCTGCAAAGTTTTACACCAGCTCAGAATTATTCAAAATGAACCTAGAAATGACGTAGGGCACACTAGAAGTCCATTCTGGGTGTTTGGTTTTGATTTTCTTTCCGTGCCTCGATTTCATAAATGGGAGTTCAGGGTACGCGTCTTTCTGGAAAGTTTCACACCGGCTCGGAAAGATTCCAAATGCACCTACAAATGTGGTAGGGCACACTAGAAGTCCATTATGGGAGTTTGATGTTCATTTTATTTCCATGCCTCGATTTCATAAAGTGCAGCTCTGGGTACCCGTCGTTCTGGAATGTTTCACACTTGCTAGGAATTATTCCAAATGCACCTAGATATGACGTAGAGCACACCAGAAGTCCAATATAGTTATTTGGTGTGGATTTTCTTTCCGTGCCTCGATTTCTTAAATTGGAGCTTAGGGTACGCGTCGTTCTGTAAAGTTTCACACCGGCTCGGAAGGATTGCAAATGTACCTAGAAATGAGATTGGGCACACTAGAAGTCTATTTGGGGTGTTTTGTACAGATTGTCTTTCTGTGCCTCGATTTCGTAAAGTGGAGCTCTGGATACCGTCGTTCAGCAATGTTTCACACCTACTCGGAATTATCCCAAATGCACCAAGAAATGACATAGGGCACACCAGAAGTCCATTTTCGGCGTTTGTATTGATTTTTCTTTCCGTGCCTCGATTTCATAATGTGGAGCTCCGGCTACCCGTCGCTCTGCAAAGTTTTACACCTGCTCAGAATTATTCAAAATGCACCTAGAAATGACGTAGGGCACACTAGAAGTCCACTATGGGTGTTTGGTTTTGATTTTCTTTCCGTGCCTCGATTTCATAAATTGGAGCTCAGGGTACGCGTCGTTCTGGAAAGTTTCACACCGGCTCGGAAAGATTCCAAATGCACCTAGAAATGAGGTAGAGCACACTAGAAGTCCATTATGTGAGTTTGATGTTTATTTTCTTTCCATGCCTCGATTTCATAAAGTGCAGCTCTAGGTACCCGTCGTACTGGAATGTTTCACACTTGCTAGGAATTATTCCAAATGCACCTAGATATGACGTAGGGCACACCAGAAGTCCATTATAGTTATTTGGTGTGGATTTTCTTTCCGTGCCTCGATTTCATAAATTGGAGCTTAGGGTACGCGTCGTTCTGGAAAGTTTCACACCGGCTCGGAAGGATTGCAAATGTACCTAGAAATGAGATAGGGCACACTAGAAGTCTATTTGGGGTGTTTTGTATAGATTGTCTTTCTGTGCCTCGATTTCGTAAAGTGGAGCTCTGGATACCGCTGCTTCGACAATGTTTCACACTGCCGAAATTATTCCAAATGCACCAAGAAATGACATAGGGCACACCGAAGTCCATTTTGGGCGTTTGTATTGATTTTCTTTCCGTGCCTCGATTTCATAATGTGGAGCTCGGGTGCATTGTCATTCATAAAGTTTTACACTTTCGTAATTATTCAAAATGCACCTAGAAATGATGTAGGGCACACTAGAAGTCCATTATGGGTGTTTGGTTTTGATTTTGTTTCCGTGCCTCGATTTCATAAATTGGAGCTCAGGGTACGCGTCGTTCTGGAAAGTTTCGCACTGCCACGGAAAGATTCCAAATGCACCTAGAAATGAGGTAGGGCACACTAGAAGTCCATTATAGGAGTTTCATGTTCATTTTTTTTCCATGCCTCGATTTCATACAGTGGAGCTGTGGGTACCCATCGTTCTGGAATGTTTCACACTTGCTCGGAATTTTTCCAAATGCACTTAGAAATGACATAGGGTACACCAGAAGTCCATTGTAGTTATTTGGTGTGGATTTTCTTTTCGTGTCTCGATTTCGTAAGTTAGAGCTTAGGGTACGCGTCGTTCTGGAAAGTTTCACACCGGCTCAGAAGTATTCCAAATGCACCTAGAAATGAGGTAGGGCACACTAGAAGTCTATTTTGGGTATTTCGTATTGATTGTCTTTCTATGCCTTTTTTTTGTAAAGTGGAGCTCTGGATACCGTCGTTCAGCAAAGTTTCACACCTGCTCGGAATTATTCCAAATGCACCAAGAAATGACATAGCGCACACCAGAAGTCCATTTTGGGCGTTTGTATTGATTTTCTTTCCGTGCCTCGATTTCATAATGTGGAGCTCCGGGTACCCGTCGCTCCGCAAAGTTTTACACCTGCTCAGAATTATTCAAAATGCACCTAGAAATGATGTAGGGCACACTAGAAGTCCATTATGGGTGTTTGGTTTTGATTTTGTTTCCGTGCCTCGATTTCATAAATTGGAGCTCAGGATACGCGTCGTTCTGGAAAGTTTCACACTGCCACGGAAAGATTCCAAATGCACCTAGAAATGAGGTAGGGCACACTAGAAGTCAATTATGGGAGTTTGATGTTCATTTTTTTTCCATGCCTCGATTTCATACAGTGGAGCTGTGGGTACCCATCGTTCTGGAATGTTTCACACTTGCTCGGAATTTTTCCAAATGCACCTAGAAATGACATAGGGTACACCAGAAGTCCATTGTAGTTATTTGGTGTGGATTTTCTTTTCGTGTCTCGATTTCGTAAGTTAGAGCTTAGGGTACGCGTCGTTCTGGAAAGTTTCACACCGGCTCAGAAGGATTCCAAATGCACCTAGAAATGAGGTAGGGCACACTAGAAGTCTATTTTGGGTATTTCGTATTGATTGTCTTTCTATGCCTTTTTTTTGTAAAGTGGAGCTCGGATACCGCTGCTTCGAAGAAAGTTTCACACCTGCTCGGAATTATTCCAAATGCACCTAAAAACGACATAGGGCATACCAGAAGTCCATTTTGGGTGTTTGCATTGATTTTCTTTCCGTGCCTCGATTTCACAATATGGAGCTCCGGGTACCCGTCACTCTGCAAAGTTTTACACCTGCTCAGAATAATTCAAAATGCAGCTAGAAATGACGTAGGGTACACTAGAAGTCCATTATGGGTGTTTGGTTTTGATTTTCTTTCCGTGCCTCAATTTCATAAATTGGAGCTCACGGTACGCGTCGTTCTGGAAAGTTTCACACCGGCTCGGAAAGATTCCAAATGCACCTAGAAATGAGATAGGGCATACTAGAAGTCCATTATGGGAGTTTGATGTTCATTTTCTATCCATGCCTCGATTTCACACAGTGGAGCTGTAGGTACCCGTCGTTCTGGAATGTTTCACACTTCCTCAGAATTATTCCTAATGTACCTAGAAATGACGTAGAGCACACCAGATGTGCATTATAATTATTTGGTGTGTATTTTCTTTCCGTGCCTCGATTTCATAGTGTGGAGCTCCGGGTACCCGTCTCTCTGCAAAGTTTTACACCTGCTCAGAATTATTCAAAATGCACCTAGAAATGACGTAGGGCACACTAGAAGTCCATTCTGGGTGTTTGGTTTTGATTTTCTTTCCGTGCCTCGATTTCATAAATTGGAGCTCAGGATACGCGTTGTTCTGGAAAGTTTCACACCGGCTCGGAAAGATTCCAAATGCACCTAGAAATGAGGTAGGGCACACTAGAAGTCCATTATGGGAGTTTGATGTTCATTTTATTTCCATGCCTCGATTTCATAAAGTGCAGCTCTGGGTACCCGTCGTTCTGGAACGTTTCACACTTGCTAGGAATTATTCCAAATGCACCTAGATATGACGTAGAGCACACCGGAAGTCCATTATAGTTATTTGGTGTGGATTTTCTTTCCGTGCCTCGATTTCATAAATTGGAGCTTAGGGTACGCGTCGTTCTGGAAAGTTTCACACCGGCTCGGAAGGATTGCAAATGTACCTAGAAATGAGATAGGGCACACTAGAAGTCTATTTGGGGTGTTTTGTATAGATTGTCTTTCTGTGCCTCGATTTCGTAAAGTGGAGCTCTGGATACCGTCGTTCAGCAATGTTTCACACCAGCTCGGAATTTTTCCAAATGCACCAAGAAATAACATAGGGCACACCAGAAGTCCATTTTGGGTGTTTGTATTGATTTTCTTTCCGTGCCTCGATTTCATAATGAGGAGCTCCTGGTACCCGTCGCTCTGCAAAGTTTTACACCAGCTCCGAATTATTCCAAATGAACCTAGAAATGACGTAGGGCACACTAGAAGTCCATTATCGGTGTTTGGTTTTGATTTTCTTTCCGTACCTCAATTTTATAAATTGGAGCTCAGGGTACGCGTCGTTCTGGAAAGTTTCACACCATCTCGGAAAGATTCCAAATGCACCTAGAAATGAGATAGGGCATACTAGAAGTCCATTATGGGAGTTTGATGTTCATTTTCTATCCATGCCTCGATTTCACACAGTGGAGCTCTAGGTACCCGTCGTTCTGTAATGTTTCACACTTCCTCAGAATTATTCCTAATCTACCTAGAAATGACGTAGAGCACACCAGATGTGCATTATAATTATTTGGTGTGGATTTTCTTTCCGTGCCTCTATTTCATAAATTGGAGCTTAGGGTACGCGTCGTTCTGGAAAGTTTCGCACCGGCTCGGAAGGATTCCAAATGCACCTAGAAATGAGGTAGGGCACACTAGAAGTCTATTTTGGGTGTTTCGTATTTATTGTCTTTCCGTACCTCGATTTCGTAAAGTGGAGCTCTGGATACCGCCGTTCAGCAAAGTTTCAAACCTACTCGGAATTATTCCAAATGCACCTAGAAATGACATAGGGTACACCAGAAGTCTATTTTGGGTGTTTGTATTGATTTTCTTTCCGTGCGACGATTTCGTGATGTGGAGCTCCGGGTACTCGTTGCTCTACAAAGTTTTACACCTGCTCAGCATTATTCCAAATGCACCTAGAAATGACGTAGGGCACACTAGAAGTCCATTATGGGTGGTTGGTTTTGATTTTCTTTCCGTGCCTCGATTTCATAAAATGGAGCTCGAGTGCAGCGCTGGATTGCTCGAAAGTTTCACACTGGCACGGAAAGATTCCACATGCACCTAGAAATGAGGTAGGGCACACTAGAAGTCCATTATGGGAGTTTGATGTTCATTTTCTTTCCATGCCTCGATTTCATACAGTGGAGCTCTGGGTACCCGTCGTTCTAGAATGTTTCACACTTGCTAGGAATTATTCCAAATGCACCTAGATATGACGTAAAGCACACCGGAAGTCCATTATAGTTATTTGGTGTGGATTTTCTTTCCGTGCCTCGATTTCATAAATTGGAGCTTAGGGTACGCGTCGTTCTGGAAAGTTTCACACCGGCTCGGAAGGATTGCAAATATACCTAGAAATGAGATAGGGCACACTAGAAGTCTATTTGGGGTGTTTTGTAGAGATTGTCTTTCTGTGCCTCTATTTCGTAAAGTGGAGCTCTGGATACCGTCGTTCAGCAATGTTTCACACCTGCTCGGAATTATTCCAAATGCACCAAGAAATGACATAGGGCACACCAGAAGTCCATTTTGGGTGTTTGCATTGATTTTCTTTCCGTGCCTCGATTTCATAATGAGGAGCTCCGGGTACCAGTGTAATATCTCGTATTATAAATGAGTAATTAAAGAATAAAAGTAATAATCTGAATTTAGTGAAAAAGGAGGATTAGTGGTGGGCCTTTGGCCTATGGCCCAACGGGGAGCCGGCCACCCACAAGAGCAAAGGTGGAGAGGGGTTAACCAACCCTAGCATATCTCCTAGCAACATTACCGCTTGCTCCAAGCGCCTAGGGCGAGCCATCTCCCCATCTCCCTATTTACCTCGTGCCATCATCGATTGTTTTCAACCGCAGCCTGCGTTGCGTCGCCTGCCGTGTGAACGCTCAGGTAAATCTGCCCCGCGTCAAGTTGCAGCGTCGTGTGCAGCGCCATCTACCGCTTGTTGTTCACCGGTCGTGGACTCCATCTGCTACTACTAGCCGCAGGCGTCTGCGTCGTCATCGCACTCTGCCTTAATGATGCGCTAGTTTTGTTTGCCACATCTTTGCTTGATCTGTTGTTTGCTAGCTAGTTGGTGCGCTTGTTGCATGCTCGCATGTTTTGACTCGTGTGTTCGGATCAATCTTGCTGCCGCCTTATGATCCTGTCTGGCAGCATTTGCATGCAAATGTTTATTCTTTGCCGCCCTAGTTTTTCTTGCATGCACCTTTGCCCTACCTTTTTTTTTCGCTCTGCATGCTCTACCAATTGCACGATTTGACAAAGACATAGAGTGAGAGAGAGAGAGAGAGAGAGAGAGAGAGAGAGAGAGAGATTAGTAAAGAAGGTTTCGCATGCATGGCTTTATGCTACCGAGAGTGTGGATGCCAAGAGAGATAAATCAATGCATGATGTGATTCTCTCGTGGCCTGGCGATCAAGAGGAAGGAAATAAGAAGCAGGAGAGAAGAAGAAAATAAGGAAAGAAAAGAGAAGAGGAAATTAGAACGAGGAAGTCAGGATCTGGGTTTTCGTCGTATGGGTAACGATCTGTTATTCCCTCTTTGTTTTGTTAAATTAATTAGATATTATAATCCAGATTAGAGACAGAGGTAGCACGTGTTCGTAAGGTGGATCAAATAGTAGATTGGTTTAGCTTGTAGTACTGTTATACTATTATTTCGGGTAGTATAGAGGCATAATTTGGAAAGTTCATCTACTAGATAATTTTAGAGATTTTTGGTAGCTTTCGGTAGAATTTTGATTCATGTCAATCCGATGCATAAATTGTGAGATATGAATTTTATAGTTCTGCTATCCGGTAGAGTTTGTCGTGTGTTGACAGTATGTAGTAAATAGTAGATTAAAAATAGTAGGTGAGTTAATCTAGGATTCTGGTCAACATGAATGTTGTAGGTCAGTTCTTAAGGATTTCAGAAAGTCCTGGTTAGATGAATTTGGAGCTTGGATGAATGAATTAGAGACGTTTACTACTGGGACAGCGGGTAGTGCGTCCGGTAGATTTGAGTTAATTCGGTCGGTTTGGCGTAAGCATGCGAGGTCGATTAGTGTGACAGATTGGTGCTATGATGATGTGATATTGATGATGTTTTTGAGTGTGTGTTATTACTTGCTTGTTCAGGGATCAGTGGTCTCTTCTTGCGCTGTGCCACAATTTCGTCAACCCTTTGAAGAGCTAAGAGGCAAGTACATGGTAGAGCGGTGAACAATGGGTTTTTCACCATTATCATTGATATTACCTATCATGCTATTTATTATGCTTTTGTTAAGCTTATTCCTATACATGATATGGATGACATTGATTGAATGAGATTATGATATTGCGTTAATGAGAATGAGATATTGAGTTAATGAGATGGATAATGTTGATGAATAATTAAAGATGTTGCATCATTTACATTCATCATGACAGGAGTTGCACGAGCCAGGTCGGTGAGAAAGTCATGTAACTAATCCGGTGAGGTCGGTGAGAAAGATATATGACTAGTCCGGAGTGCTCTAAATAAAACCTACTTTGGTGGGGACTTCACGGGAGTGAAGGATAGAGTGGTTCATCGACGGGTGAACACTCCGCTATACCGGTATCAGCTGATGAGATGCATATGAGCATGAGCATGATGGTGCATTTGCATATATGAGTGAAATGATAAATTGTGCACATTTCTCCATCTTGAATAAGACTTGTTTAGTTGAGTATGATAATGGCATTAAATAGATAGATGATGATGATAACCTTGATTATGGTTGATAAACTGTTCTTTACGGCTTTATTATGTATTTGCTGAGTCTTGGACTCATTCTTGCTCTATCGTTGTTTTTAGGTGACCGTTGATGACAGTTCACTCGGGAAGGGCTAGCGCACTTGGAATCACAACCTACACTCAATTATTTGATTCATTGGACATGTGAAACCTTTATTTTAGCATGATGATTTATATTTAGGACATGATGGTAGTGAATAACCTTAGATGATAAGTTAGAGTTGATTAATCAATTGTTTTGTGTTTCTCTTGGTTTATTACCTTGCCGTGCTCCTAGGAATAAATTATCTATAACTGTCATGTCTATGCTTGTGTTATTGTGACCTATGGACGGGTTTCATCATTGATACGCTTGTTGTAATTTATTATAAGATGATGTTAAAAATTGATAGTTAGTGGCATTCTGGGCTCCGTGTTGGGCCAGGGTGTTACAGTTGGTATCAGAGCGGGCTTTAGGTCCGTGGTGAATAGATTAACAACTTAGTAAACTTAATTTGCTAAAATTTGCTTTAGGATTAGTAAAATTAACTAAAATTTGCTAATGGTTAATCCACTTAAAATTTGACACACTGGTGCACAGTAGGATGGGAATGGGAAAAGCATTGCATTTACATTTCTATTATATCGCATTGATGATTACTGATATGAGTTGGTTATAAATGCTTATGATTTGATTATATGGTTGTTATGTGTGGGGATAGTCGATGTCGAGAGGTAGAGTTTGGTTGTGACCATGGGCATAGCCAGGTTGTACCACCGGTTGTGGTATGAGAATAGTGGATTGTTTACCTTGGGTAAACTAGTTCCAGGTGTTGAACATGGGTTTCTTCGGGAAGGTTATTGTCTTCCTTGAGTGTGGATTGGTTATTCTGTGTACAATTTCTTGTAGTTGATGAATTTTCGTTGGCTAATGGTTATAATGCAATTGATGGATTTCTATTCTTTATTGGTTCCATAAAGTGATTATTTGTTCTCCCGACGGTTGGTGTGTTGTTGTTTCTTGTGAACGCCATTGATTTGCAAGTTGTTCCTTTCACGAGAATTCTGTCTTTCTTGTTGGAAAATATGACTCATTTATTTCGCTTGGTGTTTTGAATAACGGAAATGATCAATTGCATGTTCTTTATCATGTGGAACGTTGATCTTACGTAGCTCTTCGGGAGTAATTTGAGCGTTGAAGTTAATGCCTCCCTTTTATGAAAGAAAATATTAAAAAAAACATGTCATGATTAAATCAGAGGTTGTAATCGTACGAAATTAATTGATATGGTATTGGTTATCAAGATGGGTATGTAGCATGATGAATAATTAATCTTAACTAGTATCCCTGAAAGTGTAGTTGATTAATTTGATGTTGTTTTATAGTAGTTCTTAATGAATTGTGACTATGAGTATGTCAATACCTAATTGGAGTCAAAAGAGTTATTAACAAATGTAGAACATTGATGAACTGGTTTGACCATTAAAGTTCTTTAGATCGCTAAACTTACTAGATTATTTGGTCTCAATGGATGAAATTAACTGTGTGGGAAGGGAAAGTTGAAGAGATGCTAGATTAGGGGTGGAACGGTTGAATATGTGTTTGTAAATGTTTTTGTGATTCGGAAAGGAAAGTAGGTAGCAATTGGATTTCATAATGAAGCTAGTTGATAACAATGATGGTTGGAGTGCAATTGTTGTGTGTTGAAGATTGGTGTTGAGCATCACTAAGAGTTGAATTGATTTGATTTAATAGGTGGCTTATGCTTACATGATTGTGAAAATATCGGATGATAGCATGTCTTTGATGAAAGGGTTTAGGTAGAACCTTTTGATTTGTGTAGTAGATCTCTGCTAGAATAAAGTGGTTGTTGTAGTGAGGTTGTAAAGTTTTGGTGGACTCTCAATTCGAAGATGGGATGCTAAAATAGTATGGAACAATTTGGTGCGTTTTGGATGGCTTTATAATGGAAGACTAGACGATGACGATTCTTGTTAAGAGTGTATTATTCTTGATGTTAGTAAGATTGTTAGTAGGGGATTGTGACTTGTGAGAGTGGTGTTGATTCTGTTAGAGGGAAAGTATTTTGATCGCCTTTCATGATACCAGTTAAGTGAAATGTTTAGAGTTTTGCATTCATGATCTTTTCGAGTTCATGATTTATGTAGTAGCAGAATTTGGTTTGAGCACGTGGCGTGTTGGAAAGCTTTATTGGTTCTTAAGTGATTCTTGTGATTTGGTCTTAAGAGCTGTTCTTGTTTGAGTTGGCAAAGTGGTGTTGTAATCAAAGAAAATTACTTTCTTTGTTAAAGAAAAAGTGAAGTAGAAGTATTCAAGATTGAAGTCAAGTTTTGTAACTTGCAGTTTATTTGAAGTGTGTTTAACTTTTCTGGTTTTGCCGTATAAGAATTTCTCGAGTTTCGAAAGCAATGTTCTATTTTTATTTGAGGTTTGATATTCTATTCTTGTGGGACTTGTGCCCTCAACTATAGTCTCGTCTTTTGCTCTTCCGAGATCATTGCTATTTGACTATTTTGCTTGGTCTTGTGTTTACTGTAAATAGTAAATATTTTCCTGTGTGCTAGAAATTTATGTTATTTGCCTCTTCTTTTGAGAAAGGAATAATGGATTTATTTTACAAAACCTTATATAGTGTATAATGGCAACTGATTAGCAGTGATAAAGTATATGATGTTGTGAGACCTTGGGTTGCAAGTTAATCGATGAGCATTGGAGGATGAATTGATTCTTTTTGATATAAATCTTATAGAGAATTGTATCTAAAAGGAATGATGGTCATTTAGGGCAAAACTGATTTTGTTGGTACAACTAGTAGGACCTATAGTGAATGGTGATCCAAAAACATTTGTTCATGATGGTGGAATATATTAGAATTATCAAATAGTTAGTATATTGCGATTATGTAGGTGAAATTGAATGATGTGGTTTAGTGAGGGTCCAAGATTAGTGAAGTTAATCGATTCGGGCAGTCAATTGATTAGTGATGATTGTTGATATTAATGATTGAGGATATTGTTTGGATTGTGGGAATTTTAGACAACGAATATGATGATTTCCTATCAAATATACTAGAAGTTCATTGTAGGAGTCTTGGAGGTTGAATTTAGGCTTTGCATTTTTATGCTAGCATCTTGGTTGCCCATGGTTGGGTGAAAAAAAAGGTGGAACAAGTTGGGTTCCAAGAGTTGTGGTGATCTTTAATAGGATTCTTTTGGTTGTGGTAAATGTGTGTACCAGAGATTTTAAGGTGTTTAACCTTAAAAAAAAAGAGGTAGGGGAGATTCTAGATGAATTCTACATTGAGGTGCATTCGGAATTATTTGTCAAAATAATTCATTTGGTAGAGAAATCAACTAGAGTATGTTATTGTGGATTGGTAGAGTCTCTACAAATGTGTAGATGTTTTGTTCAGTTTGAGCATAGCTTTGAGGTTGTCAATCTAGGAGAAATGAGTTATGGTGTTATGCGGTGATTTTGGAATTCCGTGATTTAAAAGAAAGTTTATTCCTAAAATAAAGATTGAGGAAAAATGGTGGTTTCTCGGCGTTGAAGTGAAGTACTCTCTTGGGTCTTATTAGAGCTTTGTGTTTATGGCGGATGTCAGTTGCAAATTGAGTTGCTTTATATTGGTGCGTAGTCTTTTTCCAGTTAAAAAAATGGTTGTTTTGGGCATTTGAGTGAATTTACCTTTGGCTTTTGTGGTGTTCATTGGCAAACTGTCTACTTGGAAAGTGAAAAAGTTTTCATGATGAGTTTTCGATTGTGGATTTAACTCTTTTGGAGGGTAGTTGGTAATGCGTGGTTGCGTTGGGGAATTTTTTTCGTTTTTCAGTTGGGTTCTTTTTGTAAGAGGGTTGGTTTAAGACGAGTTCTGTTATGCGTCCCTGGTTAAAGGAGGTGCTCTTTGTTAAGGTGAAGCGATCGATTGAGAGATAAAATAAGAGTTCCATGTGTTATGTGCAGGCTGTGTGGTTTGGTACCAAAGGGAAGGTTGGCCCAAGGTATATCGGTTTGTTTCTGAACGTTGCGGGGATTTTGGAAGATAGCGTATCGCTAGGACCGTCTCGAGTCCAGACGCGGGGTATACAACGTTTTGTATGAACCAGTGTTGAGAGAGTACTTTAGAGATCTGGAGTGTGAGGTTTCGTTATAGCTATTGACCAACGAGTAAGACCTTATCTGGAAGTCCCATCCGTTCAGTGTACCTGGAAAGGTCGGGACGAGTCTTGAGACATAAGAAGTCAGTTTACATCAAGGTGCCTTGGTCGCATCAGCCCGAGAAAGAGACGACTTGGGAGTTGGAGTCTCGCATGCGCGAGTAAAATCCGGGGTTGTTCACGCCGCACGTGTTGTTAATTGTTGATTTTAGTTTGGTGTTTACGTTAGTAGGTTCACGAGTAGAATTCGGGGTCGAATTCTGTTTAAGGGGGGTGGAATGTAATATCTCGTATTATAAATGAGTAATTAATGAATAATAGTAATAATCTGAATTTAGTGAAAAAGGAGGATTAGTGGTGGGCCTTTGGCCTATGGCCCAACGGGGAGCCGGCCACCCACAAAAGCAAAGGTGGAGAGGGGTTAACCAAACCTAGCATATCTCCTTTGATTTCGACACCACTTTGCTACCTCAAACTAGAAGAGCTTTTAAGACCAAATCACATTAATCACTTAAAAACCAATAGAACTTTCCAACACGTCGCTTTGCTCAAAAAAATTTTAGCTACCACATAGATCACGAACTCCAAAAGATCACGAGTGCAAAACTCAAAACACATTTTTTTAGCGCTACCACGAAAAGACGATCGATTACTTTCTTTCTATAAGAATCAACAACACGCCACAAATCCATTGTTGACGATCTTACTAACATCCAAAATAATACATCATAACAAAAATCGTCATTGTCTACTCTTCCATTATACAACTCTCAAAAACTCAACAAATTGTTCCATACTACTTTATCATCTTATCCTCTAATTGAGAGTCCACCAAAACATTACAACATCACTACAACTACATCTTTATTCTAGAAGAGATCTATTACACAAATCAAAAGGTTCTACCAAAACCCTTTCATTAAAGACATACTATTATCCGATAATTCTACCATTATGTAAACATAGTTCATCCATTTAATTTTATCAGTTTATCTCTTAGCGATGCTCAACACCAAACTTTAATAGACAATAATTGCACCTAGCAATTACATATAATCATTAAGTATCCACAAAAGATTACTCCAAGATTAATATCCACTAAGACAATAATCTAACTCCTTTTGAGCTTAACCATCCCAAACGGTTAGATTAATCCATTGAGACCCGTTAATCCAATTTACCAAAGAAGTTTACCAAATGTATCACTCTTAATGATCAACTCAATTCATCAATGTTCAACACCTCTTATTAACTCCATTGATTACAATTAGATATAGACATACTCTTAATCACAGTTCATCAAGAAACTACTACAAGACAATATCAAATTAATCAACTACACTTCCAAGGGTACTAGTTAATATTAATTATGCACAACGCTACAAACCTAACTCGATAACCCATACCATATCAATTGATTCTCTACAATTACAACCTCTCACTTAAACAAATCAAGACACCACAAAAGAAATTTTTTTGGACACTTCCTTTCATAAAAGTGAGGCATTAAACACCAACACTCAAATTATTCCAAAAGGAATTCGTAAGGACAAAGCTCCCGCATGATAAAGAATTTGTACAAGAAAATTTCCACAATCCAAATACCAAGTGAACAAATGAGTCACGTTTTCCAACAAGAAAGATAGAACTCTCACGAAAAGATCCACCCTGCCCATTAATAACCCTCGCAACAACACAAATAGTTCAACAGTCGGGAAAACAAATAATCACTATATGGAACCAATAAAGACCAACGGAGACTCATCAATTGCATAGTAACCACTAGCCAAATAAAATTCATCAACCGCAACGGTAACAAGAATATCCAATGCAAAACTCAAGGAAAACAACAACTTCCCTAAAGAAGCTCATCACCAACCTCTGTAACTAAGTTACCCAAGGAAAGCCTTTCACTAATCTCATACCACAAGCGGTGGTACAACCGGGCCATGCACAGGGCCACAACCACGATCTCTATCCCTCGACATCGACTACCATCACACATAACAACCATATAATTAAAATATAAGCATACAAGATCATTTCATAACATAAATCATCAATACAATATAACGGAAGCGTAAATATAATGCTTGACCCATCCCATCCTACTGTGCACCAGTGTGTCAAGTTTTAAGTTAATTAACCGTTAGCAAATTTTTAGTTAATTTTACTAATCCTAAAGCAAATTTTAGGAAATTGAGTTTACCTAAGTTGTTAATCTATTCACCATGGACCTAAAGCCCGCTCTGATACCAACAGTAACACTCCTACCAACACGAGCCTAGAATGCCACTAACTACACTAACTATCAATTTTATCAACAAATAATAATGAATTTCAACAAGCAATTCAACAATAAATCCCGTCCACGGGTCACAATAACACAAGCATAATAATAAGACAATCATAGATAATTTAATCTTAGGAGAATAGCAAGGTAATAAGCCAGGATTAACGCAAACCAAGCATCTAAGGTTTTCAACACCAACATGTCCTGTATATAATTCATCATGTTATACTAAAGGTTTCTCATGTCCAATGAATCAGGTAATTGGGAGTAGTGTATGATTTCAAGTGCGCTAGCCCTTCCCGAGTGAAGCGTCATCAACAGTCATCTAAAAACAACAATAGAGCAAGAATGAGTCCAAGACTCAGCAAATACATAATAAAGCCATAAACAACAGTTTATCAACCATATTTAAAGCTATCATCATCATCTATCTATTTAATGCCATTGTCATACTCAAACAATCAAGCCATATTCCATATAGGTAAAGTTGCATATCTTAACAATTTACTCATATATGCAAATGCACCATCATGCTCATATGCATCTCATTAGCTGATACCGGTATAACGGAGTGTTCACCCGTCGATGACACACTCTATCCTTCACTCCCGTGAAGTCCCCACCGAAGTAGGATTTTATCTAGAGCACTCCGGACTAGTCGTGTATCTTTCTCACCGACCTCACCGGAATAGTTACATGACTTTCTCACCGACCTGGCTCGTGCAACTCCTGTCATGATGAATGTAAATGATGCAGCATCTTTAATTATTCATCAACATAATTCATCTCATTAACTCAACATCTCATTCTCATTAGCTCAATATCGTAATCTCATTCACTCAATATCATCAATATCATGCATAAGAATAAGCTTAACGAAAGCATAATAAATAGCATGATAAGTAATATCCATGATAATGGCGAACAACCCGTTATTCACCACTCTACCATGTACTTGCCTCTTAGCCTTCGGCTTGGGATGACGAAATTGTGACACGACGCATGAGGCCACAAATCCCTGAACAAGCATGTAATAACACACACTCAAAACATAATCAAAATCACATCATCACAGCACCAACCCGTCCCACTAATCGACCTCGCATGTTTACGCCATACCGACCAAATTAACTCAAATCTACTGGATGCACTACCCGCTGTCCCAGTAGTAAAACGACACTAACTTATTCATCCGAACTCTAAATTCGTCCATCCAAGACTTTCTGGAAACCTTAAGAACTTGCCTACAACGTTCATGTTGACCAAATTCCCTGATTAACTCGCCTACTATTTTTAATCTACTAATTACTACTGATTTGTCAACACACGACAAACTCTCTACCGACAGCGAGAACTATAAAATTCATATCTCACAATTTATGCATCGGATTGACATGAATAAAAATTCTGCCGAAAACTATCGAAATTCTCTACAACTCTCTAGTAGGTGGAATTCTCAAACTATGCCTCTATACTACCCATAATAATGGTATAACAGTACAGCAGGCTAAACCAATCTACTATTCGATCCACCTTACGAACATGTGCTACCCCTGTCTCTAATCTGGATTATAATATCTAATTAATGTAACAAAACAAACAGGGAATAACAGATCGTTACCCACACGACGAAAACCCAGATCTCATCTTCCTCGTTCTAATTTCCTCTTCTCTTTTCTTTCCTTATTTTCTTCTTCTCTCCTGCTTCTTATTTCCTTCCTCTTGATCAACAGCGCCACAGAAAATCACATCATGCATTGACTTATCTCTCATGGCACCTAACACTCTCGGTAGCATGCATCAATTTGCATGTATAGTGCGGCTGCAGCAACAATTTGCATGCATAGGGCGGCAGCAAGATGCATGGAAAGCTAGCGGCAAGCATCGGTAGGAAAAAAAAACAAAACACGTGTGGCCAATGCATGCATGGATGGAGCAGCAAGCAGCAAGACCTCCACGCGCGGCCAATGAATGCATGGATGGAGTAGCAAGGAAAGAAATCACACGCGGCAGAGCGATGCGCTTGTGAAGAAAGCAGCGATCTTGACGTTAGCGATAAGAAAGACAAAGTACAAGAAGGGAAGACAACCATGACTAGGGTTATGAGGAGGAAAAACCAGAGAAGAATTAACAGGGTATTAATTGGGCTAGAATTTAGACTAAAAGCCCATTTTGGTTCGGACTCTAAAATAGATTAGGCTCCAAATAGGATTTAATTACACCACTTTTGGCCCAAGAAACCCAATTAGCACATAGTAATTAATTCTACTTTTTTTTAATTTCACAAATAGAATTTAGGGATGTTACAGTCTGAACGGGATATTACAAAATGAGATAGGGCACACTAGAAGTCCATTTTGCGTGTTTCGTATTGATTGTCTTTCTGTGCCTCGATTTCGTAAAGTGGAGCTCTGGATAACATCGTTCAGCAAAGTTTCACACCTGCTCGGAATTATTCCAAATGCACCTAGAAATGACATAGGGCACACCGGAAGTCCATTTTAGGTGTTTGCATTGATTTTCTTTCCGTGCCTCGATTTCATAATGTGGTGCTCCGGGTACCCGTCGCTCTCCAGAGTTTTACAACTGCTCAGAATTATTCCAAATGCACCTATCAATGACGTAGGGCACACTAGAAGTCCATTATGGGTGTTTGGTTTTGATTTTCTTTCCGTGCCTCGATTTCATAAATTGGAGCTCGTGGTACGTCCATTCGAAAGTTTCACACCGCTTCGGAAAGATTCCAAATGCACCTAGAAATGAGGTAGGGCACACTAGAAGTCCATTATGAGAGTTTGATGTTCATTTTGTTTCCATGCCTCGATTTCATAAATTAGAGTTTAGGGTACGCGTCGTTCTGGAATGTTTCACACTTGCTCAGAATTATTCCAAATGCAACTAGAAATGACGTAGGGCACACTAGAAGTCCATTGTAGTTATTTGGTGTGGATTTTCTTTCTGTGCCACGATTTCTTAAATTGGAGCTTAGGGTACGCGTTGTTCTGGAAAGTTTCACACCGGTCAGAAGGATTCCAAATGCACCTAGAAATGAAGTAGGGCACACTAGAAGTCCATTTTGCGTGTTTCGTATTGATTGTCTTTGTGTGTCTCGATTTCGTAAAGTGGAGCTGTCGATACCGTCGTTCAGCCAAGTTTCACACCTGCTCGGAATTATTCCAAATGCACCTAGAAATGACATAGGGCAGACCAGAAGTCCATTTTGGGTGTTTGCATTGATTTTCTTTCTGTGCATCGATTTCATAAGGTGGAGCTCCGGGTACCCGTCACTCTGCAAAGTTTTACACCTGCTCATAATTATTCCAAATGCAACTAGAACTGACGTAGGGCACAGTAGAAGTCCACTATGGGTGTTTGGTTTTCATTTCTTTCCATGCCTCGATTTCATAAATTGGAGCTCAGGGTACGCGTCGTTCTGGAAAGTTTCACACCGGCTCGGAAACATTCCAAATGCACCTAGAAATGAGGTAGGGCACACTAGAAGTCCATTATGGGAGTTTGATTTTCATTTTCTTTCCATGCCTCGATTTCATATACAGTGGAGCTCTGGGTACCCGTCGTTCTGGACTGTTTCACACTTACTCGGAATTATTCGAAATGCACCTTGAAATGACGTAGGGCACACCAGAAGTCCATTATAGTTATTTTCTATGGATTTTCTTTCCGTGCCTCAATTTCATAAATTGGAGCTTACGATACGCGTCGTTCTGGAAAGCTTCACACCGGCTCGGAAGGATTCCAAACGCACCTAGAAATGAGGTAGGACACACTAGAAGTCTATTTTGCGTGTTTTGTATTGATTGTCTTTTTGTGCCTCGATTTCGTAAAGTGGAGCTCGATACCGCTGCTCAAAGAAAGTTTCACACCTGCTCGGAATTATTCCAAATGCACCTAGAAATGACATAGGGCACACTAGAAGTCCATTTTGGGCGTTTGCATTGATTTTCTTTCCGTGCCTCGATTTCAGAAATTAGAGCTCGGGGTACGCGTCGTTCTGGAAAGTTTCACACCGGCACGGAAAGATTCCAAATGCACCTAGAAATGAGGTAGGGCACACTAGAAGTCTATTTTCGCTGTTTCGTATTGATTGTCTTTCTGTGCCTCGATTTCATAAAGTGGAGCTCCGGATACCGCTGCTCAAAGAAAGTTTCACACCTCGGAAGATTCCAAATGCACCTCGAAATGAGGTAGCGCATGAGAAGTCCATTATGGGAGTTTGATGTTTATTTTCTTTCCATGCCTCGATTTCATAAATTGGAGCTCTGGGTACCGCTGCTCGAATGTTTCACACTTGCTCGGAATTATTCCAAATGCACCTAGAAATGACGTAGGGCATACCAGAAGTCCATTGTAGTTATTTGGTGTGGATTTTCTTTCCGTGCCTCGATTTCATAAATTGGAGCTTAGGGTACGCGTTGTCCTGGAAAGTTTCACACCGGCTCGGAAGGATTCCAAATGCACCTAGAAATGAGGTAGGGCACACTAGAAGTCCATTTTGTGTGTTTCGTATTGATTGTCTTTCTGTGCCTCGATTTCGTAAAGTGGAGCTGTGGATACCGTCGTTCAGCCAAGTTTCACACTTGCTCGAAATTATTCCAAATGCACCTAGAAATGACATAGGGCAGACCAGAAGTCCATTTTGGGTGTTTGCTTTGATTTTCTTTCCGTTTCTCGATTTCATAAGGTGGAGCTCCGGTACCCGCCGCTCTGCAAAGTTTTACACCTACTCGAATTATTCCAAATGCACCTAGAAATGACGAGGGCACAGAGAAGTCCATTATGGGTGTTTGGTTTTGATTTTATTTCCGTGCCTCGATTTCATAAATTGGAGCTCGAGGTACGCGGATGCTCGAAAGTTTCACACCGCTCGAAAGGTTCCAAATGCACCTAGAAATGAGGTAGGGCACACTAGAAGTCTATTATGGAGTTTGATGTTCATTTTCTTTCCATGCCTCGATTTCATAAATTGGAGCTTAGGGTATGCGCTGCTCGAAAGTTTCACACCAAATTTCGGAAGGATTCCAAATGCACCTAGAAATAAGGTAGGTCACACTAGAAGTCTATTTTGGGTGTTTCAGATTGATTGTCTTTCTCGTGCCTCGATTTCGAAAGTGGAGCTCGATATACTGCTCAAAGAAGGTTTCACACCGCCGTAATTATTCCAAATGCACCTAGAAATGACATAGGGCACACCGAAGTCCATTTTGGGTGTTTGCGTTGATTTTCTTTCCGTGCCTCGATTTCATTATGTGCAGCTCCGCACCCGCCGCTCTGCAAAGTTTTACACCGCCGTAATTATTCCAAATGCGATAGAAATGACGTAGGGCACACTAGAAGTCCATTATGGGTGTTTGGTTTTGTTTTTCTTCGAAGGCCTCGATTTCATAAATTGCGCTCTGGAGTGCGCTTCGCTCGAAAGTTTCACACCGGCTCGGAAAGATTCCAAATGCACCTAGAAATGAGGTAGGGCACACTAAAACAACTCACATGTTTATGTAATGCAAATAAGCAATACATCTTTTTCTCTTTTAGTATTTTACCGGTAATGCGGGGTATACAACCGTCGGTGTATACCCTTGCCCGTGCTCTCTAGCACAGGGACCAAGAGCCTATACTTCAAAGTATAGGGATTACGACCCATCATGTTCATGATGGGGACCTCTACTCAATGCCCACATTCCAAGAATGAGGGGACCACAAGCCCGTCACTTACACGACGGGGACCTCAAAAATTTCATACTTGGTCACCACGTGACTAAGTCCTAGGTATGTTCTCATCATGCACATGCACTAGTACTCTATCTTTTAATAATATGTAAATCAACAATTACATACCAAGATCTCAAACTTTAAATAACATGTACTGCATCAACAACAAACAAGAATAACCTTTAATCATAACTCAAGCATTCGCCAATCTTATTCATACATATCACACTATCATTCATTCATAGCTAATATGTATAAAACACAAACACTCACTGTCAAACAATCATAAATATATTAACAACCAGAATACTTGCCTCAACCGTGTGGGAACGGAGGACGCGAAGAGGGCGCTGCCCCCGGGACCAATCCCCCACCTGAATATAATTATAAGGCACGCTAAGACAATCATACTGTACCAAAAACATAAATAATAGCACAACCGAACTCGCCATACCCTCCGTGGACAGCCACAATCTAAAATCCGTATTTTTTTGTACATGAGTCGAAATGAGGTTTTCTTGGACTTCCTGGAAAGGTTAACAAAATCTCCAACTATGTCTAGTTGGTGAGCCATCCTGAATCGGCCATCTAATACCCCTACCAAGCCAATTAATAAAGTATCGATTTCACGTCGGGTTCTCCAGACAGTATAATAAAACTGCCATAACTTTCAGTACGAATGTCCAAACCTCGTGTTCTTGAGCTTTATGGAAAGCTGAGACAATAATATACAACTTTTATTATATTGAGCTCCTCTAATTTTCCATTTAACTACTCTCTTAATTCGGATTACTAAAACCTGTCAGAATACCGACAGATCTGCAGAACAGTCCCACTAATAAATTCATAACTACTGCTATAAGGGTACAAATAATGCGATCTAGCACTTCATAGAAAGATAACAACGTCCTCTATATTACTATAGGAGACGTCCAGAACTGAATCCACATATAACTTCCTCAAAACTGTCGGCCAACACTGACTGCACTAAAACGGATCTAATACCGACATCGCCTAAATACGCAAATACTTTACCAAACGAATGGGGATCAGGGTTTACCCTTGAAGATCCGTTGAAGTACACGAAGAAGACATCTCCCTTCCCCTTCCTTTTTCCTTCTTCGCTTCCTCTTCTCTTCTTCTTAGCCGCGCAAACATCCGGCTGACCTTCCTTCACTTGGCCAGTAGCAACAAGGATCTTCTTCACCGGCAACGGGGGAGGAGATGCACTGTAGCAAGGCACTGTAGTGGCGGCGGTACTGCAGCTACAGTATGGACTAGGGTTTCCCTCCTCCTTTTATTTGTGGCCGGCCCCTCATGGGCCTCCTGGGCCAAGGCCTGAGGCCCAAGTTGCCGAAGAACTGTAGAAAACCCCATTTTCTTGTGTCTAAATTATGTTTTGAACACTTTCTTTCTTAGAATAAATCGTAGTATTACAGAGTCGTTCTAGAAAGTTTCACATCGGCTCGGAAGGATTCCAAATGCACTTAAAAATGACGTAGGGCACACCAGAAGTCCATTATGGGCATTTGATATTGATTTTCTTTCCGTGCCTTGATTTCATAATGTGGAGCTTAGAGTATACGCCGTTCTTGAAAGTTTCACACCGCTCTGAAGGATTCCAAATGCACCTAGAAATGATGTAGGGCACACTAGAAGTTCATTTTGGGTGTTTGTATTGATTTTCTTTCCGTGCCTCGATTTCATAAAGTGGAGCTCAGGGTACCCGCTGCTCAGAAAGTTTCACACCGCTTCTAATTATTCTAAATGTGGCTAGAAATGATGTAGGGCGCACTAGAAGTCTATTGTGGGTGTTTGGTATTGATTTTCTTTACGTGCCTCGATTTAATAAAGTGGAGCTCAAGGTACGCGTCGTTCTCGAAAGTTTAGCACCGGCTTGGAAGGATTCCCAACACACCTATAAATGACATGGGGCACACTAGAAGTCAATTTTTGGTGTTTGGTATTAATATTCTTTGTGCATCAATTTCACAAAGTGGAACTTAGAGTACGTCTTGCTCGAAAGTTTGACACCGGATCGAAAGAATTCCCAATACACCTAGAAATGGCGAGGGCACACTAGAAATGAGGTAGGACACACTAGTAGTCCACTATGGCTTTTTGGTAATGATTTTCTTTACGTGCCTCGATTTCATAATGTGGAGTTCGTGGTAGCGATGCTCGAAAGTTTCACACCGCTTGTAATTATTTTAAATGCACCTAGAAATGACGTAGGGCACACTAGAAGTCCATTATGCGTGTTTTGTATTGATTTTTCTTTCCGTGCCTCGATTTCATAGAGTAGAGCTCGTGGTACACGCTGCTCGAAAGTTTCACTTTTGCTCGAAATTGTTCCAAATGCACCAAGATATAACGAGGGCACACTAGAAGTCCATTATGGCTGTATGGTATTGATTTTCTTTCGTGCCTCTATTTCATAATGTGGAGCTCAAGATACGCTGTCGTTCTAGAAAGTTTCACTTTGCTTCTAAGGATTCCAATGCACCTAGAAATGACGTAGGGCACACTAGAAGTCCATTATGGCTGTTTGGTAATCGATTTTCTCTCTGCGGCCTCGATTTCACAAAGTGGAGCTTAGGGTACCGTCCTTCTAGAAAGTTTTATACCGCCTAATTATTCAAAATGCACGATAAATGATGTAGGGCACATTAGAAGTCTATTATGAGTGTTTAGTATAGATTTTCTTTCCGTGCCTCGATTTCATAAAGTGGAGCTCGGGGTATGCGCCGTTCTAGAAAGTTTCACACTTACTCTAAGGATTCCCAATGCACTTATAAATGACGAGGGTGCTAGAAGTCCATTATAAGTATTTGGTGTTGATTCTCTTTACGTGCCTCGATTTCATAAAGTTGAGCTCATTGTCAGACGCTGCTCGAAAGTTTCAAACCGCTCAAAAGATTCCAAATGCACCTAAAATGAGGTAGGACACACTATAAGTCCATTATGGGTGTGTGGTGTTTATTTTATTTCCGTGGCGTGATTTAATAAAGTGGAGCTTAGAGTACCCATCATTCTGGAAAGTTTCACACCTGCTCGAAAAAATTCCAAATGCACCTAGAAATGATGTAGAGCACACTAAAAGTCCATTATGGGTGTTTGGTATTGATTTTCTTTTCATGCCTCGATTTCATAAAGTGGTGATCAGGGTACACGTCATTCTGGAAAGTTTGACACCAGAAGTACCTTATAGGCATTTGGTATTGATTTTCTTTACGTGCCTCGATTTCATAAAATAGAGCTTAGGGTACGCGTCATTCTTGAAAGTTTTACACCAGTTCGGAAGGATTCCAAATGCACTTAGAAATGAGGTAGGGCACACTAGAAGTCCATTATGGGTGTTTGGTATTGAATGTCTTTCTGTGTCTCGATTTCATAAAGTGGAGCTCTCGATATCTGTCGTTCAGCAAAGTTTCACACCTGCTCGGAATTATTCCAAATGCACCTACAAAATACATAGGGCACACCAAAAGTCCATTTTGGCTGTTTGTATTGATTTTCTTTTCGTGCCTCGATTTCATAATGTGGAGCTTAGGGTACCGCTGCTCAAAGAAAGTTTTACACTGCTCGAATTATTGCAAATACACCTAGAAATGACGAGGGCACACTAGAAGTCCATTATGGGTGTTTGGTATTGATCTTCTTCCGTGGCCGATTTCATAAATAGGAGCTCATGGTACGTGTCGCTTTGGAAAGTTTCACACGCCTCGAACGATTCCAAATACACCTAGAAATGATGTAGGGCACACCAGACGTCCATTATAGTTATTTGGTGTGGATTTTCTTTCCGTGCCTCGATTTTATAAAGTGCAGCTTAGCGTACGCGTCGTTCTCGAAAGTTTCACACCGGCTCGGAAGGATTTCAAATGCACCTAGCACACTAGAAGTCCATTATGGGAGTTTGGTGTTGTTTTTCTTTCTGTGCCTCGATTTCATAAAGTGGAGCTCTAGGTACCCGTCGTTCTGGAAAGTATCACACCGGCTCAGAAGGATTTCAAATGCAGCTAGAAATGAGGTAGGGCACACTAGTAGTCCATTATGGGTCCTTGGTATTGATTTTTCAAAATGGACCTAGAAATTATTCCAAATGGACCTAGAAATGATGTAGGGCACACCAGAAGTCCATTTTGGGTGTTTGTATGGATTTTCTTTCCGTGCCTCGATTTCATAAAGTGGAGCTTGGGTACCCGTCGTTCTGGAAAGTTTGACACCTACTCGGAATTATTCCAAATGCAACAAGAAATGACGTAGGACACACTAGAAGTCCATTATAGGTGTTTAGTATTGATTTTCTTTCTGTGCCTCGACTTCATAAAGTGGAGCTCGGGGTATGCGCTGCTCGAAAGTTTCACAATCGACTGAATTATTCTAAATGTACGAGAAATGACGAGGGCACATTACAAGTCCATTATGGGTGTTTATTATTTATTTTCTTTTCGTGCCACGATTTCATAAAAAGGAGTTTATGGTACGCGTCGTTTTGGAATGTTTCGCACCAGCTCAGAGGGATTCCAAATGCAACTAGAAATGAGGTAGGGCACACTAGTAGTCCATTACTCTTTGGTATTCTTTTTCTTTACGTGCCTCGATTTCCTAAAGTGGAGTTCGTGGTACCAATGCTCGATAGTTTCTCACCGCTCTAATTCTTCCAAATGCGCTTAGCAAAGACGAGGGCACACTAGAAATCCATTAAGGCTGTTTGGTATAGGTTTTCTTTCCATGCATCGATTTCATTAAGTGGAGATTAGGGTACCAATGCTCGATAGTTTCTCACCGCTCGGAATTATTCCAAATGAACTTAGCAATGACGAGGGCACACTAGAAATCCATTAAGGGTGATTTTATTAAGTGGAGATCGGGCACGCGCTGCTCGAAAGTTTGACCACGCTCGTAGGATTCTCAATGCACCTAGAAATGACGTGGGGCATACTATAAGTCCTTTATGTGTGTTTGGTCTTGATTTTCTGTCTGCGCCTCGAGTTCATAGAGAGCTTAGGGTACCCATCATTCTATAAAGTTTCACTTCGCTCGGATTGTTCCAAATGAACCTAGAAATAACGAGGGCACACTAGAAGTCCATTTTGGGTGTGTGGTATTGATTTTCTTTCCGTGCCTCGATTTCATAAAGTGGAGCTCAAGATACGCTGTTGTTCGAAAGTTTCACACCGCCTAAGAATTCCGATGCACCTAGAAATGACGTAGGGCACACTAGAAGTCCATTATGGGTGTTTCACACAGTCTCGGAACGATTCCAAATACACCTAGAAATGATGTAGGGCACACCAGATGTCCATTATAGTTATTTGGTGTGGATTTTCTTTCCGTGCCTCGATTTTATAAAGTGCAGCTTAGCGTACGCGTCGTTCTGGAAAGTTTCACACCGGCTCGGAAGGATTCCAAATGCACCTAGCACACTAGAAGTCCATTATGGGAGTTTGGTGTTGTTTTTCTTCCGCATGGCCGATTTCATAAAGTGGAGCTCTAGATACCCGTCGTTCTGGAAAGTTTCACACCGGCTTGGAATTATTTCAAATGGATCTAGAAATGATGTAGGGCACACCAGAAGTCCATTTTGGGTGTTTGTATGGATTTTCTTTCCGTGCCTCGATTTCATAAAGTGGAGCTTGGGTACCCGTCGTTCTGGAAAGTTTGACACCTACTCGGAATTATTCCAAATGCAACAAGAAATGACGTAGGACACACTAGAAGTCCATTATAGGTGTTTAGTATTTATTTTCTTTCGTGCCTCGACTTCATAAAGTGGAGCTCAGGTATGCGCTGCTCAAAAGTTTCACACCGACTCGAATTATTCTAAATGTACGAGAAATGACGAGGGCACATTACAAGTCAATTATGGGTGTTTGTTATTTATTTTCTTTTCGTACCACGATTTTATAAAGTGGATCTCGTGGCACGTGTTGTTCTAGAAAGTTTCACACCGCCGTAAGGATTGCAAATGCAACTAGAAATGACGTGGGCACACCAAAAATCCGCTTTTGCGTGATTGGTATTGATTTTCTTTCCGTGCCTCGATTCCATAAAGAGGAGTTTAGGGTACGCTGCTGCGTTTTGGAATGTTTCGACTAGCTCGTATGATTCCAAATGCAACTAGAAATGAGGTAGGGCACACTAGTAGTCCATTACTCTTTGGTATTCTTTTTCTTTACGTGTCTCGATTTCCTAAAGTGGAGTTCGCGGTACCACTGCTCGATAGTTTCTCACCGCTTCTAATTCTTCCAAATGCACTTAGCAAAGACGAGGGCACACTAGAAATCCATTAAGAGTGTTTGGTATAGGTTTTCTTTCCTTGCATCGATTTCATTAAGTGGAGATTAGGGTACCAAATTGCTCGATAGTTTCTCACCGCCGAATTATTCCAAATGAACTTAGCAATGACGAGGGCACACTAGAAATCCATGAAGGGTGATTTTATTAAGTGGAGATCGGGTGCGCGCTGCTCGAAAGTTTGACCACGCTCGTATGATTCTCAATGCACCTAGAAATGACGTAGGGCATACTATAAGTCCTTTACGCGTGTTTGGTCTTGATTTTCTTTCCGTGCCTCGAGTTCATAGAGAGGTTAGGGTACCCATCATTATATAAAGTTTCGCACCTGCTCGGAATTGTTCCAAATGAACCTAGAAATAACGTAGGGCACACTAGAAGTCCATTTTTGGTGTGTGGTATTGATTTTCTTTCCGTGCCTCGATTTCATAAAGTGGAGCTCAAGATACGCGTTGTTCTGGAATGTTTCACACCTGCTCAGAAGGACTCCTGATGCACCTAGAAATGACGTAGGGCACACTAGAAGTCCATTACGGGTGTTTGGTATTGATTTTCTTTCAGTGCCACGATTTCATAAATTGGAGCATAGGATACTTCTAGGTTGCCTCGATTTCTAAAAGTGGAGCTCAGGGTACGCGTATAAAGTCCATTTTGGGTACCCGTATAAATGCACCTAGAAATGACATAGGGCACACTAGAAGTCCATTATGGGTGTTTCGAATTGATTTTCTTTTTATGCCTCGATTTTATAAATTGGAGCTCAGAGTACGCGTCGTTCTGGAAAGTTTCACACCGACTCGGAAGGATTCCAAATGCACCTAGAAATAAGTTAGGGCACACTAGAAGTCCATTATGGGATTTTCGTTTTGATTTTCTTTCCGTGACACGATTTCATAAAGTGGAGCTCTGTGTACCCGTTGTTCTGCAAAGTTTCACACCTTCTCGAAATTATTCCCAATACACCTAGAAATGACGTAGGGCACACTAGGAGTCCATTATGGGTGTTTGGTATTGATTTTCTTTCCGTGCATCGATTTCATAAATTGGAGCTCGTGGCACGCTGCTGCTCGAAAGTTTCACACCGCCGTAATTATTCCAAATGCTGAGGGTACGCGTATAAAGTGGAGCTTGATTTCTTAAAGTGGAGCTCAGGGTACACGTATAAAGTCCATTCTGGGTACCCATATAAATACACCTAGAAAATCAATACAAACACCAAAATGGACTTTTAGTGTGCGCTACCTCATTTCTAGATTCATTTGGAATCCTTCGGAGCGGGTGTGAAACTTTCCAAAACGACGCGTACCGTGAGGTCCATTTTATGAAATCGAGCCAAGGAAAGAAAATCATTACCAAATACCCATAATGGACTTCTATTGTGCCCTACGTCATTTGTAGGTGTGTTAGGAATCCTTCCGAGCGGGTATCATAAAGTGGAGCTCTGTGTACCCCTCGATCTGGAAAGTTTCACACCGGCTTGGAATCATTCCAAATGCACCAAGAAATGATGCAGGCACACCGTAAGTCCATTTTGGGTGTTTGTATTGATTTTATTTCCGTGCCTCGATTTCATAAAGTGGAGTTTAGGGTACGTGTCGCTTTTGGAAAGTTTCACACCTACTCGTATGATTTCAAATGCACTAGAAATGAGGTAGGGCACACTAGTAGTCCATTATGGGTCCTTGGTATTGATTTTTCTTTACGTGCCTCGATTTCATAAATGGAGTTCGGTACTTGTCGCTCGAAAGTTTCACACCGCCGTAATTACTCCAAATGTACCTAGAAATGACGAGGGCACACTAGAAGTCCATTATATGTGTTTGGTATTGATTTTCTTTCCGTGCCTCGATTTAATGGAGTGGAGCTCGTGGTACCATCAACTGAATGTTTGACACCCAAGACGAACGATTCCCAACGATCTAGAATTGACATAGGGCACACTAGAAGTCCATTATGCTTGTTTGTTATTAATTTTCTTTCCTTGCCTCGATTGCATAAAGTGGAGCTCCGGGTACCCGTCATTCTGAAAAGTTTCACATCTGCTCGGAATTATTCAAAATGCACCTAGAAATGACTTAGGGCACACTAGAAGTCCATTTTGGGTGTTTGTATTGATTTTCTTTTCGTGCCTCGATTTCATAAAGTGGAGCTCTGGTGCGTGGTCGTTCTAGAAAGTTTCACACCTACTCTAAGGATTCCCAATGCACCTATAAATGATGTAGGGAACACAAGATGTCGGTTATGGGTGTTTGCAGTTGATTTTATTTCCGTGCCTCGATTTCATAAAATAAAGCTTAGGGTGCGCGCCGTTCTGGAAAGTTTCACATCGGCTTAGAAGGATTCCAAATGCACCTAGAAATGAGGTAGGGCACGATAGAAGTCCATTTTGGGTGTTTGGTTTTGGTTTTATTTCCGTGTCGCGATTTAATAAAGTGGAGCTCAGGGTACCCGTCATTCTGCAAAGTTTCACACCTCCTCGAAATTATTCGAAATGCACCTAAAATGACGTAGGGCACACTAGAAGTCCATTATGGTTGTTTGAAATTGATTTTCTTTCCGTGCCTCGATTTCATAAAGTGGAGCTCTGGCTACGCTTCGTTCTGGAAAGTTTGACACCGGCTCAGAAGTACTCCCGATGTACCTAGAAATGACGTCAGGCACACTAGAAGTACAT
This sequence comes from Phyllostachys edulis, assembly GCA_036346405.1. Taxonomy (NCBI): domain Eukaryota; kingdom Viridiplantae; phylum Streptophyta; class Magnoliopsida; order Poales; family Poaceae; genus Phyllostachys; species Phyllostachys edulis. The sequence continues at coordinate 278,715 of JAYEVD010000802.1, read as the reverse complement.
TATGGGTGTTTGGTACTGATTTTCTTTCTATGCCTCGATTTCATAAAGTGGTGCTCAGGGTACCCGTGATTCTGCAAAGTTTCGCACCTGCTCGGAATTATTCAAAATGCACGTAGAAAAGACGTATGGCACACTAGAAGTCCATTATGGGTGTTTGGTATTGATTTTCTTTCCGTACCTCGATTTCATAAAGTGGAGCTCAAGGTACCTGTCGTTCTGCAAAGTTTCGCTCCTACTCGGGATTGTTCCAACTGCACCTATAAATGACGTTGGGCACACTAGTAGTCCGTTATGGGTGTTTGGTATTGATATTCTTTATGTGCCTTGATTTCACAAAGTGTAGCTCAGGGTACGCGTTGTTCTGGAAGGTTTCACACCTACTCGGAATTATTCCAAATGCACTTAGAAATGACGTAGGGCACACCAGACGTCCATTATGGATGTTTGGTATTGATTTTTTTCTGTGCCTCGATTTCATAAAGTGTACCTCAGGGTATCAGTCATTCTGCAAAGTTTGACACCTGCTAGGAATTATTTCAAATGCACCTAGAAATAACGTAGGGCACACAAGAAGTCCTTTATGGGTGTTTAGTATTGATTTTTTTCTGTGCCTCGATTTCATAAAGTGGAGCTCAGGGTACCCGTCGTTCTGCAAAGTATCACACCTACTCGAAATTATTCCAAATGCACCTAGAAATGACGAAGAGCACACTAGAAGTCTGTTATGGGTGTTTGGTATTGATTTTCTTTCTGTGCCTTCATTTCACAAAGTGGACCTCAGGGTACCCGTCGTTCTGGAAAGTTTCACACCTGCTCGGAATTATTCCAAATACACGTAGAAATGACGTAGGGCAGACTAGAAGTCCATTATGGGTGTTTGGTATTAATTTTCTTTCCGTTCTACGATTTTATAAAGTGGAGCTCAGCGTACGCGTTGTTCTGAAAAGTTTCACGCCTACTCGAAAGGATTCCCAATGCACCTATAAATGACATAGGATGCACTAGAAGTCCATTACGGGTGTTTGTAATTGATTTTCTTTACGTGCCTCGATTTCATTAAGTGGAGCCCATGATACGCTGCTGCTCGAGAGTTTGGCACCGCTTCTAAGGAGTCCAAATGCATCTAGAAATTACGCTGGGCACACTAGAAGTCCATTACGTCTGTTTGGTATTGAATTTCTTTCGTGTCAGCGATTTCATAAAGTGGAGCTCAGTTACCCGTCGCTCGCAAAGGTTCACATCTCGCCGTAATTATTCCAAATGCACCTATAAAATGACATAGGGCACACTAGAACTCCATTATGTGTGTTTGGTGTTGATTTTCTTTTCGTGTCTCAATTTCATAAAGTGGTGCTCAGGGTACCCGTCGTTCTGCAAAGTTCACAATTGCTCAGAATTATAACAAACGCACCTACAAATGATGTAGGGCACACTAGAAGTTTATTATAGGAGTGTGGTATTGATTTTCTTTCGTGCCTCGATTTCATAAAGTGGAGCTCGTGGTGCGGTCGTTATGAAAAGTATCACACCGCCTAATTATTCCAAATGCACCTAGAAATGACGTAGGACACACCAGAAGACCATTTTGGGTGTTTGTATTGATTTGTTTTCATGCCTCGATTTCATAAAGTGGAGCTTAGGGTACCGGTGCTCGCAAGTTTGACACTTGCTCGAATTATTCCAAATGCACCTAGAAATGTCATAGGGCACACTAGAAGCCAATTATGGGTGTTTGGTATTGACTTCTTTCGTGCCTCGATTTCATAAAGTGGAGCTCGTGGTACCATGGCGCTGAGCAAAGTTTCACATTTGTTCAATTATTCTAAATGCACCTAGAAATGACGTAAGGCACACTACAAGTCCATTATGGGTGTGTGGTATTGATTTTATTTACGTGCCTCGATTTCATAAAGTCGAGCTCAGGGTACTCATCGTTATGGAAAGTTCACACCGACTCGGAAGTATTTCAAATACACCTAGAAATGACGTAGGGCACACCAGAAGTCCATTATTCCAAATGCACCTAGAAATGAAGTAGGCATACTAGATGTCCATTATGGTTGTTTGGTATTGATTTTCTTTCCGTGCCTCGATTTCATAAAGTGGTGCTCAAGGTACACGTCATTTTCGAAAGTTTGACACCGGCTCCGAAGGATTCCTAATGCACCTAGAAATGACGTAGGGCATTGTAACACCCCAAATTTCGAGTTGAGCCTAGAATGTTACTAAAACTAAATTAAACAATTACTACTAAGACTCTTTACCATATTTTTCAATGAACCTCCTTTGTATAGTTAACTATACCGAGGTTGCAACAATTAACTATATCAATTAACATTAATCTCAATATCCAAGATCATTCAAGCATGCAAGATAGTCTAATGAGCATAAACAAAACTTGCTATTCTTCTTATTACAATTAAATCAAACATTTAACCAATCATACGCGAATCTCAAACAGCTTTGCTAATTATTAGAATAAAGACTAAATGGTAGACGCCTTTAGGGTGAGTGGTAGTGAGTGCACCCAAACAACTACTCTCTCCCATGCATGTCGTTTTGCCAATTGTACCTAAAACACATCAAAGCAAGAGTGAGCCCAAAGACTCAAAGAAGTATCAACAAGGCTAAAGCTAAGATCACAAATATAGCATCAATATACCAAAATAAACATTACACTAAACACACCTTCATGCTTATATAATGCACCAATGCAATGCACCTTTTAAACTTTATCTCTTTTCAGATTTTACCGGTAATGCGAGGTATACATCCGTCAATGTATACCCTTGCCTATGCACCTTGGCATAGGGACCAAGAGCCTATACTCCACAAGTATAGGATCGCTTGCCCATCATCTTCATGATGGGGACCTCTTTACTCATTGCCCACATTCCACGAATGTGGGATTTCAAGCCCGCCATTTACATGACGGGACCTCAACTATTTATACTTGGTCACCACGTGACCAAGTCTCAATCATGCTTAAAACATGCATATGTACTAAGACATCATCTTTCATACATAAGGATTCAACGTGTACATAATAACATGTAAACATTAACAACATACAAAGGAAACTTTAACCATAACTTGCATTCACCAAGATAAATTGAAACTCATCACATTACATCCATGTATGGCTATCACGAGCAAGTCACAAACAATCTTAGCAAACAAGCATAAATATACTATAACCCTAATATTTGCCTTCATGATGATGCGACACGTTAGCCGCAAGAAAGGTGGTACTCCCAAACCCAAGCTTCACCGCCTAAACAATCAAATAACTGAAATAAGGATATGATGAACACGACCCTACTGATTAACGTTCTACAACGCTTCCCCGGCGATTCAAGATTTTAACTAGAGACCCTAAACTGAAAACCAACGCATTCAGTCAAATAACGCCACGGTAAACAGCATATCTTTTGATCTGGAACTCCGAATGAGGTGAGTCCAATTTCTGTGGATTCTGAACTAACAAATCTACAATACTCTAGTTGACGAGATGATCCAATTCGGCCAAATTATTATGATAACAGACAGGTGAACTTTCAGCACAGAAACTGTCAAACAGAACAAACAGCAGAACTAAAACGATCATAACTTTTAATCTATAACATCGAATTGATCGTTATTTAACAATCTAGAAAGGTTATAAAATTGCCTACAATAACCTAGTTGGGTGAAAACCCAGATTCTTCCGATTACATTTTCATATTTTACGAAATAACAAAACAGTTTAATCTCGTCAGAAATCTGGACAGCAGATACTAAATCTATCATATCTTTCGACTCGAATGTCAGAATCAAGTGAACTCAGCGGCCACAGAAACTTTAGAACAAGACCCAGATATCTCTAGGAGATCAACTCCTCTGATTCGGCTTCTAAGACATCGAAATAGCCCGCGCAACATACTGGACAGATTCGAACTTACTGCAGAACGACTATGATCCAAACGATTCTAATCGGTTTCAACTCTACGATTAATCATAAGACGACAAACAATGCTCGTTACCCTTGGAGCACCCGGGAAGACGAAGGATGAACCGTGGTGACGTCCCCCGCCATCTTGATCAGCAACCTTGCGAGGCTCCAAACAAATCTTCGCGGGAGGCCGGCAATGGAAGGGTTGGCACCACGAGGCAGCTCCAGGAGATGGGGGCGGAGCACCGGGATCTTGGGCGGTAGCAAGGGAGGTGGAGGAGGGGCGGCTCCCTGCTGGATGGTGGCGCAAGAGGGGAGGGGAGGAGGTGGGAGGAGGTGGCGGCTAGGAGGGGGAGGGAGAGGGAAAAAGTGGGGGGGTGCTAGGGTTTCCCCCCTTTTATTTGGCCGGCCACTAATGGGCCATGGGCCCCACAGCTACCCCTCCCTTTGGGCTGCAAGGATGCCCCCCCTTGGCCCATAGGGCCCCCTCTCGAACCTCGCTGCCAAAGGCCCGTGCCCAAATCTGAAGAATGCATTTAAACGCCGAAATTTTCTATTTTAAAATTCAAATTCGAACTGAATTCTTTCTAAACAAAAACGGAGTATTACAGGCACACTAGAATTCCATTTTGGACGTTTGGCATTGATTTTTCTTTCCGTGCATCGATTTCATAAAGTGGAGCTCAGGGTACGCGTCGTTCTCGAAAGTTTGACGCCGGCTCGGAAGGATTTCATAATGGACTTCTAGTCTGCCCTACGTCATTTCTACATGCATTTGGAATAATTCCGAGTAGGTGTGAAACTTTCCAAAACGACGGGTACCCTGAGGTCCACTTTGTGAAATCGAGGCACAGAAAGAAAATCAATACCAAACACCCATAACAGACTTCTAGTGTGCTCTTCGTCATTTCTAGGTGCATTTGGAATAATTTCGAGTAGGTGTGATACTTTGCAGAACGACTGGTACCCTGAGCTCCACTTTATGAAATCGAGGCACGGAAAGAAAATCAATGCCAAACACCCATAATGGACTTCTAGTGTGGTCTACATCATTTCTAGGTGCATTTTCTAAATCATTTCTAGGTGCATTAGGAATTCTTTCGAGCCGGTGTCAAACTTTCGAGAGCGACGCGTACCTTGAGGTCCGCTCTATGAAGTCGAGGCACAGAAAAAAAAAATCAATACTAAACACCCATAAAGGACTTCTTGTGTGCCCTACGTTATTTCTAGGTGCATTTGAAATAATTCCGAGCAGGTGTCAAACTTTCCAGAATGACTGATACCCTGAGGTACACTTTATGAAATCGAGGCACGAAAAAAAAATCAATACCAAACATCCATAATGGACGTCTGGTGTGCCCTACTCATTTCTAAGTGCATTTGGAATAATTCCGAGTAGGTGTGAAACCTTCCAGAACAACGCGTACCCTGAGCTACACTTTGTGAAATCAAGGCACATAAAGAATATCAATAACAAACACCCATAACGGACTACTAGTGTGCCCAACGTCATTTATAGGTGCAGTTGGAACAATCCCGAGTAGGAGCGAAACTTTGCAGAACGACGGGTACCTTGAGCTCCACTTTATGAAATCGAGGTACGGAAAGAAAATCAATACCAAACACCCATAATGGACTTCTAGTGTGCCATACGTCTTTTCTACGTGCATTTTGAATAATTCCGAGCAGGTGTGAAACTTTGCAGAATGACGGGTACCCTGAGCACCGCTTTATGAAATCGAGGCATAGAAAGAAAATCAGTACCAAACACCCATAATGTACTTCTAGTGTGCCTGACGTCATTTCCAGGTACATCGGGAGTACTTCTGAGCCGGTGTCAAACTTTCCAGAACGAAGCGTAGCCAGAGCTCCACTTTATGAAATCGAGGCACGGAAAGAAAATCAATTTCAAACAAACACAATGGACTTCTAGTGTGCCCTACGTCATTTTAGGTGCATTTCGAATAATTTCGAGCAGGTGTGAAACTTTGCAGAATGACGGGTACCCTGAGCTCCACTTTATGAAATCGCGACACGGAAATAAAACCAATACCAAACACCCAAAATGGACTTCTATCGTGCCCTACCTCATTTCTAGGTGCATTTGGAATCCTTGTAAGCCGATGTCAAACTTTCCAGAACGGCGCGTACCCTAAGCTTTATTTTGTGAAATCGAGGCACGGAAATAAAATCAATTGCAAACACCCATAACGGACATCTTGTGTTCCATACATCATTTATAGGTGCATTGGGAATCCTTCCAAGTAGGTGTGAAACTTTCTAGAACGACGCGTACCCAGAGCTCCACTTTATGAAATCGAGGCACGAAAAGAAAATCAATACAAACACCCAAAATGGACTTCTGGTGTGCCCTACGTCATTTCTAGGTGCATTTTGAATAATTCCGAGCAGATGTGAAACTTTCCAGAATGACGGGTACCCGGAGCTCCACTTTATGCAATCGAGGCAAGGAAAGAAAATCAATAACAAACAAGCATAATGGACTTCTAGTGTGCCCTATGTCATTTCTAGATGCGTTGGGAATCGTTCCGTGCTGGTGTCAAACATTCCGTAATGACGGCACCGAGCTCCACTCCATTAAATCGAGGCACGGAAAGAAAATCAATACCAAACACATATAATGGACTTCTAGTGTGCCCTACGTCATTTCTAGGTGCATTTGGAATAATTCTGAGCAGGTGTGAAACTTTCCAGAATGACAAGTACCCCGAACTCCATTTATGAAATCGAGGCACAGAAAGAAAAATCAATACCAAGGACCCATAATGGACTACTAGTGTGCCCTACCTCATTTCTAGTTGCATTTGAAATCCTTCTGAGCCGGTGTGAAACTTTCCAAAACGACGCGTACCCTAAACTCCACTTTATGAAATCGAGGCACGGAAAGAAAATCAATACAAACACCCAAAATGGACTTCTGGTGTGCCCTGCATCATTTCTTGGTGCATTTGGAATGATTCCAAGCCGGTGTGAAACTTTCCAGATCGAGGGGTACACAGAGCTCCACTTTATGACGTAGGGCGCGCACCCTAAGCTTTATTTTATGAAATCGAGGCACGGAAATAAAATCAATTGCAAACACCCATAACGGACATCTTGTGTTCCCTACATCATTTATAGGTGCATTGGGAATCCTTCCGAGTAGGTGTGAAACTTTCTAGAACGACACGTACCCAGAGCTCCACTTTATGAAATCGAGGCATAAAAAGAAAATCAATTCCAAACACCCATAATGGACTTCTAGTGTGCCCTATGTCATTTCTAGGTGCATTTATATGGGTACCCAAAATGGACTTTATACGAGTACCCTGAGCTCCACTTTTAGAAATCGAGGCAACCTAGAAGTATCCTATGCTCCAATTTATGAAATCAAGGCACTGAAAGAAAATCAATACCAAACACCCGTAATGGACTTCTATTGTGCCCTACGTCATTTCTATGTGCATTGGGATTAATTCCGAGTAGGTGTGAAACTTTCCAAAACAACGCGTATCTTGAGTTCCATTTTATGAAATCGAGGCACGGAAAGAAAATCAATAGTATGCACCCATAATGGACTTCTAGTGTGCTCAACGTCATTTCTAGGTGCATCGGGAATCCTTCCGAGCAGGTGTGAAACTTTCCAGAACAACGCGCATCTTGAGCTCAACTTTATGAAATCGAGGCACGGAAAGAAAATCAGTACCACACACCCAAAATGGACTTCTAGTGTGCCCTACGTTATTTCTAGGTTCATTTGGAACAATTCCGAGCAGGTGCGAAACTTTATAGAATGATGGGTACCCTAAGCTCTCTATGAACTCGTGGCACGGAAAGAAAATCAAGACCAAACACACATAACGGACTGACAGGTTTTAGTAATCTGAATGAAGAGAGTAGTTAAACGGAAAATTAGAGGAGCTCAATATAATAAAAGTTGTATATTATTGTCTCAGCTTTCCATAAAGCTCAAGAACGCGAGGTTTGGACATTCGTACTGAAAGTTATGGCAGTTTTATTATACTGTCTAGAGAACTCGACGTGGAATCGATACTTTATTAATTGGCTTGGTAGGGGTATTAGATGGCTGATTCTGAATGGCTCACCAACTAGACTTAGTTGGAGATTTTGTTAACCTTTCCAGGAAGTCCAAGAACACCTCATTTCGACTCATGTACAAAAAAATATGGATTTTAGATTATGGCTGTCCATGGAGGGGACAGATCGATCTTTAGGAGTTGGAAATTGGAAATGCGCTTGAGAGTATGGCGAGTTCGGTTGTGCTATTATTTATGTTTTTGGTCCAGTATGATTGTCTTAGCGTGCCTTATAATTATATTCAGGTGGGGGATTGGTCCCGGGCAAATACCTCTTCAAGGCCCCTCCGCTCCTACACCTGCTGAGGCAAGTATTCTGGTTGTTAATATATTTATGATTGTTTGACAGTGAGTGTTTGTGTTTTATACATATTAGCTATGAATGAATGATAGTGTGATATATATGAATAAGATTGGCGAATGTTTGAGATGTTGGTATGTAATTGTTGATTTACATATTATTAAAAGATAGAGTACTAGTGCATGTGCATGATGAGAACATACCTGGGACTTGGTCACGTGGTGACCAAGTATGTATTTTTGACGTCCCCGTCATGTAGGTGACGGGCTTGTGGTCCCCTCATTCTTGGAATGTGGGCATTGAGTAGAGGTCCCCATCATGAAGATGATGGGCTGTGGTCCCTATACTTGTGAAGTATAGGCTTTGGTCCCTCGTGCTAGAGAGCACGCAGCAAGGGTATACATCGACGGTTGTATACCCCGCATTACGGTAAAAATACAAAAAGAGTAAAAGAGAAAAGATGTATTGCTCATTTGCATTACATAAACATGTGAGTTGTTTTAGTATGCCCTACCTCATTTCTAGGTGCATTTGGAATCTTTCCGAGCCGGTGTGAAACTTTCCAGAACGACGCGTACCCTGAGCTCCAATTTATGAAATCGAGGCAATTTAAAAAAATCAAAACCAAGAACCCATAATGGACTTCTAGTGTGCCCTACGTCATTTCTAGGTGCATTTGGAATAATTCGAAAGTGTGTAAACTTTGCAGAGCGACGGGTACCCGGAGCTCCACATTATGAAATCGAGGCACGGAAAGAAAATCAACGCAAACACCCAAAATGGACTTCTGGTGTGCCCTATGTCATTTCTAGGTGCATTTGGAATAATTCTAAGCAGGTGTGAAACTTTGCTGAACGACGGTATCCAGAGCTCCACTTTACGAAATCGAGGCACAGAAAGACAATCAATACGAAACACCCAAAATAGACTTCTAGTGTGACCTACCTTATTTCTAGGTGCATTTGGAATACTTCCGAGCCGGTGTGAAACTTTCCAGAACGACGCGTACCCTAAGCTCCAATTTATGAAATCGAGGCATGGAAAGAAAATGAACATCAAATTCCCATAATAGACTTCTAGTGTGCCCTACCTCATTTCTAGGTGCATTTGGAATCTTTCCGAGCCGGTGTGAAACTTTCCAGAACGACGCGTACGCTAAGCTCCAATTTATGAAATCGAGGCACCGAAAGAAAAATCAAAACCAAACACCCATAATGGACTTCTAGTGTGCCCTACGTCATTTGTAGGTACATTTCGAATAATTCTGAGCAGGTGTAAAACTTTGCAGAGCGACGGGTACCCGGAGCTCCACATTATGAAATCGAGGCGTGGAAAGAAAATCAACGCAAACACCCAAAATGGACTTCTGGTGTGCCCTATGTCATTTCTAGGTGCATTTGGAATAATTCTGAGCAGGTGTGAAACGTTGCTGAACGACGGTATCCAGAGCTCCACTTTACGAAATCGAGGCACAGAAAGACAATCAATACGAAACACCCAAAATAGACTTCTAGTGTGACCTACCTTATTTCTAGGTGCATTTGGAATACTTCCGAGCCGGTGTGAAACTTTCGAATCCACGCTGCACTCCTAAGCTCCAATTTATGAAATCGAGGCATGGAAAGAAAATGAACATCAAACTCCCATAATAGACTTCTAGTGTGCCCTACCTCATTTCTAGGTGCATTTGGAATCTTTCCGAGCCGGTGTGAAACTTTCCAGAACGACGCGTACCCTGAGCTCCAATTTATGAAATCGAGGCACGGAAACAAAATAAAAACCAAACACCCATAATGGACTTCTACTGTGCCCTACGTCATTTCTAGGTGCATTTGGAATAATTCTGAGTAGGTGTAAAACTTTGCAGAGCGACGGGTACCCGGAGCTCCACCTTATGAAATCGAGAAACGGAAAGAAAATCAATGCAAACACCCAAAATGGACTTCTGGTCTGCCCTATATCATTTGTAGGTGCATTTGGAATAATTCCGAGCAAGTGTGAAACTTGGCTGAACGACGGTATCCACAGCTCCACTTTACGAAATCGAGGCACAGAAAGACAATGAATACGAAACACGCAAAATGGACTTCTAGTGTGCCCTACCTCATTTCTAGGTGCATTTGGAATCCTTCCGAGCCGGTGTGAAACTTTCCAGAACAACGCGTAACCTAAGCTCCAATTTGTGAAATCGAGGCACGGAAAGGAAATCCCCGCCTAACAACAACAATGGACTTCTGGTATGCCCTACGTCATTTCTAGGTGCATTTGGAATAATTCCGAGCAAGTGTGAAACATTCCAGAACGACGGGTACCTAGAGCTCCACTTTATGAAATCAAGGCATGGAAAGAAAATGAACATCAAACTCCCATAATGGACTTCTTGTGTGCCCTATGTCATTGCTAGGTGCATTTGGAATAATTCCGAGTAGGTGTGAAACTTTGCTGAACGACGATATCCAGAGCTCCACTTTACAAAATCGAGGCATAGAAAGACAATCAGTACGAAACACCCAAAATAGACTTCTAGTGTGCCCTACCTCATTTCTAGGTGCATTTGGAATCTTTCCGAGCCGGTGTCAAGCTTTCCAGAACGTCGCATACCCTGAGCTCCCATTTATGAAATCGAGGCACGGAAAGAAAATCAAAACCAAACACCCATAATGGACTTCTACTGTGCCCTACGTCATTTCTAGTTGCATTTGGAATAATTCTGAGCAGGTGCAAAACTTTGCAGAGCGACGGGTACCTGGAGCTCCACCTTATGAAATCGACGCACGGAAAGAAAATCAATGCAAGCACCCAAAATGGACTTCTGGTCTGCCCTATGTCATTTATAGGTGCATTTGGAATAATTCCGAGCACGTGTGAAACTTGGCTGAACGACGGTATCGACAGCTCCACTTTACGAAATCGAGGCACAGAAAGAGAATCAATAAAAAAAAACACGTAAAATGGACTTCTAGTGTGCCCTACCTCATTTCTAGGTGCATTTGGAATCCTTCCGAGCTGGTGTGAAACTTTCCAGAACAACGCGTACCTTAAGCTCCAATTTATGAAATCGAGGCACGGAAAGAAAATCCACACGAAATAACTACAATGGACTTCTGGTCTGCCCTACGTCATTTCTAGGTGCATTTAGAATAATTCTGAGCAAGTGTGAAACATTCGAGAAAGACGGGTACCCAGAGCTCCACTGTATGAAATCGAGGTATGGAAAGAAAATGAACATCAAACTCCCATAATGGAGTTCTAGTGTGCCCTACCTCATTTCTTGGTGCATTTGGAATCTTTCCGAGCTGGTGTGAAACTTTCCACAACGACGCGTACCCTGAGCTCTAATTTATGAAATCGAGGTATGGAAAGAAAATCAAAACCAAACACCCATAATGGACTTCATGTGTGCCCTACGTCATTTTTAGGTGCATTTTGAATAATTCTGAGCAGGTGTAAAACTTTGCAGAACGACGGGTAACCGGAGCTCCACATTATGAAATCGAGGCACGGAAAGAAAATCAATACAAATGCCCAAAATGGACTTCTGGTGTGCCCTATGTCATTTTTAGGTGCATTTGGAATAATTCCGAGCAGGTGTGAAACTTTGCTGAACGACGGTATCCAGAGCTCCACTTTACAAAAAAAAGGCATAGAAAGACAATCAATACGAAATACCCAAAATAGACTTCTAGTGTGCCCTACCTCATTTCTAGGTGCATTTGGAATCCTTCTGAGCCGTTGTGAAACTTTCCAGAACGACGCGTACCCTAAGCTCTAATTTATGAAATCGAGACACGAAAAGAAAATCCACACCAAATAACTACAATGGACTTCTGGTGTGCCCTACGTCATTTCTAGGTGCATTTGGAATAATTCCGAGCAAGTGTGAAACATTCCAGAACGATGGGTACCCAGACTCCACTTTTATGAAATCGAGGCATAGAAAGAAAATGAACATCAAACTCCCATAATGGACTTCTAGTGTGCCCTACCTCATTTCTAGGTGCATTTGGAATCTTTTCGAGCCGGTGTGAAACTTTCCAGAACGACGCGTACCATGAGCTCCAATTTATGAAATCTAGGCACGGAAAGAAAATCAAAACCAAACACCCATATTGGACTTCTACTGTGCCCTACGTCATTTCTAGGTGCATTTGGAACAATCATCGAAAGGTGTGTAAAACTTTGTAGAGCGACTGCATTCGGAGCTCCACGTTATGAAATCGAGGCACGGAAAGAAAATCAATGCAAACACCCATAATGGACTTCTGGTGTGTCATATGTCATTTCTAGGTGCATTTGGAATAATTCCGAGCAGGTGTGAAACTTTGCTGAACGACGGTATCTAGAGCTCCACTTTACGAAATCGAGGCACAGAAAGACAATCAATACGAAACACCCAAAATAGATTTCTTGTGTGCGCTACCTCATTTCTAGGTGCATTTGGAATACTTCCGAGCCGGTGTGAAACTTTCCAGAACGACGCGAACCCTAGGCTCCAATTTATGAAAACGAGGCACGGAAAGAAAATCCACACCAAATAACTATAATGGACTTCTGGTGTGAACTACGTCATTTCTAGGTGCATTGGAAGAATTCCGAGCAAGTGTGAAACATTCCAGAACAACGGGTACCCAGAGCTCCACTTTATGAAATCGAGGCATGGAAAGAAAATGAATATCAAACTCCCATAATGGACTTCTAGTGTGCCCTTCCTCAATTCTAGGTGCATTTGGAATCTTTCCGAGACGATGCGAAACTTTCCAGAACGACGCGTACCCCGAGCTCCAATTTATGAAATCGAGGCACGGAAAGAAAATGAACATCAAACTCCCATTATGGACTTCTAGCGTGCCCTACCTCATTTCTAGGTGCATTTAAATAATTCCGAGCAGGTGTGAGACTTTGCTGAACGACGGTATCCAGAGCTCCACTTTATGAAATCGAGACACAGAAAGACAATCAATACGAAACACCCAAAATAGACTTCTAGTGTGCCCTACCTCATTTCTAGGTGCATTTGGAATCCTTCCGAGCCGGTATGAAACTTTCCAGAACGACGCGTACCCTAAGCTGCAATTTCTAGGTGCATTTGAAATAATTCTGAGCAAGTGTGAAACATTCCAGAACGATGGGAACCCAGAGCTCCAATTTATGAAATCAAGTCATGGAAAGAAAATGAATATCAAACTCCCATAATGGACTTTTAGAGTGCCCTACCTCATTTCTAGGAGCATTTGGAATCCTTCCGAGCCGGTGCGAAACTTTCCAGAACGACGCGTACCCTAAACTCCAATTTATGAAATCGAGCCACGGAAGAAAATCCACACCAAATAAGTATAATGGACTTCGTGTGACCTACGCTATTTCTACGTGCATTTGGAAGAATTCCGAGCAAGTGTGAAACATTCCGTAATCCATCGCACGCAGAGCTCCAATTTATGAAATCGAGGCATGGAAAGAAAATAAACATCAAACTCCCATAATGGACTTCTCAGTGCCCTACCTCATTTCTAGGTGCATTTGGAATCTTTCCAACCCAGATGAAACTTTCTTTGACGCACGATATCTAGAGCTCCACTTTACGTAAATCGAGGCACGTAAGACAATCAATACTGAAACATCCAAAATAGACTTCTCTGTGTGCCCTACCTCATTTCTAGGTGCATTTGGAATCCTTCCGAGCCGGTGTGAAACTTTCCGTAATCCACGCTGCACCTAAGCTCCAATTTATGAAGTCGAGGCACGGAAAGAAAATTCACACCAAATAACTATAATAGACTTCTGGTGTGACCTACGTCATTTCTAGGTGCATTTAAAATAATTCCGAGCAGGTGTGAAACTTTGCTGAACGACGGTGTCCAGAGCTCCACTTTATGAAATCGAGACACAGAAATACAATCAATACGAAACACCCAAAATAGACTTCTAGTGTGCCCTACCTCATTTCTAGGTGCATTTGGATTCCTTCCGAGCCGGTGTGAAACTTTCCAGAACGACGCGTACCCTAAGCTGCAATTTATGAAATCGAGGCACATAAAGAAAATCCACACCAAATAACTATAATGGACTTCTGGTGTGACCTACGTCATTTCTAGGTGCATTTCAAATAATTCTGAGGAAGTGTGAAACATTCCAGAACGATGGGAACCCAGAGCTCTACTTTATGAAATCGTGGCATGGAAAGAAAATGAACATCAAACTCCCGTAATGGACTTCTAGTGTGCCCTACCACATTTCTAGATGCATTTGGAATCTTTCTAAGCCGGTGTGAAACTTTCCAGAACGACGCGTGCCATGAGCTCCAATTTATGAAATCTAGGCACGTAAAGAAAATCAAAACCAAACACCCATAATGGACTTCTAGTGTGTCCTACGTCATTTCTGTATTTGGAATAATTACGAGCGGTGTAAAACTTTGAAGAGCGACGGCACACCGGAGCTCCACAGTATGAAATCGAGGCACGGAAAGAAAATAAATGCAAACACCCAAAATGGAGTTATGGTGTGCCCTATGTCATTTCTAGGTGCATTTGGAATAATTCCGAGCAGGTGTGAAACTTTGCTGAACGACGGTATCCATAGCTCCACTTTACGAAATCGTGGCACAGAAAGACAATCAATACGAAATACCCAAAATAGACTTCTAGTGTGCCCTACCTCATTTCTAGGTGCATTTGGAATCCTTCCGAGCCGGTGTGAAACTTTCCAGAACGACGCGTACCCTAAGCTCCAATTTATGAAATCGAGGCACGGAAAGAAAATCGATACCAAATAACTATAATGGACTTTTGGTGTGCCCTACGTTATTTCTAGGTGCATTTGGAAAAATTCCGAGCAAGTGTGAAACATTCCGAATCCACGGCACCAGAGCTCCACTTTATGAAATCGAGGCATGGAAAGAAAATGAACATCAAACTCCCATAATAGACCTCTAATGTGCCCTACCTCATTTCTAGGTGCATTTGGAATCTTTCCGAGCCGATGTGAAACTTTCCAGAACGACGCATACCCTGAGCTCCAATTTATGAAATCGAGGCACGGAAAGATAGTTGAAACCAAACACCCATAATGGACTTCTAGTGTGCCCTACGTCATCGATAGGTGCATTTGGAATAATTCTGAGCAGTTGTAAAACTTTGGAGAGCGACGGGTACCCGAAGCTCCACATTATGAAATGGAGGCACGGAAAGAAAATCAATGCAAACACCCAAAATGGACTTCTGGTGTGCCCTATTTCATTTCGAGGTGCATTTGGAATAATTCCGAGCAGGTGTGCAACTTTGCTGAAGGACGGTATCCAAAGCTCTACTTTACGAAATCGAGGCACAGAAAGACAATCAATATGAAATACCCAAAATAGACTTCTAGCGTGCTTGACCTCATTTCTAGGTTCATTTAGATTCCTTCCGAGCTGGTGTGAAACTTTCCGAATGACGCTGCACTTAAGCTCCAATTTATGAAATCGAGGCACGGAAAGAAAATCCACACCAAATAACTATAAAGGACTTCGTGTGACCAAAGAAGTGTGAAACTTTGTCAACGCCTAATCCGTGAGCTCCACTTTACAAAAATCGAGGCACGTAATGCATTTCTTAATAAGGATCCACCTAGTTGATTAGATGAATCCCAATTGTTGGCCCAATCTTTCACGGTACACTTGAAGTTTAGTAGCTTGTTGTCTCCTTCTCTTTACTTTGGATGAACAGTAACCGCACGTGTGAATAGTACCACACGATGAATAGTACCCAAACCCTAGATAGCAAATCTTCAAGATCTAGTTGTGCTAAACCTTGAGGATTAGAAACAACAGAGAATAACTTCACAAACCGATCTGATTTGATCGAATTGCAAAGTCGTAGTAGATGGATCTTCTTGGTTGTAGTCAAGAACAAGGTGTCCTTGCTTTGCCCCCAAGCTGAAACATCAAATGAGAACTTCCTCTCGCTTCCTTCTCTCTCCAACTCTCCCTCTTAATTCCTCTCAAGAACACATCTCAACTCAAGAACACACGATATGCGCCAAAACGGCTTTTCTAATTTTTATTATCTAAATCATAACTTGTCTACCTATATGGTGCAGCCATGGGGGGTTTATATAGCCTCCCACGCAAGCACAAGACTTGGATGAATAGTAACCGAATTACTACAAGATTCTAGTCCGACTATTGTTCACGTGAATAAGATCCGAGTCGGTTACTGTTCACGCGAACAGTAATCCGACCCAAAAAAAGGACTCCTACTTTACATAGATGTTTAAGCTACTCTAATTGCTGAAAATAGATTAAACTATCCTATTACAAGTAATTATTAGATTAACTTCTAGTGCGCCATATCTCCTTATTGAACTGGCTTCAGTTGACTTGGTGGCCCCCATCCAAGATTGCATAGAGAAAAGAGAAAACGAGACATAATCTCCTCGGTCAAACGATCTCCTTTTGTCAAACAAATCCGAGTGGTCTTCCTGAACGCACCAATGTCGAACTCAAGGAACTCAAACTCTTTGACGTGCACTGCATGGCCTCCTCCTACATCAAACACACCCAACAGCATGCGTGCACATGTATATGCATGGGTTGACTCCATGCACTGCTCAAGTACAACATGCATACATTGAGTTTTTTTTCCTTGGTTTCGAACAACAAGCGTGACATCCTCTTGCACTGCAGCAGCCTTGATAATGTCATGCCCATTGTTTTGATCAAGTATTAAATGAGGCAAATCAGAAACATTTGTTATAGATAATCTGGCCGCATCACTTCTAGTGTGCCCTACCTCATTTCTAGGTGCATTTGGAATCCTTCCGACCAGTGTGAAACTTTCCAGAACGATACGTACCTTAAGCTCCAATTTATGAAATCGAGGCACGGAAAGAAAATCCACACCAAATAACTATAATGGACTTTTGGTGTGACCTACGTCATTTCTAGGTGCATTTGGAAGAATTCCGAGCAAGTGTGAAACATTCCAGAACGACGGGTACCCAGAGCTCCACATTATGAAATCGAGGCGTGGAAAGAAAATGAAAGTCAAACTCCCATAATGGACTTCTAGTGTGCCCTACCCCATTTCTAGGTGCATTTAGAATCTTTTCGAGCCGGTGTGAAACTTTCCAGAACAACGCGTACCCTGAGCTCCAATTTATGAAATCGAGGCACGGAAAAAAAATCAAAACCAAACACCCACAATGGACTTCTAGTGTGCCCTACGTCATTTCAATTTGCATTTGGAATAATTCTGAGCAGGTGTAAAACTTTGTAGAGCGACGGGTACCTGGAGCTCCACATTATGAAATCGAGGCACGGAAAGAAAATCAATGCAAACACCCAAAATGGACTTCTGGTGTGCCCTATGTCATTTCTAGATGCATTTCGAATAATTCTGAGTAGGTGTGAAACTTTGCTGAACGACGGTATCCAGAGCTCCACTTTACGAAATCGAGGCACAGAAAGACAATCAATACAAAACATACAAAATAGACTTCTACTGTGCCCTACCTCATTTCTAGGTGCATTGGGAATCCTTCCGAGCTAGTGTGAAACTTTCCAGAACGACGCGTGCCCTAAGCTCCAATTTATGACATCGAGGCACGGAAAGAAAATTCACACCAAATAACTATAATTAACTTCTGGTGTGACCTACGTCATTTCAATGTGAATTTGGAAGAATTCCGAGCTAGTGTGAAACATTCCATAACGACGGGTACCCAGAGCTCCACTTTATGAAATCGAGGCATGGAAAGAAAAAGAACATCAAACTCTCATAATAGACTTCTAGTGTGCCCTACCTCATTTCTAGGTGCATTTGGAATCTTTCCGAGCCGGTGTAAAACTTTCCAGAACGACGCGCACCCTGAGCTCCAATTTATGAAATCTAGGCACGTGAAGAAAATCAAAACCAAACACCCATAATGGACTTCTAGTGTGCCCTACGTCATTTCTAGGTTCATTTGGAATAATTCTAAGCAGGTGTAAAACTTTGCAGAGCGACGGGTACCCGGAGCTCCACATTATGAAATCGAGGCACGGTAAGAAAATCAATGCAAACACCCAAAATGGACTTCTGGTGTGCCCTATGTCACTTCTTGGTGCATTTGGAATAATTCCGAGCAGGTGTGAAATTTTGCTGAACGACGGTATCCAGAGCTCTACTTTACGAAATCGAGACACAAAAAGACAATCAATACGAAACACCCAAAATAGACTTCTGGTGTGCCCTACCTCATTTCTAGGTGCATTTGGAATCCTTCCGAGCCGGTGTGAAATTTTCCAGAACAACGCGTACCCTGAGCTCCAATTTATGAAATCGAGGCACAGAAAGAAAACCAAAACCAAACACCCATAATGGACTTCTAGTGTGTCCTACGTCATTTCTCGGTGCATTTAGAATAATTCTGAGCTGGTGTGAAACTTTGTAGAGCGACGGGTACCTGGAGCTCCACATTATGAAATCGAGGCACGGAAAGAAAATCAATGCAAACACCCAAAATGCACTTCTGGTGTGCCCTATGTCATTTCTAGATGCATTTGGAATAATTCCAGTAGTAGGTGTGAAACTTTCTTTGAGCAGCGGTATCCAGAGCTCCACTTTACGAAATCGAGGCACGTAAAGACAATCAATCTGAAACATACAAAATAGACTTCTCTGTGCCCTACCTCATTTCTAGCGCTGCTGCTCGAAAGTTTCACACCCTCAAGGATTCCAAATGCACCTAGAAATGAGGTACCACACTAGAAGTCTATTTTGTATGTTTCAGATTGATTGTCTTTCTGCGGCTCGATTTCGTGAAAGTGGAGCTCAGATACCGCTGCTCAAAGAAAGTTTCACACCTGCTCGAATTATTCCAAATGCACCTAGAATGACACAGGCACACCAAAAGTCCATTTTGTGTTTGCATTGATTTTCTTTCCGGCCTCGATTTCATATCGTGGAGCTCCTGCACCGCCGCTTCTCCAAAGTTTTACAACCGCCGTAATTATTCCAAATGCACCTAGAAATGACGAGGGCAAACTAGAAGTCCATTACGGTGTTTGGTTTCGATTTTCTTCCGCGCCTCGATTTCATAAATTGGAGCTCAGGTACGCTGCCGTTTCTCGAAAGTTTCACACCGCCTCTGAAAGATTCCAAATGCACCTAGAAATGAGGTAGGGCACACTAGAAGTCCATTATGGGAGTTTGATGTTCATTTTCTTTCCATGCCTCGATATAATAAAGGGAGCCTCGGGTACCCGCTGCTCGAATGTTTCACACTTGCTCTAATTATTCAAATGCACCTAAAATGACGAGGGCACACCGTAAGTCCATTATAGTTATTTGCGTCGATTTTCTTTCCGTGCCTCGATTTCATAAATTGGAGCTTAGGGTACGCTGGCTGCTCGAAAGTTTCACACCGCCTAAGGATTCCAAATGCACCTAGAAATGAGGTAGGGCACACTAGAAGTCTATTTTGGGTATTTCGTGTTGATTGTCTTTCTGCGTACTACGATTTCAGAAAGTGGAGCTATGAATACCGCTGCTCAAAGAAAGTTTCACACCGCTGGAATTATTCCAAATGCACCAAGAAATGACATAGGGCACACCATAAGTCCATTTTGGGTGTTTGCATTGATTTTCTTCCGTGCCTCGATTTCATAATGTGGAGCTCCGCACCCATCGCTTCTTCAAAGTTTTTCACCGCTTTAATTATTCCAAATGCACCTAGAAATGACGAGGACACACTAGAAGTCCATTATGGGTGTTTGGTTTAATTTTTTTTACGTGCCTAGATTTCATAAATTGGAGCTCATGGCACGCTGCTGCTCGAAAGTTTCACACAGCTAAGAAAGATTCCAAATGCACCTAGAAATGAGGTAGGGCACACTAGAAGTCCATTACGGAGTTTGAAGTTCATTTTCTTTCCATGCCACGATTTCATAAAGTGGAGCTCGGGTTCCCGCTGCTCGAATGTTTCACACTTGCTCGTAATTATTTCAATTGCACCTAGAAATGACGAGGTCACACCGTAAGTCCATTATAGTTATTTGGTATAGAGTTTCTTTTTATGTGCCTCGATTTCATAAATTGGAGCTTAGGGTACGCTGCTGCTCGAAAGTTTCACACCGCGCTCTGGATTCCAAATGCACCTAGAAATGAGGTAGGGCACACTAGAAGTCTATTTTGGGTGTTTTGTATTGATTGTCTTTTCTCGTGTCTCGATTTCATAAAGTGGAGCTCGATACCGCCGATCGCGAAAGTTTCACACCGCCTAATTATTCCAAATGCACCTAGAAATGACATGGGCACACCGAAGTCCATTTTGGGTGTTTGCATTGATTTTCTTTCCGTGCCTCGATTTCATAATGTGTAGCGCCGCACACCACGCCAAAGAAAGTTTCACACCGCTCGAATTATTCCAAATGCACCTAGAAATGACGAGGGCACACTAGAAGTCCATTATGGGTGTTTGGTTTTGATTTTCTTTACGTGCCTAGATTTCATAAATTGGAGCTCGTGGTGCGCCGTGCTCGAAAGTTTCACACTGGCTTGGAAAGATTCCAAATGCACCTACAAATGAGGTAGGGCACACTAGAAGTCCATTATGAGAGTTTGATGTTCATTTTCTTTCCATGCCTCGATTTCATAAAGTGGAGCTCTGGGTACCCGTCGTTCTAGAATGTTTCACACTTCCTCAGAATTCTGCCAAATGCACATAGAAATGTGGTAGGTCACACCAGAAGTCCATTATAGTTATTTGGTGTCGATTTTCTTTCCGTGCCTCGATTTCATAAATTGGAGCTTAGGGTACGCGTCATTCTGGAAAGTTTCACACCAGCTCGGAAAGATTCCAAGTGCACCTAGAAATGAGGTAGGGCACACTAGAAGTCCATTATAAGAGTTTGATGTTCATTTTCTTTCCATGCCTCGATTTCATAAAGTGCAGCTCTGGGTACCCGTAGTTCTGGAATGTTTCACACTTGCTAGGAATTATTCCAAATGCACATATATATGACGTAGGGCACACCAGAAGTCCATTATAAGAGTTTGATGTTCATTTTCTTTCCATGCCACGATTTCATAAAGTGGAGCTCTGGGTAACCATCGTTCTGGAATGTTGCACACATGCTCGGAATTCTTCCAAATGCACCTAGAAATAACGTAGGTCACACCAAAAGTCCATTATAGTTATTTGGTGTGAATTTTCTTTCCGTGCCTCGATATCATAAATTGGAGCTTAGGGTACGTGTCGTTCTGGAAAGTTTCACACCTGCTCGGAAGGATTCCAAATGTACCTAGAAATGAGGTAGGGCACACTAGAAGTCAATTTTGGGTATTTCGTATTGATTGTCTTTCTGTGCCTCGATTTCAGAAAGTGGAGCTCGATACCGCTGCTCAAAGAAACTTTCACACCGCTTCTAAATATTCCAAATGCACCTAGAAATGGGGTAGGGCACACCGAAGTCCATTATGGAGTTTGATGTTCATTTTCTTTCCATGCTTCGATTTCATAAATTAGAGCTCGGGTACCGCCCCTTCTAGAATGTTTCACACTTGCTCGAATTCTTCCAAATGCACCTAGAAATGACGAGGTCACACCGAAGTCCATTATACTTATTTGGTGTAGATTTTCTTTCCGTGCCTCGATTTCTTAAGTTGGAGCTTAGGTACGCGCTGCTCGAAAGTTTCACACCTGCTCGGAAATATCCCAAATGCACCTAGAAATGAGGTAGGGCACATCGAAGTCCATTATGGGAGTTTAATGTTTATTTTCTTTCCATACCTCGATGTCATACAGTGGAGCTCTGGGTATCCGTCGTTCTGGAATTATTTCAAATGCATCTAGAAATGACGTAGGGCACACCAGAAGTCCATTATAGTTATTTGGTGTGGATTTTCTTTCCGTGCCTCGATTTCATAAATTGGAGCTTAGGGTACGGGTCGCTCGAAAGTTTCACACCTCGCCTAAGGATTCCAAATGCACCTAGAAATGAGGTAGGGCACACTAGAAGTCTATTTTGGGTGTTTCAGATTGATTGTCTTTCTATGCCTCGATTTCAGTAAATGGAGCTCTAGATACCGCTGCTCAAAGAAAGTTTCACACCTGCTTCTAATTATTTCAAATGCACCTAGAAATGAGATAGGGCACACCAGAAGTCTATTTTGGGTGTTTGCATTGATTTTCCTTCCGTGCCCCGATTTAATAATGTGGAGCTCCGCACCGCCGCTCTCGCAAAGTTTCACACTCGCCGAATTATTCCAAATGCACCAAGAAATGACGAGGGCACACTAGAAGTCCATTATGGGTGTTTGGTTTTGATTTTATTTCCGTGTCTCGATTTCATAAATTGGAGCTCGTGGTACGCTGCTGCTCGAAAGTTTCACACCGGCTCGGAAATATTCCAAATGCACCTAGAAATGAGGTAGGGCACACTAGAAATCTATTTTGGGTGTTTCAGATTTATTGTCTTTCTGTGCCTCGATTTCAGAAGTGGAGCTCTGGATACCGTTATTCAACAAAGTTTCACACCTGCTCCAAATTATTCCAAATGCACATAGAAATGACATGGGCACAACAGAAGTCCATTTTGGGTGTTTGCATTGATTTTCTTTCCGTGCCTCTATTTCATAATGTGGAGCTCCGCACCGCTCTTCTCGCAAAGATTTACACCTACTCAGAATTATTCCAAATGCACCCAGAAATGACGTAGGGCACACTAGAAGTCCATTATGGGAGTTTGATGTTCATTTTCTTTCCATTCCTCGATTTCATACAGTGGAGCTCTTGGTAACCGTCATTCTGGAATGTTTCACACTTGCTCGGAATTATTCCAAATGCACCTAGAAATAACATAGGGCACACCAGAAGTCCCTTATTGTTATTTAGTGTGGATTTTCTTCCGTGCCTCCATTTCATAAATTGGAGCTTAGGGTACGCGTCGTTCTGTAAAGTTTCACACCGGCTCGGAAGGATTGCAAATGCACCTAGAACCGAGTTAGGGCACACTAGAAGTCTATTATGGGTGTTTCGTATTGATTGACTTTTTATGCCTCGATTTCAGAAAGTGGAGCTCCGGATACCGCTGCTCAAAGAAAGTTTCACACCGCTTTAATTATTCCAAATGCATCTAAAATGACATAGGGCACACCGAAGTTCATTTTGGGCGTTTGTATTGATTTTCTTTCGTGCCTCGATTTCATAATGTGGAGCTTGGTGCAGTAAGCTCTGCAAAGTTTTACACCTGATCAGAATTAATCCAAATGCACCTAAAAAAGACGTAGGGCACACTAGAAGTCCATTATGGGTGTTTGATTTTGATTTTTTTTCCGTGCCTCGATTTCATAAATTTTAGCTTCGGGTAAGCGTCGTTCTCGAAAGTTTCACACTGGCTCGGAAGGATTCCAAATGCACCTAGAAATGAGGAAGGGCACACTAGAAGTCTATTTTGGGTGTTTCGTATTGATTGTCTTTCTGTGCCTCGATTATTCAACAAAGTTTGCATTGATACCGTTGTTCTGGATACCGTTGTTCAACAAAGTTTCACACCTACTCCAAATTATTCCAAATGCACATAGAAATGACATGGGCACACCAGAAGTCCATTTTGGGTGTTTGCATTGATTTTCTTTTCGTGCCTCGATTTCATAATGTGGTGCTCCGCACCCGCCTTTTCTCGCAAAGATTTATACCGCTTTCGAATTATTCCAAGTGCACCTAGAAGTGACGTAGGGCACACTAGAAGTCCATTATGGGTGTTTAGTTTTGATTTTCTTTCCGTGCCTCGATTTCATAAATTGGAGCTTAGGGTACGCGTTGTTTTGGAAAGTTTCACCCCGGCTCGGAAGGATTCTCCAAATGCACCTAGAAATGAGGTAGGGCACACTAGAAGTCCATTTTGCGTGTTTCGAATTGATTGTCTTTCTGTGCCTCGATTTCGTAAAGTGGAGCTGTGGATACCGTCGTTCAGCCAACTTTCACACTTGCTCGGAATTATTCCAAATGCACCTAGAAATGACATAGGGCACACCAGAAGTCCATTATTGTTATTTAGTGTGAATTTTCTTTCCGTGCCTCAATTTCATAAATTGGAGCTTAAGGTGCTGCGATGCTTCTGAAAGTTTCACACCACTCGGAAGGATTCCAAATGCACCTAGAAATCTATTTTGGGTGTTTCAGATTGATTGTCTTTTCTGTGCCTCTATTTACGTAAAGTGAAGCTCTGATACCGCTTGATTCAAAGAAAGTTTCACACCGCCGTAATTATTCCAAATCTGACTAGAAATGACATAGGGCACACCGAAAGTCCATTTTGGGTGTTGCATTGACTTTCTTTCCGTGGCTCGATTTCATAATGTGGAGCTCCGGGTACCCGTCGCTCTGCAAAGTTTTACACCTGCTCAGAATTATTCCAAATGCACCTGGAAATGACGTAGGGCACACTAGAAGTCCATTATGGGTGTTTGGTTTTGATTTTCTTTCCGTGCCTCGATTTCATAAATTGGAGGTAAGGGTACGCGTCGTTCTGGAAAGTTTCGCACCGGCTCGGAAGGATTCAAAAGGCTCCTTGAAATAAGGTTGGGCACACTAGAAGTCCATTATGAGAGTTTGATGTTCATTTTCTTTCCATGCCTCGATTTCATACAGTGGAGCTCTGGGTACCCGTCTTTCTCGAATGTTTCATACTTGCTCGAATTTTCTAAATGCACCTAGAAATGACGTGGGGCGGACTGAAGTCCATTGTAGTTATTTGGTGTGGATTTTCTTTCCGTGCCTCGATTTCATAAATTGAAGCTTAAGGTACGCGTTGTTCTGGAAAGTTTCACACCAGCTCGGAAGGATTCCAAATGCACCTAGAAATGAGGTAGGGCACACTAGAAGTCCATTTTGCGTGTTTCGTATTGATTGCCTTTCTGTGCCTCGATTTCGTAAAGTGGAGTTGTCGATACCGTCGTTCAGCCAAGTTTCACACCAGCTCGGAATTATTCCAAATGCACCTATAAAAGACATAGGGCAGACCAGAAGTCCATTTTGGGTGTTTGCATTGATTTTCTTTCTGTGCGTCGATTTAATAAGGTGGAGCTCCATATACCCGTCGCTCTGCAAAGTTTTGCATCTACTCAGAATTATTCCAAATGCAACTAGAAATGACGTAGGGCACAGTAGAAGTCCATTATGGGTGTTTGGTTTTAATTTTCTTTCCGTGCCTCGATTTCATAAATTGGAGCTCAGGGTACGCGTCGTTCTGGAAAGTTTCACACCGGCTCGGAAAGATTCGAAATGCACCTACAAATGAGGTAGGGCACACTAGAAGTCCATTATGGGAGTTTGATGTTCATTTTCTTTCCATGCCTCGATTTCATAAAGTGGAGCTTTCGATACCCGTCGTTCTGTAATGTTTTACACTTGCTCGGAATTATTCCAAATGCACCTAGAAATGACGTAGGGCATACCAGAAGTCCATTGTAGTTATTTGGTGTGGATTTTCTTTCCGTGACTCGATTTCATAAATTGGAGCTTAGGGTACGCGTTGTTCTGAAAAGTTTCACGCCAGCTCGAAGGATTTCAAATGCAAATAGAAATGAGGTAGGGCACACTAGAAGTCCATTTTGCGTGTTTCGTATTGATTGTCTTTCTGTGCCTCTATTTCGTAAAGTGAAGCTCTGGATACCGTCGTTCAGCAAAGTTTCACACCTGCTCGGAATTATTCCTAATACACCCAGAAATAACATAGGGCACACCAAAAGTCCATTTTGGGTGTTTGCATTGACTTTCTTTCCGTGCCTCGATTTCATAATGTGGAGCTCCGCACCGCCGCTCGCAAAGTTTACACCTGCCGAAATTTTTCCAAATGCACCTGGAAATGACGTAGGGCACACTAGAAGTCCATTATGGCTGTTTGGTTTTGATTTTCTTTCCGTGCCTCGATTTCATAAATTGGAGCTCGGGGTACGCGTCGTTCTGGAAAGTTTCACACCGGCTCGGAAAGATTCAAAATGCTCCTAGAAATAAGGTAGGGCACACTAGAAGTCCATTATGAGAGTTTGATGTTCATTTTCTTCCCATGCCTCGATTTCATACAGTGGAGCTCTGGGTACCCGTCTTTCTCGAATGTTTCACACTTGCTCTTAATTATTCTAAATGCACCTAGAAATGGCGTAGGGCAGACCAGAAGTCCATTGTGTTTATTTGGTGTGGATATTCTTTCCGTGCCTCGATTTCATAAATTGGAGCTTAGGTTACGCGTTATTCTGGAAAGTTTCACACCGGCTCGGAAGGATTCCAAATGCACCTAGAAATGAGGTAGGGCACACTAGAAGTTCATTTTGTGTGTTTCGAATTGATTGTCTTTCTGTGCCTCGATTTCGTAAAGTGGAGCTGTGGATACCGTCGTTCAGCCAAGTTTCACACTTACTCGGAATTATTCCAAATGCACCTAGAAATGACATTGGGCAGTTCAGAAGTCCGTTTTGGGTGTTTGCATTGATTTTCTTTCCGTTCCTCGATTTCATAAGGTGGAGCTCCGGTGCAAATAAGCTCTCGCAAAGTTTACACCGCCGAATTATTCCAAATGCACCTAGAAATGACGTGGGAACGATGAGAAGTCGATTATGGGTGTTTGGTTTTGATTTTTTTTCCGTGCCTCGATTTCATAAATTGGAGCTCAGGGTACGCATCGTTCTGGAAAGTTTCACACCGGCTCGGAAGGATTCCAAATGCACCTAGAAATGAGGTAGGGCAGACTAGAAATCTATTTTGGGTGTTTCATATTGATTGTCTTTCTGTGCCTCGATTTCGTAAAGTGGAGCTCTGGATACCGTCGTTCAGCAAAGTTTCACACCTACTCAGAATTATTCCTAATACATCTAGAAATGACATAGGGCACACCAGAAATCCATTTTGTGTGTTTGCATTGACTTTCTTTCGTGCCTCGATTTCATAATGTGGCGCTCCGGGTACCCGTCGCTCTGCAAAGTTTCACACCTGCTCAGAATTATTCCAAATGCACCTGGAATTGACGTAGGGCACACTAGAAGTCCATTGTGGGTGTTTGGTTTTGATTTTCTTTTCGTGCCTCGATTTCATAAAAAGAGCTCGGGGTACGCGTCGTTCTGGAATGTTAGTTTCACACCGGCTCGGAAAGATTCCAAATGCTCCTAGAAATGAGGTAGGGCACACTTGAAGTCCATTATGGGAGTTTGATGATCATTTTCTTTCCATACCTCGATTTCATACTGTGGAGCTCTGGTTACCCGTCGTTCTAGAATGTTTCACATTTGCTCGGAATTATTCCAAATGCACCTAGAAATGACGTAGGGCACACCAGAAGTCCATTATTATTTTTTAGTGTGAATTTTCTTTCCGTGCCTCGATTTCATAAATTAGAACTTCGGGTACGCGTCGTTTTGGAAAGTTTCACACTAGCTCGGAAGGATTCCAAATGCACCTAGAAATGAGGTAGGGCACACTAGAAATCTATTTTGGGTGTTTCGTATTGATTGTCTTTCTGTGCCTCGATTTCGTAAAGTGAAGCTCTGGATACCGTTGTTCAGCAAAGTTTCACACCTGCTCAGAATTATTCCAAATACACCTAGAAATGACATAGGGCACACCAAAAGTCTATTTTGGGTGTTTGCGTTGACTTTCTTTCCGTGCCTTGATTTCATAATATGGAGCTCCGGGTACACGTCGCTCTGCAAAGTTTTACACCTGCTCAGATTATTCCAAATGCACCTGGAAATGACGTAGGGCACACTAGAAGTCCATTATGGGTGTTTGGTTTTGATTTTCTTTCCTTGCCTCGATTTCATAAATTGGAGCTCAGGGTACGCGTCGTTCTGGAAAGTTTCGCACCGGCTCGGAAGGATTCAAAATGCTCCTAGAAATAAGGTTGGGCACAATAGAAGTCCATTATGAGAGTTTGATGTTTATTTTCTTTCCATGCCTCGATTTCATACAGTGGAGCTCTGTGTACCCGTCTTTCTCGAATGTTTCATACTTGCTCGGAATTATTCTAAATGCACCTAGATATGACGTAGGGCAGACCAGAAGTCCATTGTAGTTATTTGGTGTGGATTTTCTTTCCGTGCCTCGATTTCATAAATTGGAGCTTAAGGTACGCGTTGTTCTGGAAAGTTTCACACCAGCTCAGAAGTATTCCAAATGCACCTAGAAATGAGGTAGGGCACACTAGAAGTCCATTTTGCGTGTTTCGTATTGATTGTCTTTCTGTGCCTCGATTTCGTAAAGTGGAGTAATGTCGATCTGCTGTCGTTCGACCAAGTTTCACACTGCTCGAATAATTCCAAATGCACCTATAAAAGACATAGGGCACACTAGAAGTCCATTTTGGGTGTTTGCATTGATTTTCTTTCCGTCGCGTCGATTTCATAATGTGGAGCTCGGTGCAGTAAGCTCGCAAAGTTTTACACCTACTCGAATTATTCCAAATGCAACTAGAAATGACGTAGGGCACACTAGAAGTCCATTAGGGTTGTTTGGTTTTAATTTTCTTTCCGTGCCTCGATTTCATAAATTGGAGCTCGAGTGCGCGTCGCTTCGAAAAGTTTCACACCTGGCTCGGAAAGATTCAAATGCACCTAGAAATGAGGTAGGGCACACTAGAAGTCCATTATGGGAGTTTGATGTTCATTTTCTTTCCATGCCTCGATTTCATAAAGTGGAGATTTGGGTACCCGTCCTTCTGTAATGTTTCACACTTGCTCGGAATTATTCCAAATGCACCTAGAAATGACGTAGGGCATACCAGAAGGCCATTGTAGTTATTTGTTGTGGATTTTATTTCGTGCCTCGATTTCATAAATTGGAGCTTAGGTGCAGCGTTGTTGCGAAAGTTTCACACCAGCTCGAAGGATTCCAAATGCACCTAGAAATGAGGTAGGGCACACTAGAAGTCCATTTTGCTTGTTTCGTATTGATTGTCTTTCTGTGCCTCGATTTCGTAAAGTGGTGTTGTCGATACCGTCGTTCAGCCAAGTTTCACACCTACTCGAAATTATTCCAAATGCACCTATAAATGAGGTAGGGCACACTAGAAGTCCATTATGAGAGTTTGATGTTCATTTTCTTTCCATGCCTCGATTTCATACAGCGGAGCTCTAGGTACCCGTCGTTCTGGAATGTTTCACACTTGCTCGGAATTATTCCAAATGCACCTAGAAATGACGTAGGGCACACCAGAAGTCCATTATAGTTATTTGGTGTGGATTTTCTTTCCGTGCCTCGATTTCATAAATTGGAGCTTATGGTACGCGTTGTTCTGGAAAGTTTCACACCAGCTCGGAAGGATTCCAAGTGCACCTAGAAATGAGGTAGGGCACACTACAAGTCTATTTTGGTTGTTTAGTATTGAGTGTCTTTCTGTGCCTCGATTTCGTAAAGTTTAGCTCGATCTTTGTCGTTCAACCTAGTTTCACACTGCTGGAATTATTCCAAATGCACCTAGAAATGACATAGGGCACACCAGAAGTCCATTTTGGGTGTTTGCATTGATTTTCTTTCCGTGCCTCGATTTCATAAGGTGGAGCTTCGGGTACCCGTCGCTCTGCAAGGTTTTACACCTGCTCAGAATTATTCCAAATGCACCTAGAAATGACGTTGGGCACAGTAGAAGTCCATTATGGGTGTTTGATTTTGATTTTTTTTCCGTGCCTCCATTTCATAAATTGGAGCTCAGGGTACGGGTCGTTCTGGAAAGTTTCACACCGGCTTGGAAAGATTCCAAATTCACCTAGAAATGAGGTAGGGCACACTAGAAGTCCATTATGGGAGTTTGATGTTCATTTTCTTTCCATGCCTCGATTTCATAAAGTGGAGCTCTGGGTACCCGTCGTTCTGGAATGTTTCACACTTGCTCGGAATTATTCCAAATGCACCTAGAAATGACGTAGGGCACACCAGAAGTCCATTGTAGTTATTTGGTGTGGATTTTCTTTCCGTGCCTCGATTTCATAAATTGGAGCTTAGGGTACGCGTCGTTCTGGAAAGTTTCACACCAGCTCGGAAGGATTCCAAATGCCCCTAGAAAAGAGGTAGGGCACACTAGAAGTCCATTTTGGGGGTTTCGTATTGATTGTCTTTCTGTGCCTCCATTTCGTAAAGTGGTGCTCTAGATACCATCGTTAGGCCAAGTTTCACACCTGCTCGGAATTATTCCAAATGCACCTAGAAATGACATAGGGCTCACCAGAAGTCCATTTTGGGTGTTCGCATTGATTTTCTTTCCGCCTCGATTTCATAATGTGGAGCTCCTGCAGATCGCTCTACAAAGTTTTACACCTGCCGAATTATTCCAAATACACCTAGAAATGGCGTAGGGCACACATAGAAGTCCATTATGGGTGTTTGGTTTTGATTTTTTTTCCGTGCCTCGATTTCATAAATTGGAGCTCGAGTGCAGCGTCGTTTTGGAAAGTTTCACAACGGCTCGGAAAGATTCCAAATGCACCTAGAAATGAGGTAGGGCACACTAGAAGTCCATTATGGGAGTTTGATTTTCATTTTCTTTCCATGCTTCGATTTCATAAAGTGGAGCTCTGGGTACCCGTCGTTCTGTAATGTTTCACACTTGCTCGGATTTTTTCCAAATGCACCTAGAAATGACGTAGGGCACACCAGATGTCCATTGTAGTTATTTGGTGTGGATTTTCTTTCCATGCCTCGATTTCATAAATTGGAGCTTAGGGTACGCGTTGTTCTAGAAAGTTTCACACCGGCTCGGAAGGATTCCAAATGCACCTAAAAATGAAGTAGGGCACACTAGAAGTCCATTTTGCGTGTTTCATATTGATTGTCTTTATGTGCCTCGATATCGTAAAGTGGAGCTGTGGATACCGTCGTTCAGCCGAGTTTCACACCTGCTCGGAATTATTCCAAATGCACCTAGAAATGACATAGGGCAGACCAGAAGTCCATTTTGGTTGTTTGCATTGATTTTCTTTCCGTGCCTTGATTTCATAAGGTGGAGCTCAAGATGGCAAATCGGCTTCAAAGTTTTACTGTTGTAATACCCAGATGGATCCAAAGCAAGATTCGGAGAGAATATTTAAATTGGGAGAAGGACTAAATAGAAAAGATTTTAACAGAGGATTAGAGGGGTTTTTGTAATATCCCGAATATTCAAGTGAATGCAATAAAGTTTAGAGAGAACAACATTAAATTGGAGAGGAAAATTACTCAAAAATTGAGAATCTTTTGAGGAGAATTGGAAGAACTTAGGCTTTACCAAGGCGTCCTAACCAAATGGGCGGCCTTTTTAGTAGAGTCAAGAGGGGTTGCCTTTCCCAAAACCCTAGCCTCTGATACATTGCCATGACCTTTGTAGACATATCTTGTGTGACCACCCCTCCGTCTTTGCTCTACCAAGAGAAGGAAGAAGAAGAGAAAGGAAGGAGAGGAAGAAGAAGGAGAAGAAGAGAGGAAAAGGAGGGAAGAGGAAGAAGGTGGGAGGAAGGTCTTGCGAAGGTTTCAATGACATCCCTTGATCGTTCTTGTGGGTAAATTCGTGATCCCCATTAGATTTGGTAGATCGATCTTGTGCGTAATGTCTCCATATGTTAGATGGAAGCTGCTGCATTAGATCGGTTTAATCTGCGATCTGTTGATGCGCGAGTTTGAGATAGTTCTAGGTAGAATCTGTGTTTTCGATCTTGTGCGTAATGTCTCCATATGTTAGATGGAAGCTGCTGCATTACATCGGTTTAATCTGTGATCTGTTGACGCGCGAGTTTGAGATAGTTCTAGGTAGAATTAGTGTTTTGGGTCTGCTGGAGTTAGATGGGGAATTGCGTTAGCTTTCCAGAAAGTCCTAATTCATAATTTTTGGATAAACTATGAATTAGTTATGAATTTTTCAAGACTAGGTGCTAATTCAGTCTCAGGACTTGTGCAGCGAACATAGATTTGTAAATTTGATCTTGGAGACGGCCGAATTGGGTCAGCTAGTCTCCATGAGATTTATAGGTATTTTCATTATGATTCCAAAAAGTTAAATTTCATAATTTTTGGATGTTTATGTCAAAAGATATGAATTTTAGAACCTAATGCTGTAATCTGCCCCTCTCTTGTGGACAGAATAGTTTTACTGGACTGTTTGCAACCTTTGTTGCATAGTGGGAAAATTTGTGATAATTTTATTAAGATAGCTGGTTTCCTGTATTTTTCAAAGAGTATTAGAACAATGTGTTTGGTTGTGCCAAACAAAAGTTATGATTTTCCCATGTCAGATTTACTGAAGATGACAGAACAGTCTTCGAGATTAAAATCAAAGGATTAGATCTAGTAATTTGATCTTTCGATCACCTGAGAAGTTGTAGCTAGGATTGTGTAGGTTCTAGGAAAATTGGATTCATAGCTTTTGGAGTCTTGACTCAAAAGCTATGAATTTTTCCTTAACAGCGGTCTGATTGGACAGATTTGGGAATTTGAGAGCAAAATGATTAATTGTTCAGGTTTCGATTAGGGATGTTTGTTCTTGTTTTGTTCTATTACAATGCTGTACTCTTTTGATTGGTGTACTTAGTATATTGTTTTACGGTTGCTAGGTGGTGATGAACACCGAGGCTAGAGCTCTTCTATCGTTGTCTTAGTCTCACGGTTAAGGCAAAGTATAATGAGGATAGAATAGATCCTAATGATTGGCCTTTGTTTGATAAATATCATGAGTATTTGTGTTATTCATGACCGTAAGGTGGAATGAATGGTAATGCTCATGTTTTCTAGTGTTAAGAGTTACGTGCTATCCATTGGTGTTTCAAAGTTATGAAGTTATGATTATGAACATTGGTAGTATGAATAGGTTATTCATATGCAATGTTGTTGTAGATGCATGGTTGTGGTAATTTGAGATTTCAAACATATGCATCATGAAAGCTTATTGAAGTCTTGGTCATGTGATGACCAAGCAATGATTTAAGGTCCCCGTCATGTATATGACGGGCTTGAGGTCCCCACACTTGTGAAGTGTGGGCTTGTGGTCCCCATTACTTGCGGAGTATTGGGCTCTTTCTCCTTGTGCTTGCGAGCACAGGCATGGGTATACATCGACGGTTGTATACCTTGCATTACCGGTAAAATGCAAAAAGAGTTAAAGATAAAGGTTGCATTGAGCATTGCATAAGCATATGGCATGATGTATGGTAAAGATGTGAGAATTAATGCTGATGTTTTAATGGTGTTTTATAAAGTCACATTATTTGATACTTGCTGAGTCTTTGGGCTCACTCTTGCTTTTGTTGTGCTTTTAGGTACCACCTGCAAGAACGGCATGCATGGGAGGGAGTAGGATTGCTATGGATGCACTTACTACCACACACTGTTTTAAAGATGAATATCATTTAGATCGTACCAGAATAATAAGCAAACTGATTAAGGATTGATTTTGGCTATGCTTGACTGCAAGGATTATTTGAGTTAATGAGAGTAGTAAATTTTGATTATGTTTGCTTATGCTTAAGCTGAATAGATTATTTGTGAATGCTTGATGAACTTTGGATGTTGAGATAGTGGTAATGATATTTGCATCTGTTGAAACCACCGGTATACTTAGATATATAAAGGAGGTTATGCCGAAATTTAGTAAAAATGTCTTAGTTTAAATTGTTATATTGTTAGTTTAGTAACATCCCAAGCTCATGTTAGGCTGGGGTGTTACATACACCTGCTCAGAATTATTCCAAATGCACCTAGAATTGACGTAGGGCACAGTAGAAGTCCATTATGGGTGTTTGGTTTTGATTTTTTTTCCGTGCCACGATTTCATAAATTGGAGCTCAGGGTACGCGTCGTTCTGGAAAGTTTCACACCGGCTCGGAAAGATTCCAAATGCACCTAGAAATGACATAGGGCACACCAGAAATCGATTTTAGGTGTTTGCGTTGATTTTCTTTCCGTGCCTCGATTTCATAATGTGGAGCTCCAGGTATGTTCTCATCATGCACATGCACTAGTACTCTATCTTTTAATAATATGTAAATCAACAATTACATACCAAGATCTCAAACTTTAAATAACATGTACTGCATCAACAACAAACAAGAATAACCTTTAATCATAACTCAAGCATTCGCCAATCTTATTCATACATATCACACTATCATTCATTCATAGCTAATATGTATAAAACACAAACACTCACTGTCAAACAATCATAAATATATTAACAACTGAATACTTGCCTCAACCGTGTGGAACGGAGGGCGAAGAGGGCGCCGCCCGGGACCAATCCCCACACGAATATAATTATAAGGCACGCTAAGACAATCATACTGGACCAAAAACATAAATAATAGCACAACCGAACTCGCCATACTCTCAAGCGCATTTCCAATTTCCAACTCCTAAAGATCGATCTGTCCCCTCCGTGGATAGCCATAATCTAAAATCCATATTTTTTTTGTACATGAGTCGAAATGAGGTGTTCTTGGACTTCCTGGAAAGGTTAACAAAATCTCCAACTAAGTCTAGTTGGTGAGCCATCCTGAATCGGCCATCTAATACCCCTACTAAGCCAATTAATAAAGTATCGATTTCACATCGGGTTCTCTAGACAGTATAATAAAACTACCATAACTTTCAGTACGAATGTCCAAACCTCGCGTTCTTGAGCTTTATGGAAAGCTAAGACAATAATATACAACTTTTATTATATTGAGCTCCTCTAATTTTCCATTTAACTACTCTCTTAATTCGGATTACTAAAACACCGTCGAATCTGAAGCGATCTGCAGTAACAGCCCCACTAATATATTCATAACTCATGCTACAAGGGTACAAATAATGCGATCTAGCACTTCATAAAAGATAACAACGTCCTCTATATTACTCTAGCGAGACGTCCGTAACTGAATCCACATATAACTACCTCAAAGCTGTCGGCCAACACCGACCGCACTAAAACGGATCTAATCTGACATCGCCTAAATCATAAATACTTTACCAAACGAATGGGGATCGGGGTTTACCCTTGAAGATCCGTTGAAGTACACAAAGAAGACCCGCGACCTCCTTCCCTTCCTTTTCCATCTTCGCTTCCTCTTCCTCTTCTTCTTAGCCGCAAAACATCCGGTGACCTTCCTTCACTTGGCGGAGCAACAAGGATCTTCTTCACCGGCGGTGGGCAGAGATGCTGCTGTAGCAAGGCATCAGAGTGGCGGCGATCTGCAGCCTACTGATGCGGACTAGGGTTTCCCCCCTCCTTTTATTTGTGGCCGGCCCCTCATGGGCCTCCTAGGCCAAGGCCTGAGGCCCAAGTTGCCGAAGAACTGTAAGAAACCCCATTTTCTTGTGTCTAAATTATGTTTTGAACGCTTTCTTTCTTAGAATAAATCGTAGTATTACAACGTCGTTCTAGAAAGTTTCACATTGGCTTGGAAGGATTCCAAATGCACTTAGAAATGACGTAGGCCACTCCAGAAGTCCATTATGGGCATTTGATATTGATTTTCTTTCCGTGCCTTGATTTCATAATGTGGAGCTTAGAGTATACTGTCGTTCTTGAAAGTTTCACACCGGCTCGGAAGGATTCCAAATGCACCTAGAAATGATGTAGGGCACACTAGAAGTTCATTTTGGGTGTTTGTATTGATTTTCTTTCCGTGCATCGATTTCATAAAGTGGAGCTCAGGGTACCCGTCGTTCAGGAAAGTTTCACACCTGCTCGGAATTATTCTAAATGTGGCTAGAAATGACGTAGGGCACACTAGAAGTCTATTGTGGGTGTTTGCTATTGATTTTCTTTCTGTGCCTCGATTTAATAAAGTGGAGCTTAAGGTACGCGTCGTTCTCGAAAGTTTAGCACCGGCTTGGAAGGATTCCCAACACACCTATAAATGACGTGGGGCACACTAGAATTCAATTTTTGGTGTTTGGTATTAATTTTCTTCCCGTGCATCAATTTCACAAAGTGGAACTTAGAGTACGTGCCGTTCTCGAAAGTTTGACACCGGATCGAAAGGATTCCCAATACACCTAGAAATGGGGTAGGGCACACTAGAAATGAGGTAGGACACACTAGTAGTCCACCTAGAAATGAGGTAGGGCACACTAGAAGTCCATTATGTGAGTTTGATGTTCATTTTCTTTCCATGCCACGATTTCATAAAGTGGAGCTTGGGTACCCGTCGTTCTGGAATGTTTCACACTTGCTCCGAATTATTCCAAATGCACCTAGAAATGTTGTAGGTCACACCAGAAGTCCATTATAGTTATTTGGTGTGGATTTTCTTTCCGTGCCTCGATTTCATAAATTGGAGCTTAGGGTACGCGTCGTTCTGGAAAGTTTCACACCGGCTCGGAAGGATTGCAAATATACCTAGAAATGAGATAGGGCACACTAGAAGTCTATTTGGGGTGTTTTGTATAGATTGTCTTTCTGTGCCTCGATTTCGTAAATGTAGCTCTGGATACCGTCGTTCAGCAATGTTCCACACCTGCTCGGAATTATTCCAAATGCACCAAGAAATGACATAGGGCAGACCAGAAGTCCATTTTGGGTGTTTGCATTAATTTTCTTTCCGTGCCTCGATTTCATAATGAGGAGCTCCGCAATGCAAATCGCTCGCAAAGTTTTACACCAGCTCAGAATTATTCCAAATGCATCTAGAAATGAGGTAGGGCACACTAGAAGTCTATTTTGTATGTTTCGTATTGATTGTCTTTCTGTGCCTCGATTTCGTAAAGTGGAGCTCTGGATACCGTCGTTCCGCAAAGTTTCACACCTACTTGGAATTATTCCAAATGCACCTAGAAATGACATAGGGCACACCAGAAGTCCATTTTGGGTGTTTGGATTGATTTTCTTTCCGTGCCTCGATTTCATAATGTGGAGTTCCGGGTACCCGTCGCTCTCCAAAATTTGACAACTGCTCAGAATTATTCCAAATACACCTAGAAATTACGTAGGGCAAATTAGAAGTCCAATACGGGTGTTTGGTTTTGATTTTCTTTCCTTAACTCGATTTCATAAATTAGAGCTCAGGGTACGCGTCGTTCTGGAAAGTTTCACACCGTCTCGGAAAGATTCCAAATGCACCTAGAAATGAGGTAGGGCACACTAAAAGTCCATTATGAGAGTTTGATGTTCATTTTCTTTCCATGCCTCGATATAATAAAGGGGAGCTCTGGGTACCCGTCGTTCTGGAATGTTTCAGACTTGCTCGGAAATATTCCAAATGCACCTAAATATGACGTAGGGCACACCAGAAGTCCATTATAGTTATTTGGTGTCGATTTTTTTTTCCGTGCCTCGATTTCATAAATTGGAGCATAGTGTACACGTCGTTCTTGAAAGTTTCACACCGGCTCGGAAGCATTCCAAATGCACCTAGAAATGAGGTAGAGCACACTAGAAGTCTATTTTGGGTATTTCGTATAGATTGTCTTTCTGTGCCACGATTTCGTAAAGTGGAGCTATGGATACCGTCGTTCAGCAAAGTTTCACACCAGCTCGGAATTATTCCAAATGCACCTAGAAATGACATAGGGCACACCATAACTCCATTTTGGCTGTTTGCATTGATTTTCTTTCCGTGCCTCGATTTCATAATGTGGAGCTCCTGGTGCCGTGCCGCTCTTCAAAGTTTTACACCGCTTTCGAAATTATTCCAAATGCACCTAGAAATGACGTAGGACACACTAGAAGTCCATTATGGGTGTTTGGTTTTGATTTTCTTTCGTGCCTCGATTTCATAAATTGGAGCTCATGGCACGCTGCTTCTCGAAAGTTTCACACCGCCTCGGAAAGATTCCAAATGCACCTAGAAATGTGGTAGGGCACACTAGAAGTCCATTACGGGAGTTTGATGTTCATTTTCTTTCCATGCCTCGATTTCATAAAGTGGAGCTCTGGGTTCCCATCGCTTGGAATGTTTCACACTTGCTCGAAATTCTTCAAATGCACCTAGAAATAACGTGGGTCACACCGAAGTCCATCATAGTTATTTGGTGTGAATTTTCTTTCCGTGCCTCGATTTCATAAATTGGAGCTTAGGGTGCAGCGCTGGATTCGCAAAGTTTCACACCGCTCGGAAGGATTCCAAATGCACCTAGAAATGAGGTATGGCACACTAGAAGTCTATTTTGGGTGTTTCAGATTGACTTTACGTGCCTCGATTTCATAAAGTGGAGCTCGGATACCGCTGCTTCGAAGAAAGTTTCACACCGCTCGGAAAGATTCCAAATGCACCTAGAAATGAGGTAGGGCACTGTAGAAGTCCATTATGGGAGTTTGATGTTCATTTTCTTTCCATGCCTCGATTTCTTAAATTGGAGCTCTGGGTACCCGTCGTTCTGGAATGTTTCACACTTGCTCGGAATTCTTCCAAATGCACCTAGAAATGACGTAGGTCACACCAGAAGTCGATTATACTTATTTGGTGTGGATTTTCTTCCGTGGCTCGATTTCATAAATTGGAGCTTAGGGTACGCGTCGTTCTGGAAAGTTTCACACTGGCTCGTAAGGATTCCAAATGCTCCTAGAAATGAGGTAGGGCACTCTAGAAGTCTATTTTGGGTATTTTGTATTGATTGTCTTTCTGTGCCTCGATTTCGTAAAGTGGAGCTCCGGATACCGTCGTTCAGCAAAGTTTCACACCTGCTCGGAATTATTCCAAATGCACCGAGAAATGACGTAGAACACACTAGAAGTCCATTATGGGTGTTTGGTTTTGATTTTCTTTCCGTACCTCGATTTTATAAATTGGAGCTCAGGGTACGCGTCGTTCTGGAAAGTTTCACACCGGCTCGGAAAGATTCCAAATGCACCTAGAAATGAGGTAGGGCACACTAGAAGTCCATTATGGGAGTTTGATGTTCATTTTCTTTCCATGCCTCGATTTCACACATTGGAGCTCTGGGTACCCGTCGTTCTAGAATGTTTCAGACTTGCTAGGAATTATTCCAAATGCACCTAGATATGACGTAAAGCACACCGGAAGTCCATTATAGTTATTTGGTGTGGATTTTCTTTCCGTGCCTCGATTTCATAAATTGGAGCTTAGGGTGCGCGTGGATTCGGAAAGTTTCACACCGCTCGGAAGGATTCAAATATACCTAGAAATGAGATAGGGCACACTAGAAGTCTATTTGGGGTGTTTTGTATAGATTGTCTTTCTGTGCCTCAATTTCGTAAAGTGGAGCTCTGGATACCGTCGTTCAACAATGTTTCACACCTGCTCGGAATTATTCCAAATGCACCAAGAAATGACATAGGGCACACCAGAAGTCCATTTTGGGCGTTTGTATTGATTTTCTTTCCGTGCCTCGATTTCATAATGTGGAGCTCCGGGTACCCGTCACTCTGCAAAGTTTTACACCTGCTCAGAATTATTCAAAATGCACCTAGAAATGACGTAGGGCACACTAGAAGTCCATTCTGGGTGTTTGGTTTTCATTTTCTTTCCGTGCCTCGATTTCATAAATTGGAGCTCAGGGTACGCGTCGTTCTGGAAAGTTTCACACCGGCTCGGAAAGATTCCAAATGCACCTAGAAATGAGGTAGGGCACACTAGAAGTCCATTATGGGAGTTTGATGTTCATTTTCTTTCCATGCCTCGATTTCATAAAGTGCACTCTGGTACCGTCGCTTACGGAATGTTTCCACTTGCTAGGAATTATTCCAAATGCACCTAGATATGACGTAGGGCACACCGTAAGTCCATTATAGTTATTTGGTGTGGATTTTCTTTCCGTGCCTCGATTTCATAAATTGGAGCTTAGGTGCGCGTTGTTCGAAAGTTTCACACCGCTCGGAAGGATTGCAAATGCACCTAGAAATGAGATAGGGCACACTAGAAGTCTATTTGGGGTGTTTTGTATAGATTGTCTTTACGTGCCTCTATTTCGTAAAGTGGAGCTCGATACCGTGGTTCAAAGAATGTTTCACACCGCTTCGGAATTATTCCAAATGCACCAAGAAATGACATAGGGCACACAGAAGTCCATTTTGGGTGTTTGCATTGATTTTCTTTCCGTGCCTCGATTTCATAATGAGGAGCTCGGGTGCAACCGCTCTGCAAAGTTTTACACCGCTCGTAATTATTCCAAATGAACCTAGAAATGACGTAGGGCACACTAGAAGTCCATTATGGGTGTTTGGTTTTGATTTTCTTTCCGTGCCTCGATTTCATAAATTGGAGCTCGAGTGCACGCGTCGATTCTCGAAAGTTTCACACCACTCGGAAAGATTCCAAATGCACCTAGAAATGAGGTAGGGCACACTAGAAGTCCATTATGGGGTTTGATGTTCATTTTATTTCCATGCCTCGATTTCATAAAGTGCGACTCTGGGTACCGTGGATTACTCGAATGTTTCACACTTGCTAGGAATTATTCCAAATGCACCTAGATATGACGTGAGCACACCGGAAGTCCATTATAGTTATTTGGTGTGGATTTTCTTTCCGTGCCTCGATTTCATAAATTGGAGCTTAGGTGCAGCGTGGATTACTCGAAAGTTTCACACCGGCTCGGAAGGATTCCAAATATACCTAGAAATGAGATAGGGCACACTAGAAGTCTATTTGGGGTGTTTTGTATAGATTGTCTTTACGTGCCTCGATTTAGTAAATATAGCTCTGGATCGCTGGTTCAAAATGTTTCACACTGCCTAATTATTCCAAATGCACCAAGAAATGACATAGGGCACACCAGAAGTCCATTTTGGGTGTTTGCATTGATTTTCTTTCCGTGCCTCGATTTCATAATGAGGAGCTCCGGGTACCCGTCGCTCTGCAAAGTTTTACACCAGCTCAGAATTATTCCAAATGAAACTAGAAATGACATAGGGCACACTAGAAGTCCATTATGGGTGTTTGGTTTTGATTTTCTTTCCGTACCTCGATTTTATAAATTGGAGCTCAGCAGACGCGTCGCTTCGAAACTTTCACACCGCTCGAAAGATTCCAAATGCACCTAGAAATGAGGTAGGGCACACTAGAAGTCCATTATGGGAGTTTGATGTTCATTTTCTTTCCATGCCTCGATTTCATAAAGTGCAGCTCTGGGTACCCGTCGTTCTGGAATGTTTCCCACTTGCTAGGAATTATTCCAAATGCACCTAGATATGACGTAGGGCACACCAGAAGTCCATTATAGTTATTTGGTGTGGATTTTCTTTCCGTGCCTCGATTTCATAAATTGGAGCTTAGGTGCGCGTGGATTACGGAAAGTTTCACACCGGCTCGGAAGGATTGCAAATATACCTAGAAATGAGATAGGGCACACTAGAAGTCTATTTGGGGTGTTTTGTATAGATTGTCTTTCTGTGCCTCGATTTCGTAAAGTGGAGCTCTGGATACCGTCGTTCAGCAATGTTTCACACCTGCTCGGAATTATTCCAAATGCACCAAGAAATGACATAGGGCACACCAGAAGTCCATTTTGGGTGTTTGTATTGATTTTCTTTCCGTGCCTCGATTTCATAATGTGGAGCTCCGGGTACCCGTCACTCTGCAAAGTTTTACACCTGCTCAGAATTATTCAAAATGCACCTAGAAATGACGTAGGGCACACTAGAAGTCCATTCTGGGTGATTGGTTTTCATTTTCTTTCCGTGCCTCGATTTCATAAATTGGAGCTCAGGGTACGCGTCGTTCTGGAAAGTTTCACACCGGCTCGGAAAGATTCCAAATGCACCTAGAAATGAGGTAGGGCACACTAGAAGTCCATTATGGGAGTTTGATGTTCATTTTCTTTCCATGCCTCGATTTCATAAAGTGCAGCTCTGGGTACCGCTTGCTCGAATGTTTCCCACTTGCTAGGAATTATTCCAAATGCACCTAGATATGACGTAGGGCACACAAGAAGTCCAATATAGTTATTTGGTGTGGATTTTCTTTCCGTGCCTCGATTTCATAAATTGGAGCTTAGGGTACGCGTCGTTCTGGAAAGTTTCACACCGGCTCGGAAGGATTGCAAATGTACCTAGAAATGAGATAGGGCACACTAGAAGTCTATTTGGGGTGTTTTGTATAGATTGTCTTTCTGTGCCTCTATTTCGTAAAGTGGAGCTCGATCTGATGCTTGAAGAATGTTTCACACCTGCTCGGAATTATTCCAAATGCACCAAGAAATGACATAGGGCACACCAGAAGTCCATTTTGGATGTTTGCATTGATTTTCTTTCCGTGCCTCGATTTCATAATGAGGAGCTCCGGGTACCCGTCGCTCTGCAAAGTTTTACACCAGCTTAGAATTATTCCAAATGAACCTAGAAATGACGTAGGGCACACTAGAAGTCCATTGTGGGTGTTTGGTTTTGATTTTCTTTCCGTGCCTCGATTTCATAAATTGGAGCTCGAGTGCAGCGTCGCTTCGAAAGTTTCACACCAGCTCGGAAAGATTCCAAATGCACCTAGAAATGAGGTAGGGCACACTAGAAGTCCATTATGGGGGTTTCATGTTCATTTTATTTCCATGCCTCTATTTCATAAAGTGCAGCTCTGGGTACCCGTCGTTCTGGAATGTTTCACACTTGCTAGGAATTATTCCAAATGCACATAGATATGACGTAGAGCACACCGGAAGTCCATTATAGTTATTTGGTGTGGATTTTCTTTCCGTGCCTCGATTTCATAAATTGGAGCTTAGGGTACGCTGGATTACGGAAAGTTTCACACCGGCTCGGAAGGATTGCAAATATACCTAGAAATGAGATAGGGCACACTAGAAGTCTATTTGGGGTGTTTTGTATAGATTGTCTTTCTGTGCCTCGATTTCGTAAATGTAGCTCTGGATACCGTCGTTCAGCAATGTTCCACACCTGCTCGGAATTATTCCAAATGCACCAAGAAATGACATAGGGCAGACCAGAAGTCCATTTTGGGTGTTTGCATTAATTTTCTTTCCGTGCCTCGATTTCATAATGAGGAGCTCCGGGTACCCGTCGCTCTGCAAAGTTTTACACCAGCTCAGAATTATTCCAAATGAAACTAGAAATGACGTAGGGCACACTAGTAGTCCATTATGGGTGTTTGGTTTTGATTTTCTTTCTGTACCTCGATTTTATAAATTGGTGCTCATGGTACGTGTCGTTCTGGAAACTTTCACACCGGCTCGGAAAGATTCCAAATGCACCTAGAAATGAGGTAGGGCACACTAGAAGTCCATTATGGGAGTTTGATGTTCATTTTCTTTCCATGCCTCGATTTCATAAAGTGCAGCTCTGGGTACCCGTCGTTCTGGAATGTTTCCCACTTGCTAGGAATTATTCCAAATGCACCTAGATATGACGTAGGGCACACCAGAAGTCCATTATAGTTATTTGGTGTGGATTTTCTTTCCGTGCCTCGATTTCATAAATTGAAGCTTAGGGTACGCGTCGTTCTGGAAGTTTCACACCGGCTCGGAAGGATTGCAAATGTACCTAGAAATGAGATAGGGCACACTATAAGTCTATTTGGGGTGTTTTGTATAGATTGTCTTTCTGTGCCTCTATTTCGTAAAGTGGAGCTCTGGATACCGCTGCTCAACAAATGTTTCACACCGCTTCTAATTATTCCAAATGCACCAAGAAATGACATAGGGCACACCGAAGTCCATTTTGGGTGTTTGCATTGATTTTCTTTCCGTGCCTCGATTTCATAATGAGGAGCTCGGTGCACTAAACTCTGCAAAGTTTTACACCAGCTCAGAATTATTCCAAATGAACCTAGAAATGACGTAGGGCACACTAGAAGTCCATTATGGGTGTTTGGCTTTGATTTTCTTTCCGTGCCTCGATTTCATAAATTGGAGCTCAGGGTACGCGTCGTTCTAGAAAGTTTCACACCAGCTCGGAAAGATTCCAAATGCACCTAGAAATGAGGTAGGGCACACTAGAAGTCCATTATGGGAGTTTGATGTTCATTTTATTTCCATGCCTCGATTTCATAAAGTGGAGCTCTGGGTACCCGTCGTTCTGGAATGTTTCACACTTACTAGGAATTATTCCAAATGCACCTAGATATGACGTAGAGCACACCGGAAGTCCATTATAGTTATTTGGTGTGGATTTTCTTTCCGTGCCTC
This sequence comes from Phyllostachys edulis, assembly GCA_036346405.1. Lineage (NCBI taxonomy): Eukaryota > Viridiplantae > Streptophyta > Magnoliopsida > Poales > Poaceae > Phyllostachys > Phyllostachys edulis. The sequence goes on along the minus strand of JAYEVD010000802.1, from coordinate 234,398 downwards.
GATTTCATAAATTGGAGCTTAGGGTACGCTGCGTGCTCGAAAGTTTCACACCGCTCGGAAGGATTGCAAATATTCCTAGAAATGAGATAGGGCACACTAGAAGTCTATTTGGGGTGTTTTGTATAGATTGTCTTTCGTGCCTCGATTTCAGAAATGTAGCTCTGATATCGCTGTTCAAAGAATGTTCCACACTGCTTCGAATTATTCCAAATGCACAAAGAAATGACATAGGGCACACGAAGTCCATTTTGGGCGTTTGTATTGATTTTCTTCCGTGCCTCGATTTCATAATGTGGAGCTCCGCACCGCTCTGCAAAGTTTTACACCGCCGAAATTATTCAAAATGCACCTAGAAATGACGTAGGGCACACTAGAAGTCCATTATGGGTGTTTGGTTTTGATTTTCTTTCGTGCCTCGATTTCATAAAGTGGAGCTCGGTGCCGCCGCTCTGCAAAGTTTTACACCTGCCGAAATTATTCAAAATGCACCTAGAAATGACGTAGGGCACACTAGAAGTCCATTATGGGTGTTTGGTTTTGATTTTCTTTCCGTGCCTCGATTTCATAAATTGGAGCTCGAGTGCAGCGTGGATGCTCGAAAGTTTCACACCGCTCGGAAGATTCCAAATGCACCTAGAAATGAGGTAGGGCACACTAGAAGTCCATTATGGGAGTTTGATGATCATTTTCTTTCCATGCCTCGATTTCATAAAGTGCAGCTCTGGGTACCCGTCGTTCTGGAATGTTTCACACTTGCTAGGAATTATTCCAAATGCACCAAGATATGACGTAGGCACACCAGAAGTCCATTATAGTTATTTGGTGTGGATTTTCTTTCCGTGCCTCGATTTCATAAATTGGAGCTTAGGGTGCGCGTGGATTCGAAAGTTTCACACGGCTCGGAAGGATTGCAAATGTACCTAGAAATGAGATAGGGCACACTAGAAGTCTATTTGGGGTGTTTTGTATAGATTGTCTTTACGTGCCTCGATTTCAGTAAAGTGGAGCTCGATACCGCTGCTCAAAGAATGTTTCACACCGCTCGAATTATTCCAAATGCACCAAGAAATGACATAGGGCACACCAGAAGTCCATTTTGGGCGTTTGTATTGATTTTCTTTCCGTGCCTCGATTTCATAATGAGGAGCTCCGGGTACCCGTCGTTCTGCAAAGTTTTACACCAGCTCAGAATTATTCCAAATGAACCTAGAAATGACGTAGGGCACACTAGAAGTCCATTATGGGTGTTTGGTTTTGATTTTCTTTCCGTACCTCGATTTTATAAATTGGAGCTCAGGGTACGCGTCGTTCTGGAAAGTTTCACACCGGCTCGGAAAGATTCCAAATGCACCTAGAAATGAGATAGGGCATACTAGAAGTCCATTATGGGAGTTTGATGTTCATTTTCTATCCATGCCTCGATTTCACAAAGTGGAGCTCTAGGTACCCGTCGTTCTGGAATGTTTCACACTTCCTCAGAATTATTCCTAATGTACCTAGAAATGACGTAGAGCACACCAGATGTGCATTATAATTATTTGGTGTGGATTTTCTTTCCGTGCCTCGATTTCATAGTGTGGAGCTCTGGGTACCCGTTGCTCTGCAAAGTTTTACACCTGCTCAGAATTATTCAAAATGCACCTAGAAATGACGTAGGGCACACTAGAAGTCCATTCTGGGTGTTTGGTTTTGATTTTCTATCCGTGCCTCGACTTCATAAATTGGAGCTCACGGTACGCGTCGTTCTGGAAAGTTTCACACCGGCTCGGAAAGATTCCAAATGCACCTAGAAATGAGGTAGGGCACACTAGAAGTCCATTATGGGAGTTTGATGTTCATTTTCTTTCCCTGCCTCGATTTCATAAAGTGCAGCTCTGGGTACCCGTCGTTCTGGAATGTTTCACACTTGCTAGGAATTATTCCAAATGCACCTAGATATGACGTAGGGCACACTAGAAGTCCATTATAGTTATTTGGTGTGGATTTTCTTTCCGTGCCTCGATTTCATAAATTGGAGCTTAGGGTACGCTTCGTTCTGGAAAGTTTCACACCGGCTCGGAAGGATTGCAAATGTAACTAGAAGTCTATTTGGGGTGTTTTGTATAGATTGTCTTTCTGTGCCTCGATTTCGTAAAGTGGAGCTCTGGATACCGTCGTTCAGCAATATTTCACACCTGCTCGGAATTATTCCAAATGCACCAAGAAATGACATAGGGCACACCAGCAGTCCATTTTGGGCGTTGGTATTGATTTTCTTTCCGTGCCTCGATTTCATTATGTGGAGCTCCTGGTACCCATCGCTCTGCAAAGTTTTACACCTGCTCAGAATTATTCAAAATACACCTAGCAATGACGTAGGGCACACTAGAAGTCCACTATGGGTGTTTGGTTTTGATTTTCTTTCCGTGCCTCGATTTCATAAATTGGAGCTTAGGGTACGCGTCGTTCTGAAAAGTTTCACACCGGCTCGGAAGGATTGCAAATGTACCTAGAAATGAGATAGGGCACACTAGAAGTCTATTTGGGGTGTTTTGTATAGATTGTCTTTCTGTGCCTCGATTTACAAAAAGTGGAGCTCGATACCGCTGCTTCAAAGAATGTTTCACACCTGCTCGGAATTATTCCAAATGCACCAAGAAATAACATAGGGCAGACCAGAAGTCCATTTTGGGCGTTTGTATTGATTTTCTTTTCGTGCCTCGATTTCATAGTGTGGAGCTCCGGGTACCCGTCGCTCTGCAAAGTTTCACACCTGCCGAAATTATTCAAAATGCACCTAGAAATGACGTAGGGCACACTAGATGTCCATTCGGGTGTTTGGTTTTGATTTTCTTTCCGTGCCTCGATTTCATAAATTGGAGCTCGAGTGCAGCGTGCTTCTCGAAAGTTTCACACCGCTCGGAAAGATTCCAAATGCACCTAGAAATGAGGTAGGGCACACTAGAAGTCCATTATGGGAGTTTGATGTTCATTTTCTTTCCATGCCTCGATTTCATAAAGTGCGACTCTGGGTACCCGCTGCTCGAATGTTTCACACTTGCTAGGAATTATTCAAATGCACCAAGATATGACGTAGGGCACACCGAAGTCCATTATAGTTATTTGGTGTGGATTTTCTTTCCGTGCCTCGATTTCATAAATTGGAGCTTAGGGTGCGTGCGCTCGAAAGTTTCACACCGCCTCGGAAGGATTGCAAATGTACCTAGAAATGAGATAGGGCACACTAGAAGTCTATTTGGGGTGTTTTGTATAGATTGTCTTTACGTGCCTCGATTTACGTAAAGTGGAGCTCTGATACTGCTGTTCAAAGAATGTTTCACACCGCTTCTAATTATTCCAAATGCACCAAGAAATGACATAGGGCACACCGAAGTCCATTTTGGGTGTTTGCATTGATTTTCTTTCCGTGCCTCGATTTCATAATGAGGAGCTCCTGCACCGCTGCTCACGAAAGTTTTACACCAATTCGTAATTATTCCAAATGAACCTAGAAATGACGTAGGGCACACTAGAAGTCCATTATGGGTGTTTGGTTTGATTTTCTTCCGTACCTCGATTTTATAAATTTGAGCTCGAGTGCGCGTCGCTCGAAAGTTTCACACCGGCTCGGAAAGATTCCAAATGCACCTAGAAATGAGATAGGGCATACTAGAAGTCCATTATGGGAGTTTGATGTTCATTTTCTATCCATGCCTCGATTTCACAAAGTGGAGCTCTAGGTACCCGTCGTTCTGGAATGTTTCACACTTCCTCAGAATTATTCCTAATGTACCTAGAAATGACGTAGAGCACACCAGATGTGCATTATAATTATTTGGTGTGGATTTTCTTTCCGTGCCTCGATTTCATAAATTTGAGCTTAGGGTACGCGTCGTTCTGGAAAGTTTCACACTGGCTCGGAAAGATTCCAAATGCACCTAGAAATGAGGTAGGGCACACTAGAAGTCCATTATGGGAGTTTGATGTTCATTTTCTTTCCATGCCTCGATTTCATAAAGTGCAGCTCTGGGTACCCGTCGTTCTGGAATGTTTCACACTTGCTAGGAATTATTCCAAATGCACCTAGATATGACGTAGGGCACACCAGAAGTCCATTATAGTTATTTGGTGTGGATTTTCTTTCCGTGCCTCGATTTCATAAATTGGAGCTTAGGGTACCCGTCGTTCTGGAACGTTGCGGGGATTTTGGAAGATAGCGTATCGCTAGGACCGTCTCGAGTCCAGACACGGGGTATACAACGTTTTGTATGAACCAGTGTTGAGAGAGTACTTTAGAGATCTGGAGTGTGAGGTTTCGTTATAGCTATTGACCAACGAGTAAGACCTTATCTGGAAGTCCCATCCGTTTAGTGTACCTGGAAAGGTCGGGACGAGTCTTGAGACATAAGAAGTCAGTTTACATCAAGGTGCCTTGGTCGCATCAGCCCGAGAAAGAGACGACTTGGGAGTTGGAGTCTCGCATGCGCGAGTAAAATCCGGGGTTGTTCACGTCGGGTACGTGTTGTTAATTGTTGATTTTAGTTTGGTGTTTACGTTAGTAGGTTCACGAGTAGAATTCGGGGTCGAATTCTGTTTAAGGGGGGTGGAATGTAATATCTCGTATTATAAATGAGTAATTAATGAATTTAGTGAAAAAGGAGGATTAGTGGTGGGCCTTTGGCCTATGGCCCAACGGGGAGCCGGCCACCCACAAAAGCAAAGGTGGAGAGGGGTTAACCAACCCTAGCATATCTCCTAGCAGCCGCCGCCTGCTCCAAGCAGCTAGGGCCGTGCCATCTCCCCATCTCCCTATTTACCTCAGGCCATCATCTGATTGCCTTTCAACCGCAGCTGCGTCTGCCTCGCCTGTGAACGCTCAGGCGTCAGTCTCACTGCGTCGTCTTGTTGTCGTGTGCCAGCGCCATCTACGATTGTTGTTCAGTGGTCGTGGACTCCATCTCGCTGCTACTTAGCTTGGCTAAGGCGTGCGGCGTCGTCATCGCACTGCCTTAATGATGCGCTAGTTTTGTTGCCACATCTTCGCTTGATCTGTTTCTTTGCTAGCTAGTTGGTTCGCCGTGCATGCTCGCATGTTTTGACTCGTGTGTTCGGATCAATCTTTGCTGCTGCCGCCTATGATCCTGTCTTTGCATTTGCCAGATGCAAATCTTCTTCTTCCGCCGCCCTAGTTTTTCTTGCATGCACCCTTGCCCTACCTTTTTTTTTTCTGCATGCTCTACCAATTGCACGCATTTGACAAAGACATAGAGTGAGAGAGAGAGAGAGAGAGAGGTGAGAGAGAGAGATTAGTAAAGAAGGTTTACGCATGCATGGCTTTATGCTCTGAGAGTGTGGATGCCAAGAGAGATAAATCAATGCATGATGTGATTCTCGTGGCGGCTGGCGATCAAGAGGAAGGAAATAAGAAGCGGGAGAGAAGAAGAAAATAAGGAAAGAAAAGAGAAGAGGAAATTAGAACGAGGAAGTCGGGATCTGGTTTTCGCCGTATGGGTAACGATCTGTTATTCCCTCTTTGTTTTGTTAAATTAATTAGATATTATAATCCGAGATTAGAGACAGAGGTAGCGTGTTAAATAAGGTGGATCAAATAGTAGATTGGTTTAGCTTGTAGTCTTTGTTATACTATTATTTCGGTAGTATAGAGGCATAATTTGGAAAGTTCATCTACTAGATAATTGTAGAGATTTTTGGTAGCTTTAGGTAGAATTTTGATTCATGTCAATCCGATGCATAAATTGTGAGATATGAATTTTATAGTTACGCTATCCCAGTAGAGTTTGTCGTGTGTTGACGGTTATGTAGTAAATAGTAGATTAAAAATAGTAGGTGAGTTAATCTAGGATTACGGTCAACATGAATGTTGTAGGTCGGTTCTTAAGGATTTGAAAAGTCTGGTTAGATGAATTTGGAGCTTGGATGAATGAATTAGAGACGTTTACTCTTTGGACAATGGGTAGTCGCGTCCTAGAGATTTGAGTTAATTGATTCGGTTTAGGCGTAAGCATCTGCGAGGTCGATTAGTGTGATGATTGGTGCTATGATGATGTGATATTGATGATGTTTTTGAGTGTGTGTTATTACTTGCTTGTTCAGGGATTTGTGGTCTCTTCTTGGCCGTGCCACAATTTAAATCAACCGGCTTTTGAAGAGCTAAGAGGCAAGTACATGGTAGAGTGGTGAACAATGGGTTTTTCACCATTATCATTGATATTACCTATCATGCTATTTATTATGCTTTTGTTAAGCTTATTCCTATACATGATATGGATGACATTGATTGAATGGGATTATGATATTGCGTTAATGAGAATGAGACATTGAGTTAATGAGATGGATAATGTTGATGAATAATTAAAGATGTTGCATCATTTACATTTATCATGACAGGAGTTGCACGAGCCAGGTCGGTGAGAAAGTCATGTAACTAATCCGGTGAGGTCGGTGAGAAAGATACATGACTAGTCCGGAGTGCTCTAAATAAAATCCTACTTTGGTGGGGACTTCACGGGAGTGAAGGATAGAGTGGTTCATCGACGGGTGAACACTCCGCTATACCGGTATCAGCTGATGAGATGCATATGAGCATGAGCATGATGGTGCATTCGCATATATGAGTGAAATGATAAATTGTGCACATTTCTCCATCTTGAATAAGACTTGTTTAGTTGAGTATGATAATGGCATTAAATAGATAGATGATGATGATAACCTTGATTATGGTTGATAAACTGTTCTTTACGGCTTTATTATGTATTTGCTGAGTCTTGGACTCATTCTTGCTCTATCGTTGTTTTTAGGTGACCGTTGATGACAGTTCACTCGGGAAGGGCTAGCGCACTTGGAATCACAACCTACACTCAATTATTTGATTCATTGTCCATGTGAAACCTTTATTTTAGCATGATGATTTATATTTAGGACATGATGGTAGTGAATAACCTTAGATGATAAGTTAGAGTTGATTAATCAATTGTTTTGTGTTTCTCTTGGTTTATTACCTTGCCGTGCTCCTAGGAATAAATTATCTATAACTGTCATGTCTATGCTTGTGTTATTGTGACCTATGGACGGGTTTCATCATTGATACGCTTGTTGTAATTTATTATAAGATTATGGGTGTTTGGTTTTGATTTTCTTTCCGTACCTCGATTTCATAAATTGGAGATCAGGGTACGCGTCGTTCTGGAAAGTTTCACACCGGCTCGGAAAGATTCCGAATGCACCTAGAAATGAGATAGGGCATACTAGAAGTCCATTATGGGAGTTTGATGTTCATTTTCTATCCATGCCTCGATTTCACACAGTGGAGCTCTAGGTACCCGTCGTTCTGGAATGTTTCACACTTGTTAGGAATTATTCCAAATGCACCTATATATGACGTAGGGCACACCAGAAGTCCATTATAGTTATTTGGTGTGGATTTTCTTTCCGTGCCTCGATTTCATAAATTGGAGCTTAGGGTACGCAGCGTGGATTACGAAAGTTTCACACCGGCTCGGAAGGATTGCAAATATACCTAGAAATGAGATAGGGCACACTAGAAGTCTATTTGGGGTGTTTTGTATAGATTGTCTTTCTGTGCCTCGATTTCGTAAAGTGGAGCTCTGGATACCGCTGTTCAAAGAATGTTTCACACACCTCTAATTATTCCAAATGCACCAAGATATGACATAGGGCACACCAGAAGTCCATTTTGGGTGATTGCATTGATTTTCTTTCCGTGCCTCGATTTCATAATGAGGAGCTCCGGGTACCTGTCGCTCTGCAAAGTTCTACACCAGCTCAGAATTATTCCAAATGAACCTAGAAATGACGTAGGGCACACTAGAAGTCCATTATGGGTGTTTGGTTTTGATTTTCTTTCCGTGCCTCGATTTCATAAAATGGAGCTCAGGGCACGCGTCATTTTGGAAAGTTTCACACCAGCTCGGAAAGATTCCAAATGCACCTAGAAATGAGGTAGGGCAAACTAGAAGTCCATTATGGGAGTTTTATGTTCATTTTATTTCCATGCCTCGATTTCATAAAGTGCAGCTCTGGGTACCCGTCGTTCTGGAATGTTTCACACTTGCTAGGAATTATTCCAAATGCACCTAGATATGACGTAGAGCACACCAGAAGTCCAATATAGTTATTTGGTGTGGATTTTTTTTCCGTGCCTCGATTTCATAAATTGGAGCTTAGGGTACGCGTCGTTCTGGAAAGTTTCACACCGGCTCGGAAGGATTGCAAATGTACCTAGAAATGAGATAGGGCACACTAGAAGTCTATTTGGGGTGTTTTGTATAGATTGTCATTCTGTGCCTCGATTTCGTAAAGTGGAGCTCGATATACGCTGCTTGAAGAATGTTTCACACCTGCTCGGAATTATTCCAAATGCACCAAGATATGACATAGGGCACACCAGAAGTCCATTTTGGGTGTTTGCATTGATTTTCTTTCCGTGCCTCGATTTCATAATGAGGAGCTCCGGATACCCGTCGCTCTGCAAAGTTTTACACCAGCTCAGAATTATTCCAAATGAACCTAGCAATGACGTAGGGCACACTAGAAGTCCATTCTGGGTGTTTGGTTTTGATTTTCTTTCCGTGCCTCGATTTCATAAATGGGATTCGAGTGCGTACGCTGCTCGAAAGTTTCACACCGGCTCGGAAAGATTCCAAATGCACCTACAAATGAGGTAGGGCACACTAGAAGTCCATTATGGGAGTTTGATGTTCATTTTATTTCCATGCCTCGATTTCATAAAGTGCGACTCTGGGTACCGCTGCTTACGAATGTTTCACACTTGTTAGGAATTATTCCAAATGCACCTAGATATGACGTGAGCACACGAAGTCCAATATAGTTATTTGGTGTGGATTTTCTTTCCGTGCCTCGATTTCATAAATTGGAGCTTAGGGTGCGCTGCTGCTCAGAAAGTTTCACACCAGCTCGGAAGGATTGCAAATGTACCTAGAAATGAGATAGGGCACACTAGAAGTCTATTTGGGGTGTTTTGTATGATTGTCTTTCACGTGCCTCGATTTCAATGGAGCTCGATACCGCTGCTCAAAGAATGTTTCACACACTTCTAATTATCCCAAATGCACCAAGAAATGACATAGGGCACACCGAAGTCCATTTTGGGCGTTTGTATTGATTTTCTTTCCGTGCCTCGATTTCATAATGTGGAGCTCCGGTGCACCGCCGCTCGCAAAGTTTTACACCGCCGAATTATTCAAAATGCACCTAGAAATGACGTAGGGCACACTAGAAGTCCACTATGGGTGTTTGGTTTTGATTTTCTTTCCGTGCCTCGATTTCATAAATTGGAGCTCGAGTGCAGCGTGCTCGAAAGTTTCACACCGGCTCGGAAAGATTCCAAATGCACCTAGAAATGAGGTAGGGCACACTAGAAGTCCATTATGGGAGTTTGATGTTCATTTTCTTTCCATGCCTCGATTTCATAAAGTGCAGATCTAGGTACCCGTCGTTCTGGAATGTTTCACACTTGCTAGGAATTATTCCAAATGCACCTAGATATGACGTAGGGCACACCAGAAGTCCATTATAGTTATTTGGTGTGGATTTTCTTTCCGTGCCTCGATTTCATAAATTGGAGCTCGTTCTGGAAAGTTTCACACCGGCTCGGAAGGATTGCAAATGTACCTAGAAATGAGATAGGGCACACTAGAAGTCTATTTGGGGTGTTTTGTATAGATTGTCTTTCTGTGCCTCGATTTCGTAAAGTGGAGCTCTGGATACCGTCGTTCAGCAATGTTTCACACCTGCTCGAAATTATTCCAAATGCACCAAGAAATGACATAGGGCACACCAGAAGTCCATTTTGGGCGTTTGTATTGATTTTCTTTCCGTGCCTCGATTTCATAATGTGGAGCTCCGGGTACCCGTCGCTCCGCAAAGTTTTACACCTGCTCAGAATTATTCAAAATGCACCTAGAAATGACGTAGGGCACACTAGAAGTCCATTATGGGTGTTTGGTTTTGATTTTGTTTCCGTGCCTCGATTTCATAAATTGGAGCTCGAGGCACGCTGGATCGAAAGTTTCACACCGCCACGGAAAGATTCCAAATGCACCTAGAAATGAGGTAGGGCACACTAGAAGTCCATTATGGGAGTTTGATGTTCATTTTTTTCCATGCCTCGATTTCATAAAGGAGGCTGGGTACCCATCGCTCGAATGTTTCACACTTGCTCGAATTTTTCCAAATGCACCTAGAAATGACATAGGGTACGCCAGAAGTCCATTGTAGTTATTTGGTGTGGATTTTCTTTTCGTGTCTCGATTTCGTAAATTAGAGCTTAGGGTACGCGTCGTTCTGGAAAGTTTCACACCGGCTCAGAAGGATTCCAAATGCACCAAGAAATGAGGTAGGGCACACTAGAAGTCTATTTTGGGTATTTCGTATTGATTGTCTTTCTATGCCTTTTTTTTGTAAAGTGGAGCTCGATACCGCTGCTCAAAGAAAGTTTCACACCTGCTCGAATTATTCCAAATGCACCTAAAAATGACATAGGGCACACCAGAAGTCCATTTTGGGTGTTTGCATTGATTTTCTTTCCGTGCCTCGATTTCATAATATGGAGCTCCTGCACCCGCCACTCGCAAAGTTTTACACCTGCTCAGAATAATTCAAAATGCACCTAGAAATGATGTAGGGCACACTAGAAGTCCATTATGGGTGTTTGGTTTTGATTTTCCTTCCGTGCCTCGATTTCATAAATTGGAGCTCAGGGTACGCGTCGTTTTGGAAAGTTTCACACAGTCACGGAAAGATTCCAAATGCACCTAGAAATGAGGTAGGGCACACTAGAAGTCCATTATGGGAGTTCGATGTTCATTTTCTTTCCATGGCTCGATTTCATAGAGTGGAGCTGTGGGTACCCATCGTTCTGGAATGTTTCACACTTGCTCGGAATTATTGCAAATGCACCTATAAATGACGTAGGGCACACCAGAAGTCCATTGTAGTTATTTGGTGTGGATTTTCTTTTCGTGTCTCGATTTCGTAAATTAGACCTTAGGGTACGCGTCGTTCTGGAAAGTTTCACACCGGCTCAGAAGGATTCCAAATGCACCTAGAAATGAGGTAGGGCACACTAGAAGTCTATTTTGGGTATTTCGTATTGATTGTCTTTCTATGCCTTTTTTTTGTAAAGTGGAGCTCGATACCGCTGCTCAAAGAAAGTTTCACACCGCTCTAATTATTCCAAATGCACCTAAAATGACATAGGGCACACCAAGTCCATTTTGGGCGTTTGTATTGATTTTCTTTCCGTGCCTCGATTTCATAATGTGGAGCTCCGGGTAACCGTCGCTCTGCAAAGTTTTACACCTGCTCAGAATAATTCAAAATGCACCTAGAAATGACGTAGGGCACACTAGAAGTCCATTATGGGTGTTTTCTTTTGATTTTCTTTCCGTGCCTCGATTTCATAAATTGGAGCTCGAGGCACGTGCTGCTCGAAAGTTTCACACCGGCTCGGAAAGATTCCAAATGCACCTAGAAATGAGGTAGGGCACACTAAAAGTCCATTATGGCAGTTTGATGTTCATTTTCTTTGCATGCCTCATTTTCATAAAGTGCTTGACTCTGGTACCGCTGCTTCGAATGTTTCACACTTGCTAGGAATTATTCCAAATGCACATAGATATGACGTAGGGCACACCGTAAGTCCATTATAGTTATTTGGTGTGGATTTTTTTCCGTGCCTCGATTTCATAAATTGGAGCTTAGGGTACGCGTCGTTCTGGAAAGTTTCACACCGGCTCGGAAGGATTGCAAATGTACCTAGAAATGAGATAGGGCACACTAGAAGTCTATTTGGGGTGTTTTGTATAGATTGTCATTCTGTGCCTCAATTTCGTAAAGTGGAGCTCGATACCGCTGCTCAAAGAATGTTTCACACCGCTTCTAATTATTCCAAATGCACCAAGATATGACATAGGGCACACCGAAGTCCATTTTGGGTGTTTGCATTGATTTTCTTTCCGTGCCTCGATTTCATAATGAGGAGCTCCGGATACCGCCGCTCTCTCGCAAAGTTTTACACCACCGTAATTATTCAAATGAACCTAGAAATGACGTAGGGCACACTAGAAGTCCATTCTGGGTGTTTGGTTTTATTTTCTTTCCGTGCCTCGATTTCATAAATGGGATTCAGGGTACGCGTCGTTCTGGAAAGTTTCACACCGGCTCGGAAAGATTCCAAATGCACCTACAAATGAGGTAGGGCACACTAGAAGTCCATTATGGGAGTTTGATGTTCATTTTATTTCCATGCCTCGATTTCATAAAGTGCAGCTCTGGGTACCCGTCGTTCTGGAATGTTTCACACTTGCTAGGAATTATTCCAAATGCACCTAGATATGACGTAGAGCACACCAGAAGTCCAATATAGTTATTTGGTGTGGATTTTCTTTCAGTGCCTCGATTTCATAAATTGGAGCTTAGGGTACGCGTGGATTCTCAGAAAGTTTCACACCAGCTCGGAAGGATTGCAAATGTACCTAGAAATGAGATAGGGCACACTAGAAGTCTATTTGGGGTGTTTTGTATAGATTGTCTTTCTGTGCCTCGATTTCGTAAAGTGGAGCTCGATACCGCTGCTCAAAGAATGTTTCACACCGCTCGAATTATTCCAAATGCACCAAGAAATAACATAGGGCACACCGAAGTCCATTTTGGGTGTTTGCGTTGATTTTCTTTCCGTGCCTCGATTTCATAATGAGGAGCTCCGGGTGCCCGTCGCTCTGAAAGTTTTACACCAGCTCAGAATTATTCCAAATGAACCTAGAAATGACGTAGGGCACACTAGAAGTCCAATATGGGTGTTTGGTTTTGATTTTCTTTCCGTGCCTCGATTTCATAAATTGGAGCTCAGGGTACGCGTTGTTCTGGAAAGTTTCACACCGGCTCGGAAAGATTCCAAATGCACCTAGAATGAGGTAGGGCAGACTAGAAGTCCATTATGGGAGTTTGATGTTCATTTTATTTCCATGCCTCGATTTCATAAAGTGCAGCTCTGGGTACCCGTCGTTCTGGAATGTTTCACACTTGCTAGGAATTATTCCAAATGCACCTAGATATGACGTAGAGCACACCAGAAGTCCAATATAGTTATTTGGTGTGGATTTTCTTTCCGTGCCTCGGTTTCATAAATTGGAGCTTAGGGTACGCGTCGTTCTGTAAAGTTTCACACCGGCTCGGAAGGATTGCAAATGTACCTGGAGCTCTGGGTACCCGTCACTCTGCAAAGTTTTATACCTGCTCAGAATTAATCCAAATGCACCTAGAAAAGACGTAGGGCGCACTAGAAGTCCATTATGGGTGTTTGGTTTTGATTTTTTTTCCGTGCCTCGATTTCATAAATTGGAGCTCAAGGTACGCGTCGTTCTGGAAAGTTTCACACCGGCTCGGAAAGATTCCAAATGCACCTAGAAATTAGGTAGGGCCCACTAGAAGTCCATTTGAGAGTTTGATGTTCATTTTCTTTCCATATCTCGCGATTTCATACAGTGGAGCTCTAGGTACCCGTCGTTCTGGAATGTTTCACACTTACTCGGAATTATTCCAAATGCAACTAGAAATGACGTAGGGCACACCAGAAGTCCATTATAGTTATTTGGTGTGGATTTCCTTTCCGTGCCTCGATTTCATAAATTGGAGCTTCGGGTACGCGTCATTCTGGAAAGTTTCACACCGGCTCGGAAGGATTCCAAATGCACCTACAAATGCGGTAGGGCACACTAGAAGTCTATTTTGGGTGTTTCGTATTGATTGTCTTTCTGTGCCTCGATTTCGTAAAGTGGAGCTCTGGATACCGTCGTTCAACAAAGTTTCACACATGCTTGGAATTATTCCAAATGCACATAGAAATGACATAGGCACACTAGAAGTCCATTATGGGAGTTTGATGTTCATTTTCTTTCCATGCCTCGATTTCATATAGTGGAGCTCTAGGTACCTGTCGTTCTGGAATGTTTCACACTTGCTCGGAATTATTCCAAATGCACCTAGAAATGACCTAGGGCACACCAGAAGTCCATTATAGTTATTTGGTGTGTATTTTTCTTTTCGTGCCTCGATTTCATAAATTGGACTTAGGGTACACGTCGTTCTGGAAAGTTTCATACCAGCTCGGAAGAATTCCAAATGCACCTAGAAATGAGGTAGGGCACACTAGACGTCTAATTTGGGTGTTTCGTATTGAATGTCTTTCTGTGGCTCGATTTCGTAAAGTGGAGCTCTGGATACCGTCGTTCAGCAATGTTTCACACCTGCTCGGAATTATTCCAAATGCACCAAGATATGACATAGGGCACACCAGAAGTCCATTTTAGGTGTTTGCATTAATTTTCTTTCCGTGCCTCGATTTCATAATGTGGAGCTCCGGGTACCCGTCGCTCTGCAAAGTTTTACACCTCCTCAGAATTATTCCAAATACACTTAGAAATAACGTAGGGCACAGTAGAAGTCCATTATGGGTGTTTGGTTTTGATTTTCTTTCCGTGCCTCGATTTGATAAATAAGAGCTCAGGGTACGCGTTATTCTGGAAAGTTTCACACCGGCTCGGAAAGTTTCCAAATGCACCTAGAAATTAGGTAGGGCACACTAGAAGTCCATTATGGGAGTTTGATGTTCATTTTCTTTCCATGCCTCGATTTCATACAGCGGAAATCTGGGTACCCGTCGTTTTGGAATGTTTCACACTTGCTCGGAATTATTCCAAATGCACCTAGAAATGACGTAGGGCACACCAGAAGTCTATTTTGAGTGTTTCGTACTGATTGTCTTTCTATGCCTCGATTTCAGAAGTGGAGCTCAAATACCGCTGCTTGAAAGAAAGTTTCACACCGCTTTCGGATTATTCCAAATGCACATAGAAATGATATAGGGCACACCAAAAGTCCATTTTCGGTGTTTGCATTGATTTTCTTTCCGTGCCTCGATTTCATAATGTGGAGCTTCGGGTACCCGTCGCTCTGCAAAGTTTTACACCTGCTCAGAATTATTCCAAATGCACCTTGAAATGACATAGGGCACACTAGAAGTCCATTATCGGTGTTTGGTTTTGATTTTCTTTCCTGCCTCGATTTCATAAATTGGAGCTTAGGGTACGCGTCGTTCTGGAAAGTTTCACACCAGCTCGGAAAGATTCCAAATGCACCTAGAAATGAGGTAGGGCACACTAGATGTCCATTATGGTAGTTTGATGTTCATTTTCTTTCCATACCTCGATTTCATACAGTGGAGCTCTGGGTACCCGTCGTTCTGGAATGTTTCACACTTGCTCGGAATTATTCCAAATGCACCTAGAAATGACGTAGGGCACACCAGAAGTCCATTATTGTTATTTAGTGTGTATTTTCTTTCCGTGCCTCGATTTCATAAATTGGAGCTTAGGTTACGCATCGTTCTGTAAAGTTTCACACCGGCTCGGAAGGATTGCAAATGCACCTAGAAATGAGTTAGGGCACACTAGAAGTCTATTTTGGGTGTTTCGTATTAATTGTCTTTTTATGCCTCGATTTCGTAAAGTGGAGCTCGATACCGCTGCTCAAAGAAAGTTTCACACCTGCTCGGAATTATTCCAAATGCACCTAAAAATGACATAGGGCACACCGGAAGTTCATTTTGGGCGTTTGTATTGAGTTTCTTTCCGTGCCTCGATTTCATAATGTGGAGCTCTGGGTACCCGTCGCTCTGCAAAGTTTTACACCTGCTCAGAATTAATCCAAATGCACCTAGAAAAGACGTAGGGCGCACTAGAAGTCCATTATGGGTGTTTGGTTTCGATTTTTTTCCGTGCCTCGATTTCATAAATTGGAGCTCAGGGTACGCGTCGTTCTGGAAAGTTTCACACCGGCTTGGAAAGATTCCAAATGCACCTAGAAATTAGGTAGGGCACACTAGAAGTCCATTGTGGGAGTTTGATGTTCATTTTCATTCCAAAATCAAACACTTCTTTTCTTTTTTCTTAACCGAAAAGAATCACACATACCAATAAGAATCAACTCAATTTATAATTGGTATCCGTCATAGAGACAAAGCTCAAATAAAAACCAAGAGAATATTTCACTACCAGAGAATACAACCTTTTTCTCAAACTTTCTTTTAAGAATACAACTTTCTCTTAAACCCTGAGATTCCAACTCATCGCATAACACCGTACCTCAATTAACTTATATTGGCAACTTCAACGCTAAGCTCAAACCGAATACCATCCACACTTTTGTAGAGAGACTTTACTAACCCTACGGTACCATACTCCATCTAACTCCTCTACCAATGGAATTACGTTGATAAATGATTCCCAATGCACCTCAACATAGATTTCATCCACAATCACATCACCTCAATCCGTTAAGGATAATCAACTTGAAATTCACATCACACACACTCATATACTACACTCAAAGGATGCTATCAGTGACCATCACACTTTTCGAAATCCACTTTTATTCTATTACTTCTACACATAATCATTGGGCAACCAAGGTTCTAGTATAAACACAAGCCCAATCTCAAAATCCATGTCTTCTACAATGAACTTCTAGTATAACTGATAAGGAAATCCTCATATTCGACGACTACAAATCCCACAATCCAAACAATATCCTCAATAATCAATTAATTGCCCAAAACAATTAAATTACTTCATCAATCTTGGACCCTTACTAAACCAACCCATTCAGTTTCACCTACATAACCTTGCAAAAACACAATTGCAATACTAATTATTTGACCAAGATTCAAACTTTTAATAGTTCCATTATTCCACCAACATGAACAAAGGTTCTTGGGTCAAATTTCACTATAGATTCTACTAGTTCTAACAACATAATCCATTTTATTTCAGCGACAATTATTCCATTTAAATCAAATTCCTTCTAAGAATTATATTACAAAATCAGTTCACCCTTTATTACGCCGAAAATAACTTTACCCAAAGCTTCACAAAATCACCTACTCGACCTCTACTACCCAGTCGTCACTATATACTCTACAAATCGATTATTCTGTTTCAAAAGAAGAGGCAAATAAAATAATTTTTAGCACATAGAAAAACAAATATTTATCATTCATGTAAATACAAGACCAAGAGAAATGGTCAAATAGCAATGATCCCAGAAAGCAAAAGAATAATCCACAGTTGAGGGCACAAGTCCCACAAGAAGGGAATATCAAACCTCAAATAAGAATAAAGCATCGCTTTAGAAAATCGAGAAACGTTTATGGGCAAAAACAGAATGGTTAGGCACACTTCAATTAAACTGCAAATTACAAAACTTAACTTCAACCACAAATACTTCCACTTCACTCTTTCCGTTAACAAAGAAAAAAAAAATTTCCTTTGATTTCGACACCACTTTGCTACCTCAAACTAGAAGAGCTTTTAAGACCAAATCACATTAATCACTTAAAAACCAATAGAACTTTCCAACACGTCGCTTTGCTCAAAAAAATTTTAGCTACCACATAGATCACGAATTCCAAAAGATCACGAGTGCAAAACTCAAAACACATTTTTTTTAGCGTTACCACGAAAGACGATCAGATTACTTTCTTTCTATAAGAATCAACAACACGCTCACAGTCCATTGTTGACGATCTTACTAACATCCAAAATAATACACTGTTAACAAAAATCGTCATTGTCTACTCTTCCATTATACAACTCTCAAAAACTCAACAAATTGTTCCATACTACTTTATCATCTTATCCTCCAATTGAGAGTCCACCAAAACATTACAACATCACTACAACTACATCTTTATTCTAGAAGAGATCTATTACACAAATCAAAAGGTTCTACCAAAACCCTTTCATTAAAGACATACTATTATCCGATAATTCTACCATTATGTAAACATAGTTCATCCATTTAATTTTTTCAGTTTATCTCTTAGTGATGCTCAACACCAAATTTTAATAGACAATAATTGCACCTAGCAATTACATATAATCATTAAGTATCCACAAAAGATTACTCCAAGATTAATATCCACTAAGACAATAATCTAACTCCTTTTGAGCTTAACCATCCCAAACGGTTAGATTAATCCATTGAGACCCGTTAATCCAATTTACCAAAGAAGTTTACCAAATGTATCACTCTTAATGATCAACTCAATTCATCAATGTTCAACACCTCTTATTAACTCCATTGATTACAATTAGATATAGACATACTCTTAATCACAGTTCATCAAGAAACTACTACAAGACAACATCAAATTAATCAACTACACTTCCAAGGGTACTAGTTAATATTAATTATGCACAACGCTACAAACCTAACTCGATAACCCATACCATATCAATTGATTCTCTACAATTACAACCTCTCACTTAAACAAATCAAGACACCACAAAAGAATTTTTTTTGGACACTTCCTTTCATAAAAGTGAGGCATTAAACACCAACACTCAAATTATTCCAAAAGGAATCCGTAAGGACAAAGCTCCCGCATGATAAAGAATTTGTACAAGAAAATTTCCACAATCCAAATACCAAGTGAACAAATGAGTCACGTTTTCCAACAAGAAAGATAGAACTCTCACGAAAAGATCCACCCTGCCCATTAATAACCCTCGCAACAACACAAATAGTTCAACGAATGGAAAACAAATAATCATCAGATGGAACCAATAAAGACCAACGGAGACTCATCAATTGCATAGTAACCACTAGCCAAATAAAATTCATCAACCGCAACGGTAACAAGAATATCCAATGCAAAACTCAAGGAAAACAACAACTTCCCTAAAGAAGCTCATCACCAACCTCTGTAACTAAGTTACCCAAGGAAAGCCTTTCACTAATCTCATACCACAAGCGGTGGTACAACCGGGCCATGCACAGGGCCACAACCACGATCTCTATCCCTCGACATCGACTACCATCACACATAACAACCATATAATTAAAATATAAGCATACAAGATCATTTCATAACATAAATCATCAATACAATATAACGGAGGCGTAAATATAATGCTTGACCCATCCCATCCCATCAGCACCAAAGTGTCAAGTTTTAAGTTAATTAACCGTTAGCAAATTTTTAGTTAATTTTACTAATCCTAAAGCAAATTTTAGGAAATTGAGTTTACCTAAGTTGTTAATCTATTCACCATGGACCTAAAGCTCGCTCTGATACCAACTGTAACACTCCGGCCCAACACGGAGCCTAGAATGCCACTAACTACACTAACTATCAATTTTATCAACAATTAATAATGAATTTCAACAAGCAATTCAACAATAAATCCCGTCCACGGGTCACAATAACACAAGCATAATAATAAGACAATCATAGATAATTTAATCTTAGGAGAATAGCAAGGTAATAAGCCAGGATTAACGCAAACCAAGCATCTAAGGTTTTCAACACCAACATGTCCTGTATATAATTCATCATGTTATACTAAAGGTTTCTCATGTCCAATGAATCAGGTAATTGGGAGTAGTGTATGATTTCAAGTGCGCTAGCCCTTCCCGAGTGAAGCGTCATCAACAGTCACTAAAAAACAACAATAGAGCAAGAATGAGTCCAAGACTCAGCAAATACATAATAAAGCCATAAACAACAGTTTATCAACCATATTTAAAGCTATCATCATCATCTATCTATTTAATGCCATTCTCATACTCAAACAATCAAGCCATATTCCATATAGGTAAAGTTGCATATCTTAACAATTTACTCATATATGCAAATGCACCATCATGCTCATATGCATCTCATTAGCTGATACCGGTATAGCGGAGTGTTCACCCGTCGATGACACACTCTATCCTTCACTCCCGTGAAGTCCCCACCGAAGTAGGATTTTATCTAGAGCACTCCGGACTAGTCGTGTATCTTTCTCACCGACCTCACCGGAATAGTTACATGACTTTCTCACCGACCTGGCTCGTGCAACTCCTGTCATGATGAATGTAAATGATGCAGCATCTTTAATTATTCATCAACATAATTCATCTCATTAACTCAACATCTCATTCTCATTAGCTCAATATCGTAATCTCATTCACTCAATATCATCAATATCATGCATAAGAATAAGCTTAACGAAAGCATAATAAATAGCATGATAAGTAATATCCATGATAATGGCGAACAACCCGTTATTCACCACTCTACCATGTACTTGCCTCTTAGCCTTTCGAAGCCGGATGACGAAATTGTGACACGACGCATGAGGCCACAGTCCCTGAACAAGCATGTAATAACACACACTCAAAACATAATCAAAATCACATCATCACAGCACCAACCCGTCCCACTAATCGACATCGCATGTTTACGCCATACCGACCAAATTAACTCAAATCTACTGGATGCACTACCCGCTGTCCCAGTAGTAAAACGACACTAACTTATTCATCCGAACTCTAAATTCGTCCATCCAAGACTTTCTGGAAACCTTAAGAACTTGCCTACAACGTTCATGTTGACCAAATTCCCAGATTAACTCGCCTACTATTTTTTAATCTACTAATTACTACAGACTGTCAACAACAACAAACTCTACCGGACAGCAGAACTATAAAATTCATATCTCACAATTTATGCATCGGATTGACATGAATAAAAATTCTGCCAAAAACTATCGAAATTCTCTACAACTCTCTAGTAGATGGAATTCTCAAACTATGCCTCAATACTACCCATAATAATGGTATAACAGTACAGCAGGCTAAACCAATCTACTATTCGATCCACCTTACGAACATGTGCTACCTCTGTCTCTAATCTGGATTATAATATCTAATTAATGTAACAAAATAAACAGGGAATAACAGATCGTTACCCACACGACGAAAACCCAGATCTCATCTTCGTCGTTCTAATTTCCTCTTCTCTTTTCTTTCCTTATTTTCTTCTTCTCTCCTGCTTCTTATTTCCTTCCTCTTGATCAACAGCGCCACAGAAAATCACATCATGCATTGACTTATCTCTCATGGCACCTAACACTCTCGGTAGCATGCATCAATTTGCATGTATAGTGCGGCTGCAGCAACAATTTGCATGCATAGGGCGGCAGCAAGATGCATGGAAAGCTAGCGGCAAGCATCGGCAGGAAAAAAAACAAAACACGTGTGGCCAATGCATGCATGGATGGAGCAGCAAGCAGCAAGACCTCCACGCGCGGCCAATGAATGCATGGATGGAGTAGCAAGGAAAGAAATCACACGCAGAAGCGATGCTGGCGAAAGCGGCGATCTTGACGTTAGCGATAGCGAGACAAAGCAAGCGGCGCAAGGGAAGACAGCCACGCAGCTAGGGTTATGAGGAGGAAAAACCAGAGAAGAATTAATAGGGTATTAATTGGGCTAGAATTTAGACTAAAAGCCCATTTTGGTTCGGACTCTAAAATAGATTAGGCTCCAAATAGGATTTAATTACATCACTTTTGGCCCAAGAGACCCAATTAGCACATAGTAATTAATTCTACATTTTTTTAATTTCACAAATAGAATTTAGGGATGTTACAGTCTGAACGGGATATTACAAAATGAGATACGGCACACTAGAAGTCCATTTTGCTTGTTTCGTATTGATTGTCTTTCTATGCCTCGATTTCGTAAAGTGGAGCTCTGGATAACGTCGTTCAGCAAAGTTTCACACCTGCTCGGAATTATTCCAAATGCACCTAGAAATGACATAGGGCACACCGGAAGTCCATTTTGGGTGTTTGCATTGATTTTCTTTCCGTGCCTCGATTTCATAATGTGGAGCTCCGGGTACCCGTCGCTCTCCAGAGTTTTACAACTGCTCAGAATTATTCCAAATGCACCTATAAATGACGTAGGGCACACTAGAAGTCCATTATGGGTGTTTGGTTTTGATTTTCTTTCCGTGCCTCGATTTCATAAATTGGAGCTCGAGTGCAGCGTCGTTTCGAAAGTTTCACACCTGCTCGGAAAGATTCCAAATGCACCTAGAAATGAGGTAGGGCACACTAGAAGTCCATTATGAGAGTTTGATGTTCATTTTGTTTCCATGCCTCGATTTCATAAATTAGAGTTTAGGGTACGCGTCGTTTTGGAAAGTTTCTCACTGGCTCGGAAGGATTCCAAATACACCTAGAAATAAGGTAGGTCACACTAGAAGTCTATTTTGGGTGTTTCGTATTGATTTTCTTTCTGTGCCTCGATTTCATAAAGTGGAGCTCTCGATACTGTCGTTCAGAAAGTTTCACACCTGCTCAGAATTATTCCTCAATTAGAGCTCCGGGTACGCGTCGTTCTGGAATGTTTCACACCGGCTCGGAAAGAATCCAAATGCACATAGAAATGAGGTAGGGCACACTAGCAGTCCATTATGGGAGTTTGATGTTCATTTTCTTTCCCTGCCTCGATTTCATAAAGTGGAGCTCTAGGTACCCGTCGTTCTGGAATGTTTCACACTTGCTCGGAATTATTCCAAATGCAACTAGAAATGACGTAGGGCACACTAGAAGTCCATTGTAGTTATTTGGTGTGGATTTTCTTTCTGTGCCTCGATTTCTTAAATTGGAGCTTAGGGTACGCGTTGTTCTGGAAAGTTTCACACCGGTCGGAAGGATTCCAAATGCACCTAGAAATGAAGTAGGGCACACTAGAACTCCATTTTGCGTGTTTCGTATTGATTGTCTTTGTGTGTCTCGATTTCAGAAAGTGGAGTTTGTCGATACTGCTGTCAAAGAAAGTTTCACACCGCTCGAATTATTCCAAATGCACCTAGAAATGACATAGGGCAGACCAGAAGTCCATTTTGGGTGTTTGCATTGATTTTCTTTCCGTGCATCGATTTCATAAGGTGGAGCTCCGGGTACCCGTCGCTCTGCAAAGTTTTACACCTGCTCATAATTATTCCAAATGCAACTAGAACTGACGTAGGGCACAGTAGAAGTCCACTATGGGTGTTTGGTTTTCATTTTCTTTCCATGCCTCGATTTCATAAATTGGAGCTTAGGGTACGCGTCGTTCTGGAAAGTTTCACACCGGCTCGTAAAGATTCCAAATGCACCTAGAAATGAGGTAGGGCACACTAGAAGTCCATTATGGGAGTTTGATTTTCATTTTCGTTCCATGCCTCGATTTCATATACAGTGGAGCTCTGGGTACCCGTCGTTCTGGACTGTTTCACATTTACTCGGAATTATTCTAAATGCACCTTGAAATGACGTAGGGCACACCAGAAGTCCATTATAGTTATTTTCTATGGATTTTCTTTCCGTGTCTCAATTTCGTAAATTGGAGCTTACGATACGCGTCGTTCTGGAAAGCTTCACACCGGCTCGGAAGGATTCCAAACGCACCTAGAAATGAGGTAGGGCACACTAGAAGTCTATTTTGCGTGTTTTGTATTGATTGTCTTTTTGTGCCTCGATTTCGTAAAGTGGAGCTCGATACCGCTGCTCAAAGAAAGTTTCACACCGCTCGAATTATTCCAAATGCACCTAGAAATGACATAGGGCACACTAGAAGTCCATTTTGGGCGTTTGCATTGATTTTCTTTCCGTGCCTCGATTTCAGAAATTAGAGCTCGGGGTACGCGTCGTTCTGGAAAGTTTCACACCGGCACGGAAAGATTCCAAATGCACCTAGAAATGAGGTAGGGCACACTAGAAGTCTATTTTCGTTGTTTCGTATTAATTGTCTTTCTGTGCCTCGATTTCATAAAGTGGAGCTCCGGATACCGTCGTTCAGCAAAGTTTCACACCGGCTCGGAAAGATTCCAAATGCACCTCGAAATGAGGTAGCGCACAGTAGAAGTCCATTATGGGAGTTTGATGTTCATTTTCTTTCCATGCCTCGATTTCATAAATTGGAGCTCTGGTACCGCTGCTTCGAATGTTTCACACTTGCTCGAATTATTCCAAATGCACCTAGAAATGACGAGGGCATACCGAAGTCCATTGTAGTTATTTGGTGTGGATTTTCTTTCCGTGCCTCGATTTCAAAAATTAGAGCTTAGGGTACGCGTTGTCCTGGAAAGTTTCACACCGGCTCGGAAGGATTCCAAATGCACCTAGAAATGAGGTAGGGCACACTAGAAGTCCATTTTGCGTGTTTCGTATTGATTGTCTTTCTGTGCCTCGATTTCGTAAAGTGGAGCTGTGGATACCGTCGTTCAGCCAAGTTTCACACTTGCTCGGAATTATTCGAAATGCACCTAGAAATGACATAGGGCAGACCAGAAGTCCATTTAGGGTGTTTGCTTTGATTTTCTTTCCGTTTCTCGATTTCATAAGGTGGAGCTCCAGGTACCCGTCGCTCTGCAAAGTTTTACACCTACTCAGAATTATTCCAAATGCACCTAGAAATGACGTAGGGCACAGTAGAAGTCCATTATGGGTGTTTGGTTTTGATTTTATTTCCGTGCCTCGATTTCATAAATTGGAGCTCGAGTGCACGTGCTGCTCGAAAGTTTCACACCGCTCGAAAGTTTCCAAATGCACCTAGAAATGAGGTAGGGCACACTAGAAGTCTATTATGAGAGTTTGATGTTCATTTTCTTTCCATGCCTCGATTTCATAAATTGGAGCTTAGGGTATGCGTCGTTCTGGAAAGTTTCACACCGGCTCGGAAGGATTCCAAATGCACCTAGAAATAAGGTAGGTCACACTAGAAGTCTATTTTGGGTGTTTCGTATTGATTGTCTTTCTGTGCCTCGATTTCGTAAAGTGGAGCTCGATACCGCTGCTCAAAGAAGGTTTCACACCGCTTCGTAATTATTCCAAATGCACCTAGAAATGACATAGGGCACACCAGAAGTCCATTTTGGGTGTTTGCGTTGATTTTCTTTCCGTGCCTCGATTTCATTATGTGCAGCTCCGGGTACCCGTCGCTTTGCAAAGTTTTACACCTGCTCAGAATTATTCCAAATGCGCCTAGAAATGACGTAGGGCACACTAGAAGTCCATTATGGGTGTTTGGTTTTGTTTTTCTTTCAGTGCCTCGATTTCATAAATTGGAGCTCTGGGTACGCTTCATTCTGGAAAGTTTCACACCGGCTCGGAAAGATTCCAAATGCACCTAGAATTGAGGTAGGGCACACTAAAACAACTCACATGTTTATGTAATGCAAATGAGCAATACATCTTTTTCTCTTTTAGTATTTTACCGGTAATGCGGGGTATACAACCGTCGGTGTATACCCTTGCCTGTGCTCTCTAGCACGGGGACCAAGAGCCTATACTTCGCAAGTATAGGGACCACAGCCCATCATGTTCATGATGGGGACCTCTACTCAATGCCCACATTCCAAGAATGAGGGGACCACAAGCCCGTCACTTACACGACGGGGACCTCAAAAATTTCATACTTGGTCACCACGTGACTAAGTCCTAGGTATGTTCTCATCATGCACATGCACTTGTACTCTATCGTTTAATAATATGTAAATCAACAATTACATACCAAGATCTCAAACTTTAAATAACATGTACTGCATCAACAACAAACAAGAATAACCTTTAATCATAACTCAAGCATTCGCCAATCTTATTCATACATATCACACTATCATTCATTCATAGCTAATATGTATAAAACACAAACACTCACTGTCAAACAATCATAAATATATTAACAACCAGAATACTTGCCTAATTCGGATTACTAAAACCTCGTGTTCTTGAGCTTTATGGAAAGCTGAGACAATAATATACAACTTTTATTATATTGAGCTCCTCTAATTTTCCATTTAACTACTCTCTTAATTCGGATTACTAAAACCAGCCGAATCACCGACGGATCTTCGTAATGTAGTCCACTAATAAATTCATAACTACTGCTATAAGGGTACAAATAATGCGATCTAGCACTTCATAGAAAGATAACAACGTCCTCTATATTACTATAATAGACGCCCGTAACTGAATCCACATATAACTTCCTCAAAACCGCCGGCCAACACCGATCGCACTAAAACGGATCTAATAATGAGACATCGCCTAAATACGCAAATACTTTTACCAAACGAATGGGGATCGTGGTTTACCCTTGAAGATCCGTTGAAGTACACGAAGAAGACATCTCCTTCCCTTCCTTTTTCCTTCTTCGCTTCCTCTTCCTCTTCTTCTTAGCACAAGCAAACATCCCAATGACCTTCCTTCACTTGGCCAAGAGCAACAAGGATCTTCTTCACCAAAGAACGGGAAGGAGATGCATCAGAAACAAGGCAATCAGAGTAGCGGCGATCTCTGCAGCTACAAAGATGGACTAGGGTTTCCCTCCTCCTTTTATTTGTGGTCGGCCCTCATGGGCCTCTGGCCAAGGCCCGAGGCCCAAGTTGCCGAAGAACTGTAGAAAACCCCATTTTCTTGTGTCTAAATTATGTTTTGAACACTTTCTTTCTTAGAATAAATCGTAGTATTACAGAGTCGTTCTAGAAAGTTTCACATCGGCTCGGAAGGATTCCAAATGCACTTAAAAATGACGTAGGGCACACCAGAAGTCCATTATGGGCATTTGATATTGATTTTCTTTCCGTGCCTTGATTTCATAATGTGGAGCTTAGAGTATACGTCGTTCTTGAAAGTTTCACACTGGCTCGGAAGGATTCCAAATGCACCTAGAAATGATGTAGGGCACACTAGAAGTTCATTTTGGGTGTTTGTATTGATTTTCTTTCCGTGCCTCGATTTCATAAAGTGGAGCTCGAGGTACCCGCTGCTCAGAAAGTTTCACACCTGCTCGGAATTATTCTAAATGTGGCTAGAAATGATGTAGGGCACACTAGAAGTCTATTGTGGGTGTTTGGTACTGATTTTCTTTCTGTGCCTCGATTTAATAAAGTGGAGCTCAAGGTACGCGTCGTTCTCGAAAGTTTAGCACCGGCTTGGAAGGATTCCCAACACACCTATAAATGACATGGGGCACACTAGAAGTCAATTTTTGGTGTTTGGTATTAATATTCTTTCTGTGCATCAATTTCACAAAGTGGAACTTAGAGTACGTGCCGTTCTCGAAAGTTTGACACCGGATCGAAAGGATTCCCAATACACCTAGAAATGGCGTAGGGCACACTAGAAATGAGGTAGGACACACTAGTAGTCCACTATGGCTTTTTGGTAATGATTTTCTTTCTGTGCCTCGATTTCATAATGTGGAGTTCAGGGTAGCAGTCGTTCTGGAAAGTTTCACACCTGCTTGTAATTATTTTAAATGCACCTAGAAATGACGTAGGGCACACTAGAAGTCCATTATGCGTGTTTTGTATTGATTTTTCTTTCCGTGCCTCGATTTCATAGAGTAGAGCTCAGGGTACACGTCGTTCTGGAAAGTTTCGCACCTGCTCGAAATTGTTCCAAATGCACCAAGATATAACGTAGGGCACACTAGAAGTCCATTATGGCTGTATGGTATTGATTTTCTTTCTGTGCCTCTATTTCATAATGTGGAGCTCAAGATACGCGTCGTTCTAGAAAGTTTCACGCCTGCTCGGAAGTATTCCAATGCACCTAGAAATGACGTAGGGCACACTAGAAGTCCATTATGGCTGTTTGGTACTGATTTTCTCTCTGTGCCTCGATTTCACAAAGTGGAGCTTAGGGTACCCGTCCTTCTAGAAAGTTTTATACCTGCTCGGAATTATTCAAAATGCACGTATAAATGATGTAGGGCACATTAGAAGTCTATTATGAGTGTTTAGTATAGATTTTCTTTCCGTGCCTCGATTTCATAAAGTGGAGCTCGGGGTATGCGTCGTTCTAGAAAGTTTCACACTTACTCGGAAGGATTCCCAATGCACTTATAAATGACGTAGGGTGCTAGAAGTCCATTATAAGTATTTGGTGTTGATTCTCTTTCTGTGCCTCGATTTCATAAAGTTGAGCTCGGTGACGCTGCTGCTCGGAAAGTTTCAAACCAGCTCAAAAAGATTCCAAATGCACCTAAAAATGAGGTAGGACACACTATAAGTCCATTATGGGTGTGTGGTGTTTATTTTATTTCCGTGGCGTGATTTAATAAAGTGGAGCTTAGAGTACCCATCATTCTGGAAAGTTTCACACCTGCTCGAAAAAATTCCAAATGCACCTAGAAATGATGTAGAGCACACTAAAAGTCCATTATGGGTGTTTGGTATTGATTTTCTTTTCATGCCTCGATTTCATAAAGTGGTGATCAGGGTACACGTCATTCTGGAAAGTTTGACACTGGCTCGGAAGGATTCCCAATACACCTAGAAATGATGTCGGGCACACCAGAAGTCTATTATGGGTGTTTGGTTTTGATTTTCATTTTGTGGCTCGATTTCATAAAGTGGTGCTTAGTGTACCCGTTGTTATGCACAAATTCACACCTGCTCGGAATTATTCCAAATACACCTAGAAATGACATAGAGCACATTGGAAGTCTATTATGGGTGTTTGGTATTGATTTTCTTTCTGTGACTCGATTTCATAAAGGGGAGCTCTGTGGTACCCGGATGCTCGCAAAGTTTCACACCGCTTAATAATTTCAAGTGCACCTAGAAATGACGTGGACACACTAGAAGTCCATTATGGGTGTTTGGTAATGATTTTCTTTCCGTGCCTCGATTTTATAAAGTGGAGGTTAGGGTATGCGTCGTTCTGGAAAGTTTCACACCGGCTCAAGATTCCAAATGCACCTAGAAATGAGGTAGGGCACACTATAAGTCCATTATGGGAGTTTGATGTTGATTTTCTTTTCGTGCCATTGTTAGTAGCAAAGCAAAGAATATGTATGTAGGTGTATGTGTAGCTCTCAAACTCACTCGTCTTACCAAATCACGTTCTTACCTTTTCGAAGTAAAATGAGGTCAAAACTCAAACTGGATATCATATGTAATATCCCAAAAGTATTCGAGTGAGAATAATTATTTTGAGAGAAGAATTAGTTAGCAAGTGATTTAACAGAAAGAACATCTGAGAAAAGAATTTTTTCTCGAGTAGAGAAGTGCTATCTTGATTCTTGTTTGAGCTGAGTTTTTATGACGTAGATCGGGTACAATTTGAGTTGATTTGCATGGTGGCAAGGTGGATCTTTCCATTCAGAAAATAAATGAAGTGTTTGATTTGGGCATTCAAGCGATTTCTCTTTTGGTGTATGTGGTGTTGTTTGCAAACTTCCTAGTTGGAATGTGAAAAGGTTTTCATGAGGAATCTTCGATTTTGGATTTGAGTGTTTTGGAGGAAAGTTGAAATTGCATTTGAATCCTTTGTTTTCAGTTAAATCTGATTATTAAAGTTTGATTGAAATAAGTTGTGTTGCGTGCCCCTGCTTAACGGAGGTTCTCCTTGTTATGATGAAGAGATCGACTGAGAGATGGAACAAGAGTTCCATATGTTTACGTGCAAGCTATATGGTTTGGTCCCAAAGAGAAAGATAGCCTAAAGTATATTTGGTTGTTTTGGAAGTTGCGGGGATTTTGCAATAATAGCTATTCGCTAGAACCGTCTCGAGTCCTGGTGTGGGGTATATAACGTTTTCTATGACCCGGTGTTGACAGAATGCTTGAGGTATTTTGAGTGTAAGGTTTCATAAGGGTCGTTGGCCAGCAAGTAATTACCGCATCTTCGAGTCCTATCCGTTGGGTGGTTCTGGTGAGGTTGGTATGAGTAATGAAGCGTAATACATCATTTGCATCAAGGTACGGTGGTACCATAAGTTCGGGAGGAAAAACGACTTGGGAAATTGGAGACTCGCATGCGCGAGCAATATCTAGAATTATTCACAGCAGGTATGTCGTAATGTTAGTAAGTTTTTAGCTGTGACTAATCTTTGGCGTTAAGTGTGATTAGAATTCGGGGTCAAATTCTATTTAAGGGGGGTAGAATGTAATATCCCAAAAGTATTCGAGTGAGAATAATTATTTGGAGAGAAGAAATAGTTAGCAAGTGATTTAACAGAAAGAATGGAGGGAGTTTTCTGCAAAATCCTGACAACCTGGACCTCGGGCCTTGGCCCAGGAGGCCTATGAGGGGCCGGCCACCATTAAAAGGAGAGGGGAAACACTAGAACGCATCAGTAGCTACAAAGGCCCACCGCCTTCATATCCCCCTCCACATAAGATGTCTCCCCTTGGTGCTCCCTACTGCCGGCCTTGGTGTTCCCTGCTGCCGGCCATTGGAGGAAGTAGCAAGGCGAGGGAAGGAGATCAACTTCGCGGGGCAAGATCTTCAACTTTCTACGATTCTACAAGGGTAACGTCGCGTGTTCTTCGCTGGTTAATGTTGGAAATATGCCCTAGAGGCAATCATAGAGATGATTATATTTCATTATGTTCACAATATTTGATAATATGTTATCTTGTTCCTTGAATGAATCATCAGTCATGAAGATTAACGAGTATGTGACTTGTTGGTGAAACTCTTTTTGACTTATGATGATGTCGTTCTAAAAGTATCCCTGGTCGAAAGTTACTGGTCGGAACACTAGTGACTCTACGACCAGCACATGTATAGATTGATGACCATGTTTCACCGGTCATGAATATAGGGATATCGAATCGATAATGTGGACACATGTTAGAGAACATGGTGTTGGATAAGACCCACCTTGAGACACTATTGAGATTGTTATGATTCTATGTGTCGTTAGTTGGTCTCAAGCAATGATGATGTATAATCCTTAGACCTGAGATCAACATGGTTTCCTACATGTGTAATAGCACTCTTAGGGGTTGCCAAACGCTACTCGTAACTGGGTGGTTATAAAGGTAGCTTTCGGGTATGCTATGAAACATGCAGAGGGATGTGATTGGTCGGATATGGGATTTGCCCCTCCTAACATAACAGGAGAGATATCTCTGGGCCCCTCGAAGTGGTCGGATAAAGAAAGTGCATGGCCACGCCACTGGTGGTCGAAGAGTTCGACCACATAAGGTTATCCGATACTCGATCGAGAAAGTATTGAACAGTCCATGGATGACACAACATCTCACCTGGAGTTCAACCAGATATCGTGAGGCAAAGGGAGGATACATGAGTAGGTTGCTTAGTTCGACCAGTTACGGACTGGTCATATGGAGATACAAGCAAGTTGTAGACTGGTCGAATGTAATCACAGAGTGGTCGAAACCAAGTCGTAAGGAGTTACGAGTTGGTCGTGATCAAATATGAACTGGTCGTAAAGAGATAGGACCTGGTCGTAAGTGATGAGGACCTAGTCGTAGATCATATTGCATTAATGTTCATCCGATATAATTTGTGTGTATTCGGAAATCGTTATGTCCTGCTAGGAACCGGTACGACTCGTGGCCGGAAAGTGTTTCCGAGTCACAACCACACATGAACCTAACGGGTCACACACTTAACGGGTTGGAACAAACCAGTACGAATACGATTCGTAAAGCGTTGTTTGGATAGGATCCGTCACGGGCCTATATAACGAGATGCATGAGGCTGTTGGGGGAGTGAGAGTTGACGCGAGTTGCCCTACTGAAACCCTAGCCGCCATCTTCTTGAGAACCTCACCGTGCGATTTGGTGCTAGCACACCGGCGTACGGTTGTTCCTTCCCTGGACGTGTGGATACCATAGAGGCGCTTCTACCTTGTTGCGCTTAAGGACGATCTGCGATCTTTGCAAGGAACTGCAGAGGTGCTGGAGGAGACGATCAACATACGAGGACGCTGGACGATCGACTATGACCAGTACATCGACGCGCACTTCGTCGGACCAGGCTGCACCGACGCTTCTTCTGCTGCTTTGCGCGTCTAGTGGTAACGATCTGTGATCATCTTCTTGCTTGGCTTCTTGGTTTACGTGGTAGAAATTTTGATTTGTCGCTATCGTAGCCTACCCGTATCCCTACAGTTAATGTGTAGTAGATGCGTTTGATGTCGTTTGATAAGTTGAATTGCGTCGGTTTAATAGATCGTGTTCTGTCCAGTAGTTTGGACGACGGTTTTCATGTCCGTAGAAGAAGAATCTAGGGATCCAACCTGTTAGAAATAGTTGGGCTATGTTGTTAGCTTTCCGTGGCCGCCAAGAACGCCCAGATCCGATTAATGGTTAGAAAGTTATGAATTGTTTAGTGCCGCTGTCCTGTTAATCTGTCAACATCCTGACAGTCTGTAGAAATCTGAGTTAATCTATTAGTTAAATACGAAATCAGAGGATCTCGTTATAATGAAAAAGATGTGTAATTTCCTTACCTTTCCTTAAAGCAAAATAACGTAAGAATTGGACTTTTGTAGCAAAAGTTATGAAAATTTTAGTGTACTGTCCAGAGAACCCGACGTGATAATTGATGTTCTGTAGATTGGCTTGGTAGGGGCAGTAGATGGCAGAATCAGAAGGGCTCCCCAACTAAGTTTATTTAGGTAATTTAATTATATTTCCAGAAAGTATTAGAACATCTTATTTGGACTCCTGAGCAGAAAGTTATGCATTTTAGAAGTTGACTGCCCGTAGTGAACACCAAATCGATCGGTAGAAATTGGGAGATTGGAAACGCTTGGGAGTTTAGCGAGTTCAATTGTGTTCTTATTTATGCTTTTGGTCCAGTATGATTGTCTTAGTTTGGGTTATCATTATGTTCGGTGGGAGCGTGATCCCCGGGGGAGCACCCTCTTCGCGTCCACCGTTCTCGCAACGATTGAGGCAAGTATTCGGGTTGTAGAATAATTATGATTGTTTGCTGAGATTGATTATGTCTTGTTCGTAATAGCCATGCATGGATGTTAATGTGATGAATTACAATATATCTTGGTAAATGCAAGTTATGGTTAAAGCTTCCTGTGTATGTTGTTAATGCTTACATGTTATTATGTACACGTTGAATTCATATGTTTGGAAGATGATGTCATTGTACATATGCATGTAGTAAGCATGATTGAGTCTTGGTCACGTGGTGACCAAGTATGAATAGTTGAGGTCCCCGTCATGTAAATGACGGGCTTGAGGTCCCCACATTCGTAGAATGTGGGCAATGAGTAAAGAGGTCCCCATCATGATGATGATGGTCAAAGGTACTTGTGGAGTATAGGCTCTTGGTCCCAGTGCCAGAGTGCATAGGCAAGGGTATACATCAACGGTTGTATATCTCGCATTACCAGTATAATGGGAAAAGAGATAAAGTTTAAAAGGTGCATTGCATGGTCACATTACATAAGCATGAAGGCTATGTTTAGTGTAATGTTTAATTTGGAATATTGATGCTATGACTATGATTTTAGCTTTA
The DNA here is from genome assembly GCA_036346405.1 of Phyllostachys edulis. Taxonomy (NCBI): domain Eukaryota; kingdom Viridiplantae; phylum Streptophyta; class Magnoliopsida; order Poales; family Poaceae; genus Phyllostachys; species Phyllostachys edulis. The sequence goes on along the minus strand of JAYEVD010000802.1, from coordinate 201,237 downwards.
GCCTTGTTGATACTTGCTGAGTCTTTGGGCTCACTCTTGCTTTGATATGTTTTAGGTACAACTGGCAAGAACGGCATGCATGGGAGGGAGTAAATGTTTGGATGCACTCACTACCACTCATCCTTAAGGTGACTGCCATTTAGATTTTATTCCAATAATAAGTAAACTGCTTGTGAATCACTTATGGATGGTTTTAAGTTTCAGATTAATTGTAGTAAGGAGAATAGCAAGTTTTGTCTATGTTTATTAGATTATCTTGCATGCTTGAATGAACTTGAATAGTGAGTTTATTGTTAATTGCTATGATTAATTGTTGGAACCTCGGTATAGTTAATTACACAAAGGAGGTTCTGCCGAAAATTGGTAATTGGTCTTAGTTTAGTTTTGTTTAATTTAATTTTAGTAGCATTCCAGGCTCGAATACTGTTCACGTGAACAGTATGTCGGATTTTCCTTTTTTTTGTTGTCTTGGATTTAGGCTAAAATTGGTATGTTTGTTTCTCCTCTTGTCTCTTTGCTTCTTCCTTCTTGCGTTCGTGCACTTCTTTCTTTATGCTTTCTTTGTTTTCGATCAAAACAAGTGCTACTTCTCTTGTTGATAGAATTGGGCTGAAATCAATATATTGCTTTTCTCCTTCTTCTTCTCTCTTCATTTCGGCCAACCACGCATCCTCTTTGTGAAACCTAACTACACAAAAATTAAGAGCTTTAGGTAGTAGCCAATTCACATGAGAATCAAAAGGAAACTCAGTTAGGAGAGGAGTCACCTGTTGGTTAAGCTTCTTTGCACAAGCTTCACTCACAAGCGTCTCTTGTTCTTCAACTCTTTTAGTAAGCTCGTGTTGTTATGAGGTACTTGATGAATTCAAAATACTATATGTAACAACATAGCAAAGGATATCCGCATCAGGTATGCGTCGTTCTGGAAACTTTCACACCGGCTCGGAAGGAATCTAAATGCACCTAGAAATGAGGTAGGGAAGTCCATTATGGGTGTTTGTTATCGATTTTCTTTCCGTGCCTCGATTTCATAAAGTGGAACTCAGGATACCCGTCGTTCCCCAAAGTTTCACACTTGCTCGGAATTATTCCCAATGCACCTAGAAATGATGTAGGGCAAACTAGAAGTCCACTATGGGTGTTTGGAATTGATTTTCTTTCCATGCCTCGATTTCTTAAAGTGGAGCTCCGGGTACACGTCATTCTAGAAAGTTTCACATCGGCTTGGAAGGATTCCAAATGCACCTAGAAATAACGTAGGGCACACCAGATGTACCTTATAGGCATTTGGTATTGATTTTCTTTACGTGCCTCGATTTCATAAAATAGAGCTTAGGGTACGCGTCATTCTTGAAAGTTTTACACCAGTTCGGAAGGATTCCAAATGCACTTAGAAATGAGGTAGGGCACACTAGAAGTCCATTATGGGTGTTTGGTATTGAATGTCTTTCTGTGTCTCGATTTCATAAAGTGGAGCTCTCGATATCTGTCGTTCAGCAAAGTTTCACACCTGCTCGGAATTATTCCAAATGCACCTAGAAAATACATAGGGCACACCAAAAGTCCATTTTGGCTGTTTGTATTCATTTTCTTTTCGTGCCTCGATTTCATAATGTGGAGCTTAGGGTACCCGTCGTTCAGCAAAGTTTTACACCTGTTCGGAATTATTGCAAATACACCTAGAAATGACTTAGGGCACACTAGAAGTCCATTATGGGTGTTTGGTATTGATCTTCTTTCCGTGTGTCGATTTCATAAATAGGAGCTCATGGTACGTGTCGTTTTGGAAAGTTTCACACAGTCTCGGAACGATTCCAAATACACCTAGAAATGATGTAGGGCACACCAGACGTCCATTATAGTTATTTGGTGTGGATTTTCTTTCCGTGCCTCGATTTTATAAAGTGCAGCTTAGCGTAAGCGTCGTTCTCGAAAGTTTCACACCGGCTCGGAAGGTTTTCAAATGCACCTAGCACACTAGAAGTCCATTATGGGAGTTTGGTGTTGTTTTTCTTTCCATGCCTCGATTTCATAAAGTGGAGCTCTAGGTACCCGTCGTTCTGGAAAGTTTCACACCGGCTCAGAAGGATTTCAAATGCAGCTAGAAATGAGGTAGGGCACACTAGTAGTGTATTATGGGTCCTTGGTATTGATTTTTCAAAATGGACCTAGAAATTATTCCAAATGGACCTAGAAATGATGTAGGGCACACCAGAAGTCCATTTTGGGTGTTTGTATGGATTTTCTTTCTGTGCCTCGATTTCATAAAGTGGAGCTTGGGTACCCGTCGTTCTGGAAAGTTTGACACCTACTCGGAATTATTCCAAATGCAACAAGAAATGACGTAGGACACACTAGAAGTCCATTATAGGTGTTTAGTATTGATTTTCTTTCTGTGCCTCGACTTCATAAAGTGGAGCTCAGGGTATGCGTCGTTCTGGAAAGTTTCACACCGACTCGGAATTATTCTAAATGTACGTAGAAATGACGTAGGGCACATTACAAGTCCATTATGGGTGTTTATTATTTATTTTCTTTTCGTGCCACGATTTTATAAAGTGGATCTCAGGGTACGTGTTGTTCTAGAAAGTTTCACACCTGCTCAGAAGGATTGCAAATGCAACTAGAAATGACGTGGGCACACCAGAAATCCATTTTGCGTGATTGGTATTGATTTTCTTTCCGTGCCTCGATTTCATAAAGAGGAGTTTAGGGTACGCGTCGTTTTGGAATGTTTCGCACCAGCTCAGAGGGATTCCAAATGCAACTAGAAATGAGGTAGGGCACACTAGTAGTCCATTACTCTTTGGTATTCTTTTTCTTTCTGTGCCTCGATTTCCTAAAGTGGAGTTCAGGGTACCAGTCGTTCTGGATAGTTTCTCACCTGCTCGGAATTCTTCCAAATGCAGTTAGCAAAGACGTAGGGCACACTAGAAATCCATTAAGGCTGTTTGGTATAGGTTTTCTTTCCATGCATCGATTTCATTAAGTGGAGATTAGGGTACCAGTCGTTCTGGATAGTTTCTCACCTGCTCGGAATTATTCCAAATGAACTTAGCAATGACGTAGGGCACACTAGAAATCCATTAAGGGTGATTTTATTAAGTGGAGATCGGGGTACGCATCGTTCTGGAAAGTTTGACCCTGGCTCAGAAGGATTCTCAATGCACCTAGAAATGACGTAGGGCATACTATAAGTCCTTTATGCGTGTTTGGTCTTGATTTTCTGTCCGTGCCTCGAGTTCATAGAGAGCTTAGGGTACCCATCATTCTATAAAGTTTCGCACCTGCTCGGAATTGTTCCAAATGAACCTAGAAATAACGTAGGGCACACTAGAAGTCCATTTTGGGTGTGTGGTATTGATTTTCTTTCCGTGCCTCGATTTCATAAAGTGGAGCTCAAGATACGCGTTGTTCTGGAAAGTTTCACACTTGCTCGGAAGAATTCCCGATGCACCTAGAAATGACGTAGGGCACACTAGAAGTCCATTATGGGTGTTTCACACAGTCTCGGAACGATTCCAAATACACCTAGAAATGATGTAGGGCACACCAGATGTCCATTATAGTTATTTGGTGTGGATTTTCTTTCCGTGCCTCGATTTTATAAAGTGCGACTTAGCGTCGCGTGCTCGAAAGTTTCACACCGGCTCGGAAGGATTCCAAATGCACCTAGCACACTAGAAGTCCATTATGGGAGTTTGGTGTTGTTTTTCTTTCCGTGCGTCGATTTCATAAAGTGGAGCTCTAGATACCCGTCGTTCTGGAAAGTTTCACACCGGCTTGGAATTATTTCAAATGGATCTAGAAATAATGTAGGGCACACCAGAAGTCCATTTTGGGTGTTTGTATGGATTTTCTTTCCGTGCCTCGATTTCATAAAGTGGAGCTTGGGTACCCGTCGTTCTGGAAAGTTTGACACCTACTCGGAATTATTCCAAATGCAACAAGAAATGACGTAGGACACACTAGAAGTCCATTATAGGTGTTTAGTATTGATTTTTTTTCTGTGCCTCGACTTCATAAAGTGGAGCTCAGGGTATGCGTCGTTCTGAAAAGTTTCACACCGACTCGGAATTATTCTAAATGTACGTAGAAATGACGTAGGGCACATTACAAGTCAATTATGGGTGTTTGTTATTTATTTTCTTTTCGTGCCACGATTTTATAAAGTGGATCTCAGGGTACGTGTTGTTCTAGAAAGTTTCACACCTGCTCAGAAGGATTGCAAATGCAACTAGAAATGACGTGGGCACACCAAAAATCCGTTTTGCGTGATTGGTATTGATTTTCTTTCCGTGCCTCGATTCCATAAAGAGGAGTTTAGGGTACGCGTCGTTTTGGAATGTTTCGCACTAGCTCAGAAGGATTCCAAATGCAACTAGAAATGAGGTAGGGCACACTAGTAGTCCATTACTCTTTGGTATTCTTTTTCTTTCTGTGTCTTGATTTCCTAAAGTGGAGTTCGCGGTACTAGTCGTTCTGGATAGTTTCTCACCTGCTCGGAATTCTTCCAAATGCACTTAGCAAAGACGTAGGGCACACTAGAAATCCATTAAGAGTGTTTGGTATAGGTTTTCTTTCCTTGCATCGATTTCATTAAGTGGAGATTAGGGTACCAGCCGTTCTGGATAGTTTCTCACCTGCTCGGAATTATTCCAAATGAACTTAGCAATGACGTAGGGCACACTAGAAATCCATGAAGGGTGATTTTATTAAGTGGAGATCGGGGTACGCGTCGTTCTGGAAAGTTTGACCCTGGCTCAGAAGGATTCTCAATGCACCTAGAAATGACGTAGGGCATACTATAAGTCCTTTATGCGTGTTTGGTCTTGATTTTCTTTCCGTGCCTCGAGTTCATAGAGAGCTTAGGGTACCCATCATTCTATAAAGTTTCGCACCTGCTCGGAATTGTTCCAAATGAACCTAGAAATAACGTAGGGCACACTAGAAGTCCATTTTGGGTGTGTGGTATTGATTTTCTTTCCGTGCCTCGATTTCATAAAGTGGAGCTCAAGATACGCGTTGTTCTGGAAAGTTTCACACCTGCTCAGAAGGACTCCCGATGCACCTAGAAATGACGTAGGGCACACTAGAAGTCCATTACGGGTGTTTGGTATTGATTTTCTTTCAGTGCCACGATTTCATAAATTGGAGCATAGGATACTTCTAGGTTGCCTCGATTTCTAAAAGTGGAGCTCAGGGTACGCGTATAAAGTCCATTTTGGGTACCCGTATAAATGCACCTAGAAATGACATAGGGCACACTAGAAGTCCATTATGGGTGTTTGGAATTGATTTTCTTTTTATGCCTCGATTTTATAAATTGGAGCTCAGAGTACGCGTCGTTCTGGAAAGTTTCACACCGACTCGGAAGGATTCCAAATGCACCTAGAAATAAGTTAGGGCACACTAGAAGTCCATTATGGGATTTTCGTTTTGATTTTTTTCCGTGACACGATTTCATAAAGTGGAGCTCTGTGTACCCGTTGTTCTGCAAAGTTTCACACCTTCTCGGAATTATTCCCAATACACCTAGAAATGACGTAGGGCACACTAGGAGTCCATTATGGGTGTTTGGTATTGATTTTCTTTCCGTGCATCGATTTCATAAATTGGAGCTCGAGTGCAGCGTCGCTTCGGAAAGTTTCACACCGCCGAAATTATTCCAAATCTTTGAGGGTGCGCGCGTATAAAGTGGAGCTCGAGGTACACGATAAAGTCCATTCAGGTACCCATATAAATACACCTAGAAAATCAATACAAACACCAAAATGGACTTTTAGTGTGCGCTACCTCATTTCTAGATCCATTTGGAATCCTTCGGAGCGGGTGTGAAACTTTCCAAAACGACGCGTACCGTGAGGTCCATTTTATGAAATCGAGCCAAGGAAAGAAAATCATTACCAAATACCCATAATGGACTTCTATTGTGCCCTACGTCATTTGTAGGTGTGTTAGGAATCCTTCCGAGCCGGTATCATAAAGTGGAGCTCTGTGTACCCCTCGATCTGGAAAGTTTCACACCGGCTTGGAATCATTCCAAATGCACCAAGAAATGATGCAGGGCACACCAAAAGTCCATTTTGGGTGTTTGTATTGATTTTCTTTCCGTGCCTCGATTTCATAAAGTGGAGTTTAGGGTACGCGTCGTTTTGGAAAGTTTCACACCGGCTCAGAAGGATTTCAAATGCAGCTAGAAATGAGGTAGGGCACACTAGTAGTCCATTATGGGTCCTTGGTATTGATTTTTCTTTCTGTGCCTCGATTTCATAAATGGAGTTCGGGGTACTTGTCGTTCTGGAAAGTTTCACACCTGCTCAGAATTACTCCAAATGCACCTAGAAATGACGTAGGGCACACTAGAAGTCCATTATATGTGTTTGGTATTGATTTTCTTTCCGTGCCTCGATTTAATGGAGTGGAGCTCAGGGTACCCGTCAATCTGGAATGTTTGACACCGGCACGGAACGATTCCCAACGCATCTAGAATTGACATAGGGCACACTAGAAGTCCATTATGCTTGTTTGTTATTGATTTTCTTTCCTTGCCTCGATTGCATAAAGTGGAGCTCCGGGTACCCGTCATTCTGAAAAGTTTCACATCTGCTCGAAATTATTCAAAATGCACCTAGAAATGACGTAGGGCACACCAGAAGTCCATTTTGGGTGTTTGTATTGATTTTCTTTTCGTGCCTCGATTTCATAAAGTGGAGCTCTGGGTACGTGTCGTTCTAGAAAGTTTCACACCTACTCGGAAGGATTCCCAATGCACCTATAAATGATGTAGGGAACACAAGATGTCGGTTATGGGTGTTTGCAGTTGATTTTATTTCCGTGCCTCGATTTCATAAAATAAAGCTTAGGGTGCGCGCCGTTCTGGAAAGTTTCACATCGGCTTAGAAGGATTCCAAATGCACCTAGAAATGAGGTAGGGCACGATAGAAGTCCTATTTGGGTGTTTGGTTTTGGTTTTATTTCCGTGTCGTGATTTCATAAAGTGGAGCTCAGGGTACCCGTCATTCTGCAAAGTTTCACACCTCCTCGAAATTATTCGAAATGCACCTAAAATGACGTAGGGCACACTAGAAGTCCATTATGGTTGTTTGAAATTGATTTTCTTTCCGTGCCTCGATTTCATAAAGTGGAGCTCGCTACGCTTAGCTTTCAGAAAGTTTGACACCGGCTCGTAAAGTACTCGATGTACCTAGAAATGACGTCAGGCACACTAGAAGTACATTATGGGTGTTTGGTACTGATTTTCTTTCTATGCCTCGATTTCATAAAGTGGTGCTCAGGGTACCCGTGATTCTGCAAAGTTTCGCACCTGCTCGGAATTATTCAAAATGCACGTAGAAAAGACGTATGGCACACTAGAAGTCCATTATGGGTGTTTGGTATTGATTTTCTTTCCGTACCTCGATTTCATAAAGTGGAGCTCAAGGTACCCGTCGTTCTGCAAAGTTTCGCTCCTACTCGGGATTGTTCCAATTGCACCTATAAATGACGTTGGGCACACTAGTAGTCCGTTATGGGTGTTTGGTATTGATATTCTTTATGTGCCTTGATTTCACAAAGTGTAGCTCAGGGTACGCGTTGTTCTGGAAGGTTTCACACCTACTCGGAATTATTCCAAATGCACTTAGAAATGACGTAGGGCACACCAGACGTCCATTATGGATGTTTGGTATTGATTTTTTTCTGTGCCTCGATTTCATAAAGTGTACCTCAGGGTATCAGTCATTCTGCAAAGTTTGACACCTGCTAGGAATTATTTCAAATGCACCTAGAAATAACGTAGGGCACACAAGAAGTCCTTTATGGGTGTTTAGTATTGATTTTTTTCGTGCCTCGATTTCATAAAGTGGAGCTCGGGTGCGACCCGGATTCGCAAAGTATCACACCTACTCGAAATTATTCCAAATGCACCTAGAAATGACGAAGAGCACACTAGAAGTCTGTTATGGGTGTTTGGTATTGATTTTCTTTCTGTGCCTTCATTTCACAAAGTGGACCTCAGGGTACCCGTCGTTCTGGAAAGTTTCACACCTGCTCGGAATTATTCCAAATACACGTAGAAATGACGTAGGGCAGACTAGAAGTCCATTATGGGTGTTTGGTATTAATTTTCTTTCCGTTCTACGATTTTATAAAGTGGAGCTCAGCGTACGCGTCGTTCTGAAAAGTTTCACGCCTACTCGAAAGGATTCCCAATGCACCTATAAATGACATAGGATGCACTAGAAGTCCATTACGGGTGTTTGTAATTGATTTTCTTTCTGTGCCTCGATTTCATTAAGTGGAGCCCATGATACGCGTCGTTCTGGAGAGTTTGGCACCTGCTCGGAAGGATTCCAAATGCATCTAGAAATTACGTTGGGCACACTAGAAGTCCATTACGTGCTGTTTGGTATTGAATTTCTTTCTGTGCCGCGATTTCATAAAGTGGAGCTCAGGTTACCCGTCGTTCTGCAAAGGTTCACATCTGCTCAGAATTATTCCAAATGCACCTATAAAATGACATAGGGCACACTAGAACTCCATTATGTGTGTTTGGTGTTGATTTTCTTTTCGTGTCTCAATTTCATAAAGTGGTGCTCAGGGTACCCGTCGTTCTGCAAAGTTCACAATTGCTCGGAATTATAACAAACGCACCTACAAATGATGTAGGGCACACTAGAAGTTTATTATAGGAGTGTGGTATTGATTTTCTTTACGTGCCTCGATTTCATAAAGTGGAGCTCAGGGTACGTGTCGTTATGAAAAGTATCACACCTGCTCGGAATTATTCCAAATGCACCTAGAAATGACGTAGGACACACCAGAAGTCTATTTTGGGTGTTTGTATTGATTTGTTTTCATGCCTCGATTTCATAAAGTGGAGCTTAGGGTACCAGTCGTTCTGGCAAGTTTGACACTTGCTCGGAATTATTCCAAATGCACCTAGAAATGTCATAGGGCACACTAGAAGCCAATTATGGGTGTTTGGTATTGACTTCTTTCTGTGCCTCGATTTCATAAAGTGGAGCTCAGGGTACCCGTCGTTGAGCAAAGTTTCACATTTGCTCCGAATTATTCTAAATGCACCTAGAAATGACGTAAGGCACACTACAAGTCCATTATGGGTGTGTGGTATTGATTTTCTTTACGTGCCTCGATTTCATAAAGTCGAGCTCAGGGTACTCATCGTTATGGAAAGTTCACACCGACTCGGAAGTATTTCAAATACACCTAGAAATGACGTAGGGCACACCAGAAGTCCATTATTACAAATGCACCTAGAAATGAAGTAGGCATACTAGATGTCCATTATGGTTGTTTGGTATTGATTTTCTTTCCGTGCCTCGATTTCATATAGTGGTGCTCAGGGTACACGTCATTTTCGAAAGTTTGACACCGGCTCCGAAGGATTCCCAATGCTCCTAGAAATGACGTAGGGCATTGTAACACCCCAGCTCAGAGTTGAGCCTAGAATGTTACTAAAACTAAATTAAACAATTACTACTAAGACTCTTTACCATATTTTTCAACAGAACCTCCTTTGTATAGTTAACTATACCGAGGTTCCAACAATTAACTATATCAATTAACATTAATCTCAATATCCAAGATCATTCAAGCATGCAAGATAGTCTAATGAGCATAAACAAAACTTGCTATTCTTCTTATTACAATTAAACTGAAACATTTAACCAATCATACGCGAATCTCAAACAGTTTGCTAATTATTAGAATAAAGACTAAATGGTAGACGCCTTTAGGGTGAGTGGTAGTGAGTGCACCCAAACAACTACTCTCTCCCATGCATGCCGTTCTTGCCAATTGTACCTAAAACACATCAAAGCAAGAGTGAGCCCAAAGACTCAGCAAGTATCAACAAGGCTAAAGCTAAGATCACAGTCATAGCATCAATATTCCAAAATAAACATTACACTAAACACAGCCTTCATGCTTATATAATGCGACCAATGCAATGCACCTTTTAAACTTTATCTCTTTTCGCATTTTACCGGTAATGCGAGGTATACATCCGTCAATGTATACCCTTGCCTATGCACCTTGGCATAGGGACCAAGAGCCTATACTCCACAAGTATAGGGACGTTTGCCCATCATCTTCATGATGGGGACCTCTTTACTCATTGCCCACATTCCACGAATGTGGGGACCTCAAGCCCGTCATTTACATGACGGGGACCTCAACTATTTATACTTGGTCACCACGTGACCAAGTCTCAATCATGCTTAAAACATGCATATGTACTAAGACATCATCTTTCATACATAAGGATTCAACGTGTACATAATAACATGTAAACATTAACAACATACAAAGGAAACTTTAACCATAACTTGCATTCACCAAGATAAATTGAAACTCATCACATTACATCCATGTATGGCTATCACGAGCAAGTCACAAACAATCTTAGCAAACAAGCATAAATATACTATAACCCGAATACTTGCCTTCCGCGATGCGACACGTTAGCCGGCAAAGGTGGTACTCCCAAACCCGAAGCTTCACCGCCTAAACAATCAAATAACTGAAATAAGGATATGATGAACACGATCCTACTGATTAACGTTCTACAACGCTTCCCCGGCGATTCAAGATTTTAACTAGAGACCCTAAACTGAAAACCAACGCATTCAGTCAAATAACGCCACGGTAAACAGCATATCTTTTGATCTGGAACTCCGAATGAGGTGAGTCCAATTTTTGTGGATTCTGAACTAACAAATCTACAATACTCTAGTTGACAAGATGATCCAATTCGGCCAAATTATTATGATAACAGACAGGTGAACTTTCAGCACAGAAACTGTCAAACAGAACAAACAGCAGAACTAAAACGATCATAACTTTTAATCTATAACTTCGAATTGATCGTTATTTAACAATCTAGAAAGGTTATCAAATTGCCTACAATAACCTAGTTGGGTGAAAACCCAGATTCTTCCGATTACATTTTCATATTTTACGAAATAACAAAACAGTTTAATCTCGTCAGAAATCTGGACAGCAGATACTAAATCTATCATATCTTTTGACTCGAATGTCAGAATCAAGTGAACTCAGCGGCCACAGAAACTTTAGAACAAGACCCAGATATCTCTAGGAGATCAACTCCTCTGATTCGGCATCTAAGACATCGAAATAGCCCGCGCAACATACTGGACAGATTCGAACTTACTGCAGAACGACTATGATCCAAACGATTCTAATCGGTTTCAACTCTACGATTAATCATAAGGCGACAAACAATGCTCGTTACCCTTGGAGCACCGGGAAGGCGAAGGATGAACCGTGGTGGCGTCCCCGCCGTCTTGATCAAGCAACCTTGCGAGGCTCCAAACAAATCTTCGCGGAGGCCAAGAATGGAAGGTTGGCACCACGAGGCAGCTCCAGGAGATGGGGCGGAGGACCGGATCTTGGGCGGTAGCAAGGGAGGTGGAGGAGGGGCTCCTGCTGGATGGTGGCGCAAGAGGGAGGGAGGAGGTGGGAGGAGGTGGCGGCTAGGAGGGGGAGAGGAAAAAGTGGGGGGTGCTAGGGTTTCCCCCTTTTATTTGGCCGGCCACTAATGGGCCATGGGCCCCACAATGCCCTCCTTTGGGCTGCAAGGATGCCCCCTTGGCCCATAGGGCCCCTCTCGAACCTCTTGGCCAAAGGCCGAGCCCAAATCTGGAAGAACAGATGAAACGCCGGAAATTTTCTATTTTAAAATTCAAATTCGAACTGAATTCTTTCTAAACAAAAACGGAGTATTACAGGCACACTAGAATTCCATTTTGGACGTTTGGCATTGATTTTTCTTTCCGTGCATCGATTTCATAAAGTGGAGCTCAGGGTACGCGTCGTTCTCGAAAGTTTGACGCCGGCTCGGAAGGATTTCATAATGGACTTCTAGTCTGCCCTACGTCATTTCTACATGCATTTGGAATAATTCCGAGCAGGTGTGAAACTTTCCAAAACGACGGGTACCCTGAGGTCCACTTTGTGAAATCGAGGCACAGAAAGAAAATCAATACCAAACACCCATAACAGACTTCTAGTGTGCTCTTCGTCATTTCTAGGTGCATTTGGAATAATTTCGAGTAGGTGTGATACTTTGCAGAACGACTGGTACCCTGAGCTCCACTTTATGAAATCGAGGCACGGAAAGAAAATCAATGCCAAACACCCATAATGGACTTCTAGTGTGGTCTACATCATTTCTAGGTGCATTTTCTACATCATTTCTAGGTGCATTAGGAATTCTTTCGAGCCGGTGTCAAACTTTCGAGAGCGACGCGTACCTTGAGGTCCGCTCTATGAAGTCGAGGCACAGAAAAAAAAATCAATACTAAACACCCATAAAGGACTTCTTGTGTGCCCTACGTTATTTCTAGGTGCATTTGAAATAATTCCGAGCAGGTGTCAAACTTTCCAGAATGACTGATACCCTGAGGTACACTTTATGAAATCGAGGCACAGAAAAAAAAATCAATACCAAACATCCATAATGGATGTCTGGTGTGCCCTACTCATTTCTAAGTGCATTTGGAATAATTCTGAGTAGGTGTGAAACCTTCCAGAACAACGCGTACCCTGAGCTACACTTTGTGAAATCAAGGCATATAAAGAATATCAATAACAAACACCCATAACGGACTACTAGTGTGCCCAACGTCATTTATAGGTGCAGTTGGAACAATCCCGAGTAGGAGCGAAACTTTGCAGAACGACGGGTACCTTGAGCTCCACTTTATGAAATCGAGGTACGGAAAGAAAATCAATACCAAACACCCATAATGGACTTCTAGTGTGCCATACGTCTTTTCTACGTGCATTTTGAATAATTCCGAGCAGGTGTGAAACTTTGCAGAATGACGGGTACCCTGAGCACCGCTTTATGAAATCGAGGCATAGAAAGAAAATCAGTACCAAACACCCATAATGTACTTCTAGTGTGCCTGACGTCATTTCTAGGTACATCGGGAGTACTTCTGAGCCGGTGTCAAACTTTCCAGAACGAAGCGTAGCCAGAGCTCCACTTTATGAAATCGAGGCACGGAAAGAAAATCAATTTCAAACAACCACAATGGACTTCAAGTGTGCCCTACGTCATTTTAGGTGCATTTCGAATAATTTCGAGCAGGTGTGAAACTTTGCAGAATGACGGGTACCCTGAGCTCCACTTTATGAAATCGCGACACGGAAATAAAACCAATACCAAACACCCAAAATGGACTTCTATCGTGCCCTACCTCATTTCTAGGTGCATTTGGAATCCTTGTAAGCCGATGTCAAACTTTCCAGAACGGCGCGTACCCTAAGCTTTATTTTATGAAATCGAGGCACGGAAATAAAATCAATTGCAAACACCCATAACGGACATCTTGTGTTCCATACATCATTTATAGGTGCATTGGGAATCCTTCCAAGTAGGTGTGAAACTTTCTAGAACGACGCGTACCCAGAGCTCCACTTTATGAAATCGAGGCACGAAAAGAAAATCAATACAAACACCCAAAATGGACTTCTGGTGTGCCCTACGTCATTTCTAGGTGCATTTTGAATAATTCCGAGCTCCACTTTATGCAATCGAGGCAAGGAAAGAAAATCAATAACAAACAAGCATAATGGACTTCTAGTGTGCCCTATGTCATTTCTAGATGCGTTGGGAATCGTTCCGTGCTGGTGTCAAACATTCCAGAATGACGGGTACCCTGAGCTCCACTCCATTAAATCGAGGCACGGAAAGAAAATCAATACCAAACACATATAATGGACTTCTAGTGTGCCCTACGTCATTTCTAGGTGCATTTGGAATAATTCTGAGCAGGTGTGAAACTTTCCAGAATGACAAGTAGCCCGAACTCCATTTATGAAATCGAGGCACAGAAAGAAAAATCAATACCAAGGACCCATAATGGACTACTAGTGTGCCCTACCTCATTTCTAGTTGCATTTGAAATCCTTCTGAGCCGGTGTGAAACTTTCCAAAACGACGCGTACCCTAAACTCCACTTTATGAAATCGAGGCACGGAAAGAAAATCAATACAAACACCCAAAATGGACTTCTGGTGTGCCTGCATCATTTCTTGGTGCATTTGGAATGATTCAAGCGGTGTAAACTTTCGGATCGAGGGGTACACAGAGCTCCACTTTATGACGTAGGGCGCGCACCCTAAGCTTTATTTTATGAAATCGAGGCACGAAATAAAATCAATTGCAAACACCCATAACGGACATCTTGTGTTCCCTACATCATTTATAGGTGCATTGGGAATCCTTCCGAGTAGGTGTGAAACTTTCTAGAACGACCGCACTGCAGAGCTCCACTTTATGAAATCGAGGCATAAAAAGAAAATCAATTCCAAACACCCATAATGGACTTCTAGTGTGCCCTATGTCATTTCTAGGTGCATTTATATGGGTACCCAAAATGGACTTTATCTGGCGTACCACAGAGCTCCACTTTTTAGAAATCGAGGCAACCTAGAAGTATCCTATGCTCCAATTTATGAAATCAAGGCACCGAAAGAAAATCAATACCAAACACCGTAATGGACTTCTATTGTGCCCTCGTCATTTCTATGTGCATTGGGATTAATTCCGAGCAGGTGTGAAACTTTCCAAAACAACGCGTATCTTGAGTTCCACTTTATGAAATCGAGGCACGGAAAGAAAATCAATAGTATGCACCCATAATGGACTTCTAGTGTGCTCAACGTCATTTCTAGGTGCATCGGGAATCCTTCCGAAGCGGTGTGAAACTTTCCGAACAACGTGCATCTTGAGCTCCACTTTATGAAATCGAGGTGCGGAAGAAAATCGGTACCACACACCCAAAATGGACTTCTAGTGTGCCCTACGTTATTTCTAGGTTCATTTGGAACAATTCCGAGCAGGTGTGAAACTTTATAGAATGATGGGTACCCTAAGCTCTCTATGAACTCGAGGCACGGAAAGAAAATCAAGACCAAACACACATAACGGACTGACAGGTTTTAGTAATCTGAATTAAGAGAGTAGTTAAACGGAAAATTAGAGGAGCTCAATATAATAAAAGTTGTATATTATTGTCTCAGCTTTCCATAAAGCTCAAGAACGCGAGGTTTGGACATTCGTACTGAAAGTTATGGCAGTTTTATTATACTGTCTAGAGAACTCGACGTGAAATCGATACTTTATTAATTGGCTTGGTAGGGGTATTAGATGGCTGATTCTGAATGGCTCACCAACTAGACTTAGTTGGAGATTTTGTTAACCTTTCCAGGAAGTCCAAGAACACCTCATTTCGACTCATGTACAAAAAATATGGATTTTAGATTATGGCTGTCCATGGAGGGACAGATCGATCTTTAGGAGTTGGAAATTGGAAATGCGCTTGAGAGTATGGCGAGTTCGGTTGTGCTATTATTTATGTTTTTGGTCGATATGATTGTCTTAGCGTGCCTTATAATTATATTCGGTGGGGATTGGTCCCGGCGGCGCCCTCTTCAAGGCCCTCCGTTCCTACGGTTGAGGCAAGTATTCAGTTGTTAATATATTTATGATTGTTTGACAGTGAGTGTTTGTGTTTTATACATATTAGCTATGAATGAATGATAGTGTGATATATATGAATAAGATTGGCGAATGTTTGAGATGTTGGTATGTAATTGTTGATTTACATATTATTAAAAGATAGAGTACTAGTGCATGTGCATGATGAGAACATACCTGGGACTTGGTCACGTGGTGACCAAGTATGTATTTTTGACGTCCCCGTCATGTAGGTGACGGGCTTGTGGTCCCCTCATTCTTGGAATGTGGGCATTGAGTAGAGGTCCCCATCATGAAGATGATGGGCTGTGGTCCCTATACTTGTGAAGTATAGGCTCTTGGTCCCTGTGCTAGAGAGCACAGGCAAGGGTATACATCGACGGTTGTATACCCCGCATTACCGGTAAAATACAAAAAGAGTAAAAGAGAAAAAGATGTATTGCTCATTTGCATTACATAAACATGTGAGTTGTTTTAGTATGCCCTACCTCATTTCTAGGTGCATTTGGAATCTTTCCGAGCCGGTGTGAAACTTTCCAGAACGACGCGTACCCTGAGCTCCAATTTATGAAATCGAGGCACTGAAAGAAAATCAAAACCAAGAACCCATAATGGACTTCTAGTGTGCCCTACGTCATTTCTAGGTGCATTTCGAATAATTCTGAGCAGGTGTAAAACTTTGCAGAGCGGCAGGTGCGAGCTCCACATTATGAAATCGAGGCACGGAAAGAAAATCAACGCAAACACCCAAAATGGACTTCGGTGTGCCCTATGTCATTTCTAGGTGCATTTGGAATAATTACGGCGGTGTGAAACTTTCTTTGAGCAGCGGTATCGAGCTCCACTTTACGAAATCGAGGCACGTAAAGACAATCAATCTGAAACACCCAAAATAGACTTCTAGTGTGACCTACCTTATTTCTAGGTGCATTTGGAATACTTCCGAGCCGGTGTGAAACTTTCCAGAACGACGCGTAACCTAAGCTCCAATTTATGAAATCGAGGCATGGAAAGAAAATGAACATCAAATTCCCATAATAGACTTCTAGTGTGCCCTACCTCATTTCTAGGTGCATTTGGAATCTTTCCGAGCCGGTGTGAAACTTTCCAGAACGACGCGTACCCTGAGCTCCAATTTATGAAATCGAGGCACAGAAACAAAATAAAAACCAAACACCCACAATGGCTCCTACTGTGCCCTACGTCATTTCTAGGTGCATTTGGAATAATTCTGAGTAGGTGTAAAACTTTGCAGAGCGACGGGTACCCGGAGCTCCACCTTATGAAATCGAGAAACGGAAAGAAAATGAATGCAAACACCCAAAATGGACTTCTAGTCTGCCCTATATCATTTGTAGGTGCATTTGGAATAATTCCGAGCAAGTGTGAAACTTGGCTGAACGACGGTATCCACAGCTCCACTTTACGAAATCGAGGCACAGAAAGACAATCAATACGAAACACGTAAAATGGACTTCTAGTGTGCCCTACCTCATTTCTAGGTGCATTTGGAATCCTTCCGAGCCGGTGTGAAACTTTCCAGAACAACGCGTAACCTAAGCTCCAATTTATGAAATCGAGGCACGGAAAGAAAATCCCTGCCTAACAACTACAATGGACTTCTGGTATGCCCTACGTCATTTCTAGGTGCATTTGGAATAATTCCGAGCAAGTGTGAAACATTCCAGAACGACGGGTACCCAGAGCTCCACTTTATGAAATCGAGACATGGAAAGAAAATGAACATCAAACTCCCATAATGGACTTCTTGTGTGCCCTATGTCATTGCTACCTGCATTTGGAATAATTCCGAGTAGGTGTGAAACTTTCTTTGAGCAGCGATATCCGAGCTCCACTTTACAAAATCGAGGCATAGAAAGACAATCAAGATCTGAACACCCAAAATAGACTTCTAGTGTGCCCTACCTCATTTCTAGGTGCATTTGGAATCTTTCCGAGCCGGTGTCAAGCTTTCGAGCAGCGCATACCCCGAGCTCCCATTTATGAAATCGAGGCACGAAAGAAAATCAAAACCAAACACCCATAATGGACTTCTCATGCCCTCGTCATTTCTAGTTGCATTTGGAATAATTACGGCGGTGCAAAACTTTGCGAGCGACGGCACTTGAGCTCCACCTTATGAAATCGACGCATACGGAAAGAAAATCAATGCAAGCACCCAAAATGGACTTCTGGTCTGCCCTATGTCATTTATAGGTGCATTTGGAATAATTCCGAGCACGTGTGAAACTTGGCTGAACGACGGTATCGACAGCTCCACTTTACGAAATCGAGGCACAGAAAGAGAATCAATAAAAAAAAACACGCAAAATGGACTTCTAGTGTGCCCTACCTGATTTCTAGGTGCATTTGGAATCCTTCCGAGCTAGCGTGAAACTTTCCAGAACAACGCGTACCTTAAGCTCCAATTTATGAAATCGAGGCACGGAAAGAAAATCCACACGAAATAACTACAATGGACTTCTGGTCTGCCCTACGTCATTTCTAGGTGCATTTAGAATAATTCCGAGCAAGTGTGAAACATTCGAGAAAGACGGGTACCCAGAGCTCCACTGTATGAAATCGAGGTATGGAAACAAAATGAACATCAAACTCCCATAATGGAGTTCTAGTGTGCCCTACCTCATTTCTTGGTGCATTTGGAATCTTTCCGAGCTGGTGTGAAACTTACCACAACGACGCGTACCCTGAGCTCTAATTTATGAAATCGAGGCATGGAAAGAAAATCAAAACCAAACACCCATAATGGACTTCATGTGTGCCCTACGTCATTTTTAGGTGCATTTTGAATAATTACGGCGGTGTAAAACTTTGCAGAACAACGGCTAACCGGAGCTCCACATTATGAAATCGAGGCACGGAAAGAAAATCAATACAAATGCCCAAAATGGACTTCTGGTGTGCCCTATGTCATTTTTAGGTGCATTTGGAATAATTCCGAGCAGGTGTGAAACTTTACTGAACGACGGTATCCAGAGCTCCACTTTACAAAAAAAAGGCATAGAAAGATAATCAATACGAAATACCCAAAATAGACTTCTAGTGTGCCCTACCTCATTTCTAGGTGCATTTGGAATCCTTCTGAGCCGTTGTGAAACTTTCCAGAACGACGCGTACCCTAAGCTCTAATTTATGAAATCGAGACACGAAAATAAAATCCACACCAAATAACTACATTGGACTTCTGGTGTGCCCTACGTCATTTCTAGGTGTATTTGGAATAATTCCGAGCAAGTGTGAAACATTCCAGAACGATGGGTACCCACAGCTCCACTGTATGAAATCGAGGCATGGAAAGAAAATGAACATCAAACTCCCATAATGGACTTCTAGTGTGCCCTACCTCATTTCTATGTGCATTTGGAATCTTTTCGAGCCGGTGTGAAACTTTCGAGCAGCCGTACCACTCGAGCTCCAATTTATGAAATCTAGGCACGGAAAGAAAATCAAAACCAAACACCCATATTGGACTTCTACTGTGCCCTACGTCATTTCTAGGTGCATTTGGAACAATACTGAGCAGGTGTAAAACTTTGTAGAGCGACGGTTACCCGGAGCTCCACGTTAAGAAATCGAGGCATGGAAAGAAAATCAATGCAAACACCCATAATGGACTTCTGGTGTGCCATATGTCATTTCTAGGTGCATTTGGAATAATTCCGGCGGTGTGAAACTTTCTTTGAGCAGCGGTATCTAGAGCTCCACTTTACGAAATCGAGGCACAGAAAGACAATCAATACGAAACACCCAAAATAGATTTCTTGTGTGCGCTACCTCATTTCTAGGTGCATTTGGAATACTTCCGAGCCGGTGTGAAACTTTCCAGAACGACGCGAACCCTAGGCTCCAATTTATGAAAACGAGGCACGGAAAGAAAATACACACCAAATAACTATAATGGACTTCTGGTGTGCCTTATGTCATTTCTAGGTGCATTTGTAATAATTCCGAGCAAGTGTGAAACATTCCAGAACGACGGGTACCCAGAGCACCACTTTAGGAAATCGAGGCATGGAAAGAAAATGAACATCAAACTCCCATAATGGACTTCTATTGTGCCCTACCTCATTTCTAGGTGCATTTGGAATCTTTCCGAGCCGGTGTGAAACTTTCCAGAACGACGCGTACCCGGAGCTCCAATTTATAAAATCGAGGCACCGAAAGAAAATCAATGCAAACACCCATAATGGACTTCTGGTGTGCCATATGTCATTTCTAGGTGCATTTGGAATAATTCCGAGCAGGTGTGAAACTTTGCTGAACGACGGTATCTAGAGCTCCACTTTACAAAATCGAGGCATAGAAAGACAATCAATACGAAACATACAAAATAGACTTCTACTGTGCCCTACCTTATTTCTAGGTGCATTTGGAATCCTTCCGAGCGGTGTGAAACTTTCGAGCAGCCAGCGTACCCTAAGCTCCAATTTATGAAATCGAGGCACGAAAAGAAAATCGACACCAAATAACTATAATGGACTTCTGGTGTGACCTACGTCATTTCTAGGTGCATTTGGAAGAATTTCGAGCAAGTGTGAAACATTCCAGAACGCCGGGTACCCAGAGCTCCACTTTATGAAATTGAGGCATGGAAAGAAAATGAACATCAAACTCCCATTATGGACTTCTAGTGTGCCCTACCTCATTTCTTTTTGCATTTGGAATAATTCTGAGCAGGTGTAAAACTTTGCAGAGCGACGGGTACCCGAAGCTCCACGTTATGAAATCGAGGCATGGAAAGAAAATCAATGCAAACACCCAAAATGGACTTTTTGCGTACCCTATGTCATTTCTAAGTGCATTTGGAATAATTCCGAGCTGGTGTGAAACTTTGCTGAACGACGGTATCCAGAGCTCCACTTTACGAAATCGACGCACAGAAAGACAATCATTACCTTATTTCTAGTGTGCATTTGGAATCCTTCCGAGCCGGTGTGAAACTTTCCAGAACGACGCGTACCCCATGCTCCATTTTATGAAATCGAGGCACGGAAAGAAAATCCACACCAAATAACTATAATAGACTTCTGGTGTGCCCTACGTCATATCTAGGTGCATTTGGAATAATTCCAAGCAAGTGTGTAACATTCCAGAACGACGGGTGCCCAGAGCTCCACTTTATGAAATCGAGGCATGGAAAGAAAATGAATATCAAACTCCCATAATGGACTTCTAGTGTGCTCTACCTCATTTCTTGGTGCACTTGTAATATTTCCGGGATGGAGTGAAACTTTCCAGAACGACGCGTACCCTAAGCTCCAATTTATGAAATCGAGGCACGGAAAGAAAATGCACACCAAATAACTATAATGGACTTCTGGTGTGAACTACGTCATTTCTAGGTGCATTTGGAAGAATTCCGAGCAAGTGTGAAACATTCCAGAACAACGGGTACCCAGAGCTCCACTTTATGAAATCGAGGCATGGAAAGAAAATGAATATCAAACTCTCATAATGGACTTCTAGTGTGCCCTTCCTCAATTCTAGGTGCATTTGGAATCTTTCCGAGACGATGCGAAACTTTCCAGAACGACGCGTACCCCGAGCTCCAATTTATGAAATGGAGGCACGGAAAGAAAATGAACATCAAACTCCCATTATGGACTTCTAGCGTGCCCTACCTCATTTCTAGGTGCATTTAAATAATTCCGAGCAGGTGTGAGACTTTGCTGAACGACGGTATCCAGAGCTCCACTTTATGAAATCGAGACACGAAAAGACAATCAATCTGAAACACCCAAAATAGACTTCTAGTGTGCCCTACCTCATTTCTAGGTGCATTTGGAATCCTTCCGAGCGGTATGAAACTTTCGAGCAATCCACGTGCCCTAAGCTGCAATTTCTAGGTGCATTTGAAATAATTCTGAGCAAGTGTGAAACATTCCAGAACGATGGGAACCCAGAGCTCCAATTTATGAAATCAAGGCATGGAAAGAAAATGAATATCAAACTCCCATAATGGACTTCTAGAGTGCCCTACCTCATTTCTAGGAGCATTTGGAATCCTTCCGAGCCGGTGTGAAACTTTCCAGAACGACGCGTACCCTAAACTCCAATTTATGAAATCGAGCAACGGAAAGAAAATCCACACCAAATAAGTATAATGGACTTCTGGTGTGACCTACGTCATTTCTACATGCATTTGGAAGAATTCCGAGCAAGTGTGAAACATTCCAGAACGACGGGTACCCAGAGCTCCAATTTATGAAATCGAGGCATGGAAAGAAAACAAACATCAAACTCCCATAATGGACTTCTACTGTGCCCTACCTCATTTCTAGGTGCATTTGGAATCTTTCCGAACCGGTATGAAACTTTGCTGAACGACGGTATCTAGAGCTCCACTTTACGAAATCGAGGCACAGAAAGACAATCAATACGAAACATCCAAAATAGACTTCTACTGTGCCCTACCTCATTTCTAGGTGCATTTGGAATCCTTCCGAGCCGGTGTGAAACTTTCGAGCAATCCACGTGCCCTAAGCTCCAATTTATGAAGTCGAGGCACGGAAAGAAAATTCACACCAAATAACTATAATAGACTTCTGGTGTGACCTACGTCATTTCTAGGTGCATTTAAAATAATTCCGAGCGGGTGTGAAACTTTCTTTGAGCAGCGGTATCGAGCTCCACTTTATGAAATCGAGACACGTAAATACAATCAATCTGAAACACCCAAAATAGACTTCTAGTGTGCCCTACCTCATTTCTAGGTGCATTTGGATTCCTTCCGAGCGGTGTGAAACTTTCCAGAACGACGCGTACCCTAAGCTGCAATTTATGAAAACGAGGCACATAAAGAAAATCCACACCAAATAACTATAATGGACTTCTGGTTTGACCTCGTCATTTCTAGGTGCATTTCAAATAATTACGAGCAAGTGTGAAACATTCCGAATCGATCACGAACCCAGAGCTCCACTTTATGAAATCGTGGCATGGAAAGAAAATGAACATCAAACTCCCGTAATGGACTTCTAGTGTGCCCTACCACATTTCTAGGTGCATTTGGAATCTGTCTAAGCCGGTGTGAAACTTTCCAGAACGACGCGTGCCATGAGCTCCAATTTATGAAATCTAGGCACGTAAAGAAAATCAAAACCAAACACCCATAATGGACTTCTAGTGTGTCCTACGTCATTTCTCGGTGCATTTGGAATAATTCTGAGCAGGTGTAAAACTTTGAAGAGCGACGGGTACCCGGAGCTCCACATTATGAAATCGAGGCACGGAAAGAAAATAAATCCAAACACCCAAAATGAAGTTATGGTGTGCCCTATGTCATTTCTAGGTGCATTTGGAATAATTCCGAGCAGGTGTGAAACTTTGCTGAACGACGGTATCCATAGCTCCACTTTACGAAATCGTGGCACACAAAGACAATCAATACGAAATACCCAAAATAGACTTCTAGTGTGCCCTACCTCATTTCTAGGTGCATTTGGAATCCTTCCGAGCCGGTGTGAAACTTTCGAGCAATCCGTACCACTAAGCTTCAATTTATGAAATCGAGGCACGGAAAGAAAATCGATACCAAATAACTATAATGGACTTACGGTGTGCCCTCGTTATTTCTAGGTGCATTTGGAAAAATTCGAGCAAGTGTGAAACATTCCGAGCAGCGGGTACCCGAGCTCCACTTTATGAAATCGAGGCATGGAAAGAAAATGAACATCAAACTCCCATAATAGACTTCTAATGTGCCCTACCTCATTTCTAGGTGCATTTGGAATCTTTCCGAGCCGTGTGAAACTTTCGAGCAGCGCATACCACGAGCTCCAATTTATGAAATCGAGGCACGGAAAGATAGTTGAAACCAAACACCCATAATGGACTTCTAGTGTGCCCTACGTCATCGATAGGTGCATTTGGAATAATTCTGAGCAGTTGTTAAACTTTGGAGAGCGACGGGTACCCGAAGCTCCACATTATGAAATGGAGGCACGGAAAGAAAATCAATGCAAACACCCAAAATGGACTTCTGGTGTGCCCTATGTCATTTCGAGGTGCATTTGGAATAATTCCGAGCAGGTGTGCAACTTTGCTGAAGGACGGTATCCAAAGCTCTACTTTACGAAATCGAGGCACAGAAAGACAATCAATATGAAATACCCAAAATAGACTTCTAGCGTGCCTGACCTCATTTCTAGGTTCATTTAGATTCCTTCCGAGCTGGTGTGAAACTTTCCAGAATGACGCGTACCCTAAGCTCCAATTTATGAAATCGAGGCACGGAAACAAAATACACACCAAATAACTATAAAGGACTTCTGGTGTGACCAGCAAGTGTGAAACTTTGCTGAACGCCGGAATCCAGAGCTCCACTTTACAGAAATCGAGGCACAGAACAGACTTCTTGATAAGGATCCACCTAGTTGATTAGATGAATCCCAATTGTTGGCCCAATCTTTCACGGTACACTTGAAGTTTAGTAGCTTGTTGTCTCCTTCTCTTTACTTTGGGTGAACAGTAACCGCACGTGTGAATAGTACCACACGATGAATAGTACCCAAACCCTAGATAGCAAATCTTCAATATCTAGTTGTGCTAAACCTTGAGGATTAGAAACAACAGAGAATAACTTCACAAACCGATCTGATTTGATCGAATTGCAAAGTCGTAGTAGATGGATCTTCTTGGTTGTAGTCAAGAACAAGGTGTCCTTCCTTTGCCCCCAAGCTGAAACACCAAATGAGAACTTCCTCTCGCTTCCTTCTCTCTCCAACTCTCCCTCTTAATTCCTCTCAAGAACACATCTCAACTCAAGAACACACGATATGCGCCAAAACGGCTTTTCTAATTTTTATTATCTAAATCATAACTTGTCTACCTATATGGTGCAGCCATGGGGGGTTTATATAGCCTCCCACGCAAGCACAAGACTTGGATGAATAGTAACCGAATTGCTACAGTACTCCTAGTCCGACTATTGTTCACGTGAACAGTATCCGAGTCGGTACTGTTCACGCGAACAGTAATCCGACCCAAAAAAAGGACTCCTACTTTACATAGATGTTTAAGCTACTCTAATTGCTGAAAATAGATTAAACTATCCTATTACAAGTAATTATTAGATTAACTTCTAGTGCGCCATATCTCCTTATTGAGCGGCTTGATTGACTTGGTGGCCCCCATCCAAGATTGCATAGAGAAAGAGAAAACGTAGACATAATCTCTGGTGAAACGATCTCCTTTTGTCAAACAAATCCAGTGGTCTTCCCTGAGCGTACCAATGTCGAACTCAAGGAACTCAAACTCTTTGACGTGCACTGCATGGCCTCCTCCTACATCAAACACACCCAACAACATGCGTGCACATGTATATGCATGGGTTGACTCCATGCACTGCTCAAGTACAACATGCATACATTGAGTTTTCTTTCCTTGGTTTGAACAACATGCGTGACATCCTCTTGCCTTCTGCAGCGACCTTGATAATGTCATGCCCATTGTTTTGATCAAGTATTAAATGAGGCAAATCAGAAACATTTGTTATAGATAATCTGGCCGCATCATCCTCCCTTTCTTCAAGAGAAAACCGTCCTCGGTTTCAAGGCAATTTTCGAAGCTTTTCCTTCCTGATGGATAGCTAAAGAAAAATTTTCCTCCTCTGCCTTTTCTTGTTGTTTCTTCGCATCTAGGTTCCTTCTTTGCGCAGCTTTCTTCTCCCAATCACCTTGAATCAATAGAACATCTATTGGGCGCAAACATGTCGGTCTACCCTCCATTTAAAGATGCAACCCTCGGTCGCCAATTACGTGTTGATGCTCCTTGTTCTTCGCACCATGGTCCTCCCAACATTAGATGACCACGACACCATAGTGACAGTATAACATCACACAAAACCTCGCATGAGAATTTGCCCAATGAAAACAATACCTTCACTTGATTCGTGATCTTGAGCACACCAGAATACCACTTCAGTATATAAGGTTGCGGATGTAGTGTCATCGACAACTCCAACTTCTCAACTAGTTCGGTACTAGCAGCATAAATCGAACTCTCGCAGTCAATTGACATGGCGCAAACTTTCTCCCTCACTTTGCAGCGAGAATGGAAAGTCAAATCCACGCCGTAGCCTTCCTCTTCATACAGGACGTTGGCACTCAACTTCCCGAAGCTCTCCTCCGAAGACATCATAGCAGCACCATCTGCACCGTGAGCAACCATCGCTCTAATACCACCTGATAAGGATCCACCTAGTTGATTAGATGAATCCCAATTGTTGGCCCAATCTTTGACGGTACACTTGAAGTTTAGTAGCTTGTTGTCTCCTTCTCTTTACTTTGGGTGAACAGTAACCGCAGGTGTCAATAGTACCACACGATGAATAGTACCCAAACCCTAGATAGCAAATCTTCAATATATAGTTGTGCTAAACCTTGAGGATTAGAAACAACAGAGAATAACTTCACAAACCGATTTGATTTGATCGAATTGCAAAGACGTAGTAGATGGATCTTCTTGGTTGTAGTCAAGAACAAGGTGTCCTTGCTTTGCCCCCAAGCTGAAACACCAAATGAGAACTTCCTCTCGCTTCCTTCTCTCTCCAACTCTCCCTCTTAATTCCTCTCAAGAACACATCTCAACTCAAGAACACACGATATGCGCCAAAACGGCTTTTCTGATTTTTATTATCTAAATCATAACTTGTCCACCTATATGGTGCGGCCAAGGGGGGTTTATATAACCGAATTGCTACAGTACTCCTAATCCGACTACTGTTCACGTCATTTCTATGTGTATTTGGAAGAATTCCGAGCAAGTGTGAAACATTCCAGAACGACGGGTACCCAGAGCTCCACTTTATGAAATCGAGGCATGGAAAGAAAATGAACATCAAACTCTCATAATGGACTTCTAGTGTGCCCTACCTCATTTCTAGGTGCATTTGGAATCTTTCCGAGCCGGTGTGAAACTTTCGAGCAGCCACGCACCACTCTGAGCTCCAATTTATGAAATCTAGGCACGTGAAGAAAATCAAAACCAAACACCCATAACAGACTTCTAGTGTGCCCTACGTCATTTCTAGGTGCATTTGGAATATTTCTAAGTAGGTGTAAAAGTTTGCAGAGCGACGAGGTACTCGGAGCTCCACATTATGAAATCAAGGCATGGAAAGAAAATCAATACAAACACCCAAAATGGACTTCTGGTGTGCCCTATGTCACTTCTAGGTGCATTTGGAATAATTCTGAGCAGGTGTGAAACTTTCTTTGAGCAGCGGTATCGAGCTCCGCATTATGAAATCGAGACACGAAAGACAATCAATCTGAAACACCCAAAATAGACTTACGGTGTGCCCTACCTCATTTCTAGGTGCATTTGGAATCCTTAGAGGCGGTGTGAAACTTTCGAGCGATCGTCTGTAGTAAGCTCTATTTATGAAATCGAGGCACGGAAAGAAAATGCATACCAAGTAACTATAATGGACCTCTGGTGTGACCTACGTCATTTCTAGGTGCATTTGGAAGAATCTTCGAGCAAGTGTGAAACATTCGAGCAGCGGTACCCAAAGCTCCACTTTATGAAATCGAGGCATGGAAAGAAAATGAACATCAAACTCCCATAATGGACTTCTAGTGTGCCCTACCTCATTTCTATGTGCATTTGGAATCTTTCCGAGACGGTGTGAAACTTTCGAGCAGCCAGCGTACCACTCGAGCTCCAATTTATGAAATCGAGGCAAGGAAAGAAAATCAAAACCAAACACCCATAATGGACATCTAGTGTGCCCTACGTCATTTCTAGATACATTTGGAATAATTCTGAGAAGTTGTCAAACTTTGGAGAGCGACGGGTACCCGGAGTTCCACATTATGAAATCGAGGCACGGAAGAAAATCAGCATAAACACCCAAAATAGACTTACGGTGTGCCCTATGTCATTTCTAGGTGCATTTAGAATAATTTCGGCGGTGTGAAACATTCTTTGAGACCGACGGTATCTGAGCTCCACTTTCTGAAATCGAGGCACCAAAAGACAATCAATCTGAAACATACAAAATAGACTTCTAGTGTGCCCTACCTCATTTCTAGATGCTTTTGGAATCCTTAGAAATTGGTGTGCAACTTTCGAGCAGCGTGTACCCTAAGCTCCAATTTATGAAATCGAGGCACGGAAAGAAAATCCACACCAAATAACTATAATGGACTTCGGTGTGACCTCGTCATTTCTAGGTGCATTTGGAAGAATTCCGAGCAAGTGTGAAACATTCGAGCAGCGGGTACCGAGCACCACTTTATGAAATCGAGGCATGGAAAGAAAATGAACATCAAACTCCATAATGGACTTTTAGTGTGCCCTACCTCATTTCTAGGTGCATTTGGAATCTTTCCGAGCCGGTGCAAAACTTTCGAACAACGCGTACCACAGCTCCAATTTATGAAATCGAGGCGCGGAAAGAAAATCAAAACCAAACACCCATAATGGACTTCTAGTATGCCCTACGTCATTTCTAGGTCCATTTGGATTAATTCTGAGCAGTTGTAAAACTTTAGAGAGCGATGGGTACCCGGAGCTCCACATTATGAAATCGAGGCACGGAAAGAAAAATCAATGCAAAGACACAAAATGGACTTCTGGTGTGCCCTATATCATTTCTAGGTGCATTTGGAATAATTCCGAGTAGGTGTGAAACTTTCTTTGAGCAGCGGTATCGAGCTCCACTTTACAAAATCGAGGCCTGAAAAAAACAATCAATCTGAAACAAACAAAATAGGCTTTTATTGTGCCCTACCTCATTTCTAGGTGCATTTGGAATCCTTAGGGCGGTGTGAAACTTTCTGAGCAGCGCGTACCCTATGCTCCAATTTATGAAATCGAGGCACGGAAAGAAAATCCACACCAAATAATTATAATGGACTTACGGTGTGACCTCGTTATTTCTATGTGCATTTGGAATTCCGAGAGCAAGTGTGAAACATTCGAGCAGCGGGTACCCGAGGCTCCACTTTATGAAATCGAGGCATGGAAAGAAAAAGAACATCAAACTCTCATAATGGACTTCTAGCGTGCCCTACCTAATTTCTAGGTGCATTTGGAATCTTTAGAGCGGTGTGAAACTTTCGAGCAGCCAGCACCCTAAGCTCCAATTTATGAAATCGATGCGGAAAGAAAATCAGAACCAAACACTCATAATGTACTTCTAGTGTGCCCTCGTCATTTCTATTTGCATTTGGAATAATTACGGCGGTGTAAAACTTTGTAGGCGGCGGGTGCAGGAGCTACATTATTAAATCGAGGCCGAGAAAGAAAATCAATGCAAACACCTAAAATGGACTTACGGTGTGCCTGTGTCATTTCTAGATGCATTTGGAATAATTCGATGGGTGTGAAACTTTCTAGAACAGCGGTATCGAGCTCCACTTTACTGAAATCGAGCCTGAAAAGGCATCATCTGAAACATTGAAAATAATCTTCTACTATGCCCTACCTCATTTCTAGGTGCATTTGGAATCCTTAGAGGCGGTGTGAAACTTTGCGAGCAGCGTGGGTATCCGTCTGATCGGAATGTTCGGGTACCGTGGATTGGAATGTTTCACACTTGCTCGGAATTATTCCAAATGCACCTAGAAATGTTGTAGGTCACACTAGAAGTCCATTATAGTTATTTGGTGTGGATTTTCTTTCCGTGCCTCGATTTCATAAATTGGAGCTTAGGGTGCGCTGCTGATCGAAAGTTTCACACCGCCTTCTAAGGATTCCAAATGCACCTAGAAATGAGTCTGCACACTAGAAGTCTATTTTGTATGTTTCAGATTGATTGTCTTTCGTGCGTCGATTTCGTAAAAGTGGAGCTCGAGATACCGTCGTTCAACAAAGTTTCACACTGCTCGAATTATTCCAAATGCACCTAGAATGACATGACAGGCACACCAAAAGTCCATTTTGGGTGTTTGCATTGATTTTCTTTCCGTGCCTCATTATAATGTGGAGCTCCTGCACCGCCGCTCTACAAAGTTTTACAACTGCCGAATTATTCCAAATGCACCTAGAAATGACGTGAGGGCAAACTAGAAGTCCATTACAGTGTTTGGTTTCGATTTTCTTTCGTGCCTCGATTTCATAAATTGGAGCTCGAGTACGCTGTCGTCGTTCTGGAAAGTTTCACACCGTCTCGGAAAGATTCCAAATGCACCTAGAAATGAGGTAGGGCACACTAGAAGTCCATTATGGGAGTTTGATGTTCATTTTCTTTCCATGCCTCGATATAATAAAGGGGAGCTCAGGTACCCGGATGCTCGAATGTTTCACACTTGCTCGGAATTATTCGAAATGCACCTAAATATGACCTAGGGCACCCCAGAAGTCCATTATAGTTATTTGGTGTCGATTTTCTTTCCGTGCCTCGATTTCATAAATTGGAGCTTAGGGTACGCGTCGTTCTGGAAAGTTTCACACCGGCTCGGAAGGATTCCAAATGCACCTAGAAATGAGGTAGGGCACACTAGAAGTCTATTTTGGGTATTTCGTGTTGATTGTCTTTCTGTGCCACGATTTCGTAAAGTGGAGCTATGAATACCGTCGTTCAGCATAGTTTCACACCTGCTTGGAATTATTCCAAATGCACCAAGAAATGACATAGGGCACACCATAACTCCATTTTGGGTGTTTGCATTGATTTTCTTTCCGTGCCACGATTTCATAATGTGGAGCTCCGGGTACCCATCGCTCTTCAAAGTTTTTCACCTGCTCAGAATTATTCCAAATGCACCGAGAAATGACGTAGGACACACTAGAAGTCCATTATGGGTGTTTGGTTTTAATTTTCTTTACGTGCCTAGATTTCATAAATTGGAGCTCATGGCACGCGTGGATTACGGAAAGTTTCACACCGACTAAAAAGATTCCAAATGCACCTAGAAATGTGGTAGGGCACACTAGAAGTCCATTACGGGAGTTTCAAGTTCAATTTCTTTCCATGCCACGATTTCATAAAGTGGAGCTCTGGGTTCCCGTCGTTCTGGAATGTTTCACACTTGCTCAGAATTATTTCAATTGCACCTAGAAATGACGTAGGTCACACCAGAAGTCCATTATAGTTATTTGGTATGGAGTTTCTTTATGTGCCTCGATTTCATAAATTGGAGCTTAAGTGCGGCGTGGATTCGAAAGTTTCACACGGCTCGGAAGGATTCCAAATGCACCTAGAAATGAGGTAGGGCACACTAGAAGTCTATTTTGGGTGTTTTGTATTGATTGTCTTTACGTGTCTCGATTTCATAAAGTGGAGCTCGGATCTGCCGATCGACAAAGTTTCACACCGCTTCGGAATTATTCCAAATGCACCTAGAAATGACATGGGGCACACCAAAGTCCATTTTGGGTGTTTGCATTGATTTTCTTTCCGTGCCTCGATTTCATAATGTGTAGCGCCGGGTACCCGTCACTCTGCAAAGTTTTACACCTGCTTAGAATTATTCCAAATGCACCTAGAAATGACGTAGGGCACACTAGAAGTCCATTATGGGTGTTTGGTTTTAATTTTCTTTACGTGCCTAGATTTCATAAATTGGAGCTCAAGGTGCGCGTCGTTCTGGAAAGTTTCACACTGGCTTGGAAAGATTCCAAATGCACCTACAAATGAGGTAGGGCACACTAGAAGTCCATTATGAGAGTTTGATGTTCATTTTCTTTCCATGCCTCGATTTCATACAGTGGAGCTCTGGGTACCCGTCGTTCTAGAATGTTTCACACTTCCTCAGAATTCTGCCAAATGCACATAGAAATGTCGTAGGTCACACCAGAAGTCCATTATAGTTATTTGGTGTCGATTTTTCTTTCCGTGCCTCGATTTCATAAATTGGAGCTTAGGGTACGCGTCATTCTGGAAAGTTTCACACCAGCTCGAAAAGATTCCAAGTGCACCTAGAAATGAGGTAGGGCACACTAGAAGTCCATTATAAGAGTTTGATGTTCATTTTCTTTCCATGCCTCGATTTCATAAAGTGCAGCTCTGGGTACCCGTAGTTCTGGAATGTTTCACACTTGCTAGGAATTATTCCAAATGCACATATATATGACGTAGGGCACACCAGAAGTCCATTATAAGAGTTTGATGTTCATTTTCTGTAATACCCCAAATGTATTCGAGAGAGAAGAAATAAATTAGAGAGAATGACCAATTAGGGAAGTGTTTTAATAGGAGATGAGAGGGGGGTTTACGCATAATTTGGACAACTTTGAAGGCATGGGCTTCTAGCCCACAACATTTAAACAAGGGAAGAGGTAGTTGGCCACATAAGAAGGAGAGGGGCAACCCTAGGGTTGCTACTGATGCACGGCTACAGTACCGCCATCGTGCTACAGTACCATTTTGTGCTACTGATGCCCTCCACCCCTAGCTTTTGCTTGCGCCGGCCAAGAAGGAGGAAGGAGAAGCCTCCTCGGGTCTTCCAGCCAAGGAAGAGAAAGGAAGAAGGAAGGAGAGAAGGGAGGAAGCGGGATCGCGTGGTGTTCTTCGTGATCTACATCAGTTCTCCAAGGGTAACGATGGGTTTCTTCGCTGTTGGTTTCGTTTTAGATGCGAATTCGTTGCGGTTAGTAAAATCGGTTGTTCTGCGGGAATTAGATCGGTTCTGTCCAGAACCTTGCGCGACAGTTTTCATGTATTTAGAAGCAGAATCTGGGGATCCACTCTCTTAGAGATATTTGCGTCATGTCCTTAGCTTTACGTGGCCGCTAAGAACGCCCAAATCCGATTAACGGTCAGGGAGATATGAATTTTCTAGTGTCGCTGTCCTGATAATCTGTCGGCATTCAAACAGTCTGTAGAAATTTGAGTTAATATATTAGTTAAATACGAAATTAGAGGATCTCGTTATAATGAAAAAGATGGGTAATTTCCTCACCTTTCCAGAAAGCTAAAGAACGTAAGGATTGGACCTTCGTAGCAAAAGTTATGATAATTTTAGTGAACTGTCCAGAGAACCCGACGTGATAATTGATGTTCTGTAGTTTGGCTTCATAGGGGCAGTAGATGGCAGAATTGGTCCAGGACGTCTCTTAGGATATTGTATAGGACGTCGCCATCTTTCTACGAAGGGCTAGAACATGTAATTTGGACCCCTGTAGCAGAAGTTATGATTTTATTAGTGGGACTGTTCTGCAGAATCGTCGGTGTTCTGATAGGTTTTAGTAATCTGGTTTAAATGACTAGTTAAATGGGAAATCAGAGAAGCTCAGTATAACCAAAGTTGTAGATCAGTGCCTCAGCTTTTCAGAAAGCTCAAGAACATGGGATTTGGATACACGTACTGAAAGTTATGGCATTTTAGTGCTCTGTCCAGAGAGCCTAACGGAAATCGATGTTTGATTAACTGGCTTGGTAGGGGTATTATTTGGCCGATTCAGAGAGGTTCACCAACTAGACTTAGTTGGATAATTTAATTACCTTTCCATAAAGTCTAAGAAAACTTTAATTGGACTTCTGGATCAATAGATATGAATTTTAGAAGTTGACAGTCCACCGGGGACAGATCGGCGTGTAGGATTTGGGGTTGGGATCGAGTTAGGCGATCTTCAAGTTAGCGATTGTTGTTGTATGCTTTGGTTTGTTCCGCTACTGCTATCTTAGTATGCATTATATTAATTACTCGGTGGTGGTGGGCGGGTCCGGCGGCACCTTGGCGCATCCTTCACTCTCTCGCGAGTTAAGGCAAGTATAATGACGGTTATAATAGATATTGCTGATTGGCATTGTGTGTTCATGATCGTGATGATGGCATGTTTGATAATGTTCATGGTTGCTAGAGTTGTGATTTACGTGTTAATCATGGATATGTGATAATTTGTGAGTTCTATGTTGATGAGCTTTATGAATAGGATATTCATATGAAATATTGATGTGGATGCATGTTGTGATAATTTTGAGAGTTCTTACATATGCATCATGCTGAATTATTGAAGTCTTGGTCACGTGATGACCAAGCATCTCTTGAGTCCCCGTCATGTTGATGGCGGGCTAAAAGGTCCCATGCTTGAAGAGCATGGGCTTGGAAATCCCCATACGCGTGGCGTATGGGCAATAATCCCCGTGCCGGATGGTACGAGCATGGGTGTCATCGACGGATCGCACTTTGCATTACCGTAAAATGCAAAAGGAAAGACAAGGAAGAAATTGTCTTTTGAGCATATTGCATACATGCATGTGTAAGATAGTTGATATGTGAAATTGAGAGGTTTAAATGCTGATTTACATGGTTGTTCATTGTTGATGCCTTTTATTATACTTGCTGAGTCATTGGGCTCATCTCTTGTTTTTTCTGTGTTTTAGGTACTTCTTGCAAGAACGGCATACATGGGAGGGAGTAGGATTTACTAAGGATGCACTCACTACCACACGTCTTTAGAGATGAACATCATTAGTTCATACCTTAACAAAAGCAAACCGCTTAAGGAATAATTTTGGTTATGCTTGAATGCATTGAACTATTTGTAATAATGAGGGTGGTAAATCTTGATTATGCTTACTTATGCTTTAGCTGAATAGATTCACTATGGTTGCTTGATGGATTTTAGATATTGAGATATTGATAATAAATTATGCATCTGATTTGAACCTCGGTATACTTAGTTATACAAAGGAGGTTCTGCTTAGAATACAATATGAAGTTTTAGTTTGTATATGTTTTAAATTATTTTTTTAGTAGCATCCTAGGCCTTTGTTGGGCTGGGGTGTTACATTTTCTTTCCATGCCACGATTTCATAAAGTGGAGCTCTGGGTACCCATCGTTCTGGAATGTTGCACACATGCTCGGAATTCTTCCAAATGCACCTAGAAATAACGTAGGTCACACCAAAAGTCCATTATAGTTATTTGGTGTGAATTTTCTTTCCGTGCCTCGATATCATAAATTGGAGCTTAGGGTACGTGTCGTTCTGGAAAGTTTCACACTGGCTCGGAAGGATTCCAAATGTACCTAGAAATGAGGTAGGGCACACTAGAAGTCTATTTTGGGTATTTCGTATTGATTGTCTTTCTGTGCCTCGATTTACGTAAAGTGGAGCTCGGATACCGCTGCGTTCAACAAACTTTCACACCTTCGGAAATATTCCAAATACACCTAGAAATGGGGTAGGGCACAGTAGAAGTCCATTATGGGAGTTTGATGTTCATTTTCTTTCCATACTTCGATTTCATAAATTAGAGCTCTGGGTACCCGTCCTTCTAGAATGTTTCACACTTGCTCGGAATTCTTCCAAATGCACCTAGAAATGACGTAGGTCACACCAGAAGTCCATTATACTTATTTGGTGTAGATTTTCTTTCCGTGCCTCGATTTCTTAAGTTGGAGCTTAGGGTACGCGTCGTTCTGGAAAGTTTCACACCGGCTCGGAAATATCCCAAATGCACCTAGAAATGAGGTAGGGCACACCAGAAGTCCATTATGGGAGTTTAATGTTCATTTTCTTTCCATACCTCGATTTCATACAGTGGAGCTCTGGGTACCCGTCGTTCTGGAATGTTTCACACTTGGTCGGAATTATTGCAAATGCACCTAGCACACCAGAAGTCCATTATAGTTATTTGGTGTGGATTTTCTTTCCGTGCCTCGATTTCATAAATTGGAGCTTAGGTGCAGCGTGGATTCTCGAAAGTTTCACACCTCGGAAGGATTCCAAATGCACCTAGAAATGAGGTAGGGCACACTAGAAGTCTATTTTGGGTGTTTCGTATTGATTGTCTTTCTATGCCTCGATTTCGTAAAGTGGAGCTCTAGATACCGTCGTTCAGCAAAGTTTCACACCTGCTCGGAATTATTTCAAATGCACCTAGAAATGAGAAAGGGCACACCAGAAGTCTATTTTGGGTGTTTGCATTGATTTTCCTTCCGTGCCCCGATTTAATAATGTGGAGCTCCGGGTACCCGTCGCTCTGCAAAGTTTCACACCTGCTCAGAATTATTCCAAATGCACCAAGAAATGACGTAGGGCACACTAGAAGTACATTATGGGTGTTTGGTTTTGATTTTATTTCCGTGTCTCGATTTCATAAATTGGAGCTCAGGGTATGCGTCGTTCTGGAAAGTTTCACACCGGCTCGGAAATATTGCAAATGCACCTAGAAATGAGGTAGGGCACACTAGAAATCTATTTTTGGGTGTTTCGTATTTATTGTCTTTCTGTGCCTCGATTTCGTAAAGTGGAGCTCTGGATACCGTTGTTCAACAAAGTTTCACACCTGCTCCAAATTATTCCAAATGCACATAGAAATGACATGGGCACAACAGAAGTCCATTTTGGGTGTTTGCATTGATTTTCTTTCCGTGCCTCGATTTCATAATGTGGAGCTCCGGGTACCCGTCGCTCTACAAAGATTTACACCTACTCAGAATTATTCCAAATGCACCCAGAAATGACGTAGGGCACACTAGAAGTCCATTATGCGAGTTTGATGTTCATTTTCTTTCCATACCTCGATTTCATACAGTGGAGCTCTGGGTCACCGTCGTTCTGGAATGTTTCACACTTGCTCGGAATTATTCCAAATGCACCTAGAAATAACATAGGGCACACCTGAAGTCCATTATTGTTATTTAGTGTGGATTTTCTTCCGTGCCTCCATTTCATAAATTGGAGCTTAGGGTACGCGTCGTTCTGTAAAGTTTCACACCGGCTCGGAAGGATTGCTGTAACACCCTGGCCCAAAATCCGCTCAATGTCCATTGCACCGTATGGACGGGACCAGACACATAGCACCCCACTTACACTTTCGTCCTCGCTTCGTGTAAAAGGGTTAACCCGGAGGTGCTATGTTTGGACCCAACAGGCATTATATACTAGTACAACTCACTTTAGACAAGCAATGTGGGACTAATCCCACCACACAACTCCTCATGGGCCACATGGGCACGCACTGAGTAGGCCGAGGTATTACATTCACCCCCTATAGAGTGGCGCCCTCGGCGACACCGCATCTGTGACAAATGCCTGAAACCACCCCTCGGTACACGTCCGGTGCGTCCAAGGTTGCAAGACATATGCCATGCCGTGTGTCCACTCAGGGACCACACGCGCCATGCGCCATATGCCCGAGCCCCCATCCCATGCAGCGCTCGTCTGTGAGGTTGATGCTCGATACCATTTGTAACACCTGGCCCAAAATCCGCTCAATGTCCAAATTTCAGTGTATGGACCAGCACAAGACACATAGCACCCACTTACACTTTCGTCCTCGCTTCGTGTAAAAGGGTTAACCCGGAGGTGCTATGTTTGGACCCAACAGGCATTATATACTAGTACAACTCACTTTAGACAAGCAATGTGGGACTAATCCCACCACACAACTCCTCATGGGCCACATGGGCCGCATACGAGTAGGCCGAGGTATTACAATTGCAAATGCACCTAGAACCGAGTTAGGGCACACTAGAAGTCTATTATGGGTGTTTCGTATTGATTGTCTTTTTATGCCTCGATTTCGTAAAGTGGAGCTCAGGATACTGCTCGTTCAAAGAAAGTTTCACACCGCTTTCGGAATTATTCCAAATGCATCTAAAAATGACATAGGGCACACCAGAAGTTCATTTTGGGCGTTTGTATTGATTTTCTTTCCGTGCCTCGATTTCATAATGTGGAGCTCCGGGTACCCGTCGCTCTGCAAAGTTTTACACCTGATCAGAATTAATCCAAATGCACCTAGAAAAGACGTAGGGCACACTAGATGTCCATTATGGGTGTTTGGTTTTGATTTTTTTTTCCGTGCCTCGATTTCATAAATTGGAGCTTCGGGTAAGCGTCGTTCTGGAAAGTTTCACACCGGCTCGGAAGGATTCCAAATGCACCTAGAAATGAGGAAGGGCACACTAGAAGTCTATTTTGGGTGTTTAAGATTGATTGTCTTTACGTGCCTCGATTTACGTAAAGTGGAGCTCGGATACCGTTGTTCAACAAAGTTTCACACCTACTCCAAATTATTCCAAATGCACATAGAAATGACATGGGCACACCAGAAGTCCATTTTGGGTGTTTGCATTGATTTTCTTTTCGTGCCTCGATTTCATAACGTGGTGCTCCGGGTACCCGTCGCTCTGCAAAGATTTATACCTGCTCAGAATTATTCCAAGTGCACCTAGAAGTGACGTAGGGCACACTAGAAGTCCATTATGGGTGTTTGGTTTTGATTTTCTTTCCGTGCCTCGATTTCATAAATTGGAGCTCGGGGTACGCGTCGTTCTGGAAAGTTTCGCACCGGCTCGGAAAGATTCCAAATGCTCCTAGAAATAAGGTAGGGCACACTAGAAGTCCATTATGAGAGTTTGATGTTCATTTTCTTTCCATGCCTCGATTTCATACAGTGGAGCTCTGGGTACCCGTCTTTCTCGAATGTTTCACACTTGCTCGGAATTATTCTAAATGCACCTAGAAATGGCGTAGGGCAGACCAGAAGTCCATTGTGTTTATTTGGTGTGGATTTCCTTGCGTGCCTCGATTTCATAAATTGGAGCTTAGGGTACGCGTTGTTTTGGAAAGTTTCACCCCGGCTCGGAAGGATTCCAAATGCACCTAGAAATGAGGTAGGGCACACTAGAAGTCCATTTTGCGTGTTTCGAATTGATTGTCCTTCTGTGCCTCGATTTCGTAAAGTGGAGCTGTGGATACCGTCGTTCAGCCAAGTTTCACACTTACTCGGAATTATTCCAAATGCACCTAGAAATGACATAGGGCAGACCAGAAGTCCATTTTGGGTGTTTGCATTGATTTTCTTTCCGTGCCTCGATTTCATAAGGTGGAGCTCGGCACCCGCCGCTCGCAAAGTTTACACCGCTCGAATTATTCCAAATGCACCTAGAAATGACGT
Organism: Phyllostachys edulis; assembly: GCA_036346405.1. Lineage (NCBI taxonomy): Eukaryota > Viridiplantae > Streptophyta > Magnoliopsida > Poales > Poaceae > Phyllostachys > Phyllostachys edulis. The sequence continues at coordinate 162,876 of JAYEVD010000802.1, read as the reverse complement.
AGGGCATAGTAGAAGTCCATTATGGGTGTTTGGTTTTGATTTTTTTTCCGTGCCTCGATTTCATAAATTGGAGCTCAGGGTACGCGTCGTTCTGGAAAGTTTCACACCGGCTCGGAAGGATTCCAAATGCACCTAGAAATGAGGTAGGGCACACTAGAAATCTATTTTGGGTGTTTCATATTGATTGTCTTTCTGTGCCTCGATTACGTAAAGTGGAGCTCCGGATACCGTCGTTCAGCAAAGTTTCACACCTGCTCAGAATTATTCCAAATACATCTAGAAATGACATAGGGCACACCAGAAGTCCATTTTGTGTGTTTGCATTGACTTTCTTTCCGTTCCTCGATTTCATAATGTGGAGCTCGGGTGCATTGTCGCTCTGCAAAGTTTACACACCTTTCGAATTATGCCAAATGCACCTGGAATTGACGTAGGGCACACTAGAAGTCCATTATGGGTGTTTGGTTTTGATTTTGTTTCCGTGCTTCGATTTCATAAATTAGAGCTCAGGGTACGCGTCGTTCTGGAAAGTTAGTTTCACACCGGCTTGGAAATATTCCAAATGCTCCTAGAAATGAGGTTGGGCACACTAGAAGTCCATTATGGGAGTTTGATGTTCATTTTCTTTCCATACCTCGATTTCATACAATGGAGCTTTGGGTACCCGTCGTTCTGGAATGTTTCACACTTGCTCGGAATTATTCCAAATGCACCTAGAAATGACATAGGGCAAACCAGAAGTCCATTATTGTTATTTAGTGTGAATTTTCTTTCCGTGCCTCGATTTCATAAATTGGAGCTTAAGGTACGCGTCGTTCTGTAAAGTTTCACACCAGCTCGGAAGGATTCCAAATGCACCTAGAAATTTATTTTGGGTGTTTCAGATTGATTGTCTTTTCGTGCCTCGATTTACGTAAAGTGAAGCTCGCATACCGTCGTTCAAAGAAAGTTTCACACCGCTTTCGTAATTATTCCAAATGACTAGAAATGACATAGGGCACACCGAAAGTCCATTTTGGGTGTTGCATTGACTTTCTTTCCGTGGCTCGATTTCATAATGTGGAGCTCCGGGTACCCGTTGCTCTGCAAAGTTTTACACCTGCTCAGAATTATTCCAAATGCACCTGGAAATGACGTAGGGCACACTAGAAGTCCATTATGGGTGTTTGGTTTTGATTTTCTTTCCGTGCCTCGATTTCATAAATTGGAGCTAAGGGTACGCGTCGTTCTGGAAAGTTTCGCACCGGCTCGGAAGGATTCAAAATGCTCCTTGAAATAAGGTTGGGCACACTAGAAGTCCATTATGAGAGTTTGATGTTCATTTTCTTTCCATGCCTCGATTTCATACAGTGGAGCTCTGGGTACCCGTCTTTCTCGAATGTTTCATACTTGCTCGGAATTTTTCTAAATGCACCTAGAAATGACGTAGGGCAGACCAGAAGTCCATTGTAGTTATTTGGTGTGGATTTTCTTTCCGTGCCTCGATTTCATAAATTAGTGCTTAGGGTACACGTTGTTCTGGAAAGTTTCACACCAGCTCGAAGGATTCCAAATGCACCTAGAAATGAGGTAGGGCACACTAGAAGTCCATTTTGCGTGTTTCGTATTGATTGTCTTTCTGTGCCTCGATTTCGTAAAGTGGAGTTGTCGATACCGTCGTTCAGCCAAGTTTCACACCAGCTCGGAATTATTCCAAATGCACCTATAAAAGACATAGGGCAGACCAGAAGTCCATTTTGGGTGTTTGCATTGATTTTCTTTCCGTGCGTCGATTTCATAAGGTGGAGCTCCAGATACCCGTCGCTCTGCAAAGTTTTGCACCTACTCAGAATTATTCCAAATGCAACTAGAAATGACGTAGGGCACAGTAGAAGTCCATTATGGGTGTTTGGTTTTAATTTTCTTTCCGTGCCTCGATTTCATAAATTGGAGCTCGAGTGCAGCGTGGATGCTCGAAAGTTTCACACCGCTCGGAAAGATTCAAATGCACCTAGAAATGAGGTAGGGCACACTAGAAGTCCATTATGGGAGTTTGATGTTCATTTTCTCTCCATGCCTCGATTTCATAAAGTGGAGCTTTCGATACGCGTGGATTACTCGTAATGTTTACACTTGCTCGAATTATTCCAAATGCACCTAGAAATGACGTGGGGCATACCGAAGTCCATTATAGTTATTTGGTGTGGATTTTCTTTCCGTGCCTCGATTTCATAAATTGGAGCTTAGGGTACGCGTTGTTCTGGAATGTTTCACGCCAGCTCGAAGGATTCCAAATGCAAATAGAAATGAGGTAGGGCACACTAGAAGTCCATTTTGCGTGTTTCGTATTGATTGTCTTTCTGTGCCTCGATTTCGTAAAGTGAAGCTCTGGATACCGCTCGTTGAAGAAAGTTTCACACCTGCTCGGAATTATTCCAAATACACCTAGAAATAACATAGGGCACACCAAAAGTCCATTTTGGGTGTTTGCATTGACTTTCTTTCCATGCCTCGATTTCATAATGTGGAGCTCCGGCTACCCGTCGCTCTGCAAAGTTTTACACCTGCTCAGAATTATTCCAAATGCACTGAAATGACGTAGGGCACACTAGAAGTCCATTTTGGGTGTTTGGTTTTGATTTTCTTTCAGTGCCTCGATTTCATAAATTGGAGCTCGAGTGCAGCGTCGTTCTGGAAAGTTTCACACCGGCTCGGAAAGATTCCAAATGCTCCTAGAAATAAGGTAGGGCACACTAGAAGTCCATTATGAGAGTTTGATGTTCATTTTCTTTCCATGCCTCGATTTCATACAGTGGAGCTCTGGGTACCCGTCTTTCTCGAATGTTTCACACTTGCTCGGAATTATTCTAAATGCACCTAGAAATGGCGTAGGGCAGACCAGAAGTCCATTGTGTTTATTTGGTGTGGATATTCTTTCCGTGCCTCGATTTCATAAATTGGAGCTTAGGTTACGCGTTATTCTGGAAAGTTTCACACCGGCTCAGAAGGATTCCAAATGCACCTACAAATGAGGTAGGGCACACTAGAAGTCCATTTTGTGTGTTTCGAATTGATTGTCTTTCTGTGCCTCGATTTCGTAAAGTGGAGCTGTGGATACCGTCGTTCAGCCAAGTTTCACACTTACTCGGAATTATTCCAAATGCACCTAGAAATGACATTGGGCAGTTCAGAAGTCCGTTTTGGGTGTTTGCATTGATTTTCTTTCCGTTCCTCGATTTCATAATGTGGCGCTCCGGGTACCCGTCGCTCTGCAAAGTTTTACACCTGCTCAGAATTATTTCAAATGCACCTGGAATTGACGTAGGGCACACTAGAAGTCCATTGTGGGTGTTTGGTTTTGATTTTCTTTTCGTGCCTCGATTTCATAAATTAGAGCTCAGGGTACGCGTCGTTCTGGAAAGTTAGTTTCACACCGGCTCGGAAAGATTCCAAATGCTCCTAGAAATGAGGTAGGGCACACTAGAAGTCCATTATGGGAGTTTAATGTTCATTTTCTTTCCATACCTCGATTTCATACTGCGGAGCTCTGGTTACCCGTCGTTCTGGAATGTTTCACATTTGCTCGGAATTATTCCAAATGCACCTAGAAATGACGTAGGGCACACCAGAAGTCCATTATTGTTTTTTAGTGTGAATTTTCTTTCCGTGCCTCGATTTCATAAATTAGAGCTTCGGGTACGCGTCGTTTTGGAAAGTTTCACACTGGCTCGGAAGGATTCCAAATGCACCTAGAAATGAGGTAGGGCACACTAGAAATCTATTTTGGGTGTTTCAGTATTGATTGTCTTTCGTGCCTCGATTTACGTAAAGTGAAGCTCGATATCTGATCGTTGAAAGTTTCACACCGCCGAAATTATTCCAAATACACCTAGAAATGACATAGGGCACACCAAAAGTCTATTTTGGGTGTTTGCGTTGACTTTCTTTACGTGCCTTGATTTCATAATGTGGAGCTCCGTGCCGTCGCTCTGCAAAGTTTACACACCGCTCGAGATTATTCCAAATGCACCTGGAAATGACGTAGGGCACACTAGAAGTCCATTATGGGTGTTTGGTTTTGATTTTCTTTCCGTGCCTCGATTTCATAAATTGGAGCTCAGGGTACGCGTCGTTCTGGAAAGTTTCGCACCGGCTCGGAAGGATTCAAAATGCTCCTAGAAATAAGGTTGGGCACACTAGAAGTCCATTATGAGAGTTTGATGTTCATTTTCTTTCCATGCCTCGATTTCATACAGTGGAGCTCTGTGTACCCGTCTTTCTCGAATGTTTCATACTTGCTCGGAATTATTCTAAATGCACCTAGATATGACGTAGGGCAGACCAGAAGTCCATTGTAGTTATTTGGTGTGGATTTTCTTTCCGTGCCTCGATTTCATAAATTGGAGCTTAAGGTACGCGTTGTTCTGGAAAGTTTCACACCAGCTCGCAAGGATTCCAAATGCACCTACAAATGAGGTAGGGCACACTAGAAGTCCATTTTGCGTGTTTCGTATTGATTGTCTTTCGTGCTCGAATTTACGTAAAGTGGAGTTTGTCGTCTGGTCGTTCGACCAAGTTTCACACCTCGCCGAATTATTCCAAATGCACCTATAAAAGACATAGAGCGCATACAAAAGTCCATTTTGGGTGTTTGCATTGATTTTCTTTCCGTCGCCTCGATTTCATAATGTGGAGCTCCAGTGCCCGCTTCTCTGCAAAGTTTTGCACCTACTCAGAATTATTCCAAATGCAACTAGAAATGACGTAGGGCACAGTAGAAGTCCATTAGGGGTGTTTGGTTTTAATTTTCTTTCCGTGCCTCGATTTCATAAATTGGAGCTTAGGGTACGCGTCGTTCTGGAAAGTTTCACGCCGGATCGGAAAGATTCGAAATGCACCCAGAAATGAGGTAGGGCACACTAGAAGTCCATTATGGGAGTTTGATGTTCATTTTCTTTCCATGCCTCGATTTCATAAAGTGGAGATTTGGGTACCGATGGATTCGTAATGTTTCACACTTGCTCTGAATTATTCCAAATGCACCTAGAAATGACGTAGGGCATACCAGAAGGCCATTGTAGTTATTTGGTGTGGATTTTCTTTCCGTGCCTCGATTTCATAAATTAGAGCTTAGGGTACGCGTTGTTCTGGAAAGTTTCACACCAGCTCGAAGGATTCCAAATGCACCTAGAAATGAGGTAGGGCACACTAGAAGTCCATTTTGCGTGTTTCGTATTGATTGTCTTTCTGTGCCTCGATTTCGTAAAGTGGAGCTGTCGATGCCGTCGTTCAGCCAAGTCTCACACCTACTCGAAATTATTCCAAATGCATCTATAAATGAGGTAGGGCACACTAGAAGTCCATTATGAGAGTTTGATGTTCATTTTCTTTCCATGCCTCGATTTCATACAGTGGAGCTCTAGGTACCCGTCGTTCTGGAATGTTTCACACTTGCTCGGAATTATTCCAAATGCACCTAGAAATGACGTAGGGCACACCAGAAGTCCATTGTAGTTATTTGGTGTGGATTTTCTTTCCATGCCTCGATTTCATAAATTGGAGCTTATGGTACGCGTTGTTCTGGAAAGTTTCACACCAGCTCGGAAGGATTCCAAGTGCACCTAGAAATGAGGTAGGGCACACTACAAGTCTATTTTGGGGGTTTCGTATTGAGTGTCTTTCTGTGCCTCGATTTCGTAAAGTTTAGCTCTGGATACTGTCGTTCAGCCTAGTTTCACACCTGCTGCGAATTATTCCAGATGCACCTAGAAATGACATAGGGCACACCACAAGTCCATTTTGGGTGTTTGCATTGATTTTCTTTCCGTGCCTCGATTTCATAAGGTGGAGCTCCGGGTACCCGTCGCTCTGCAAGGTTTTACACCTGCTCAGAATTATTCCAAATGCACCTAGAAACGACGTTGGGCACAGTAGAAGTCCATTATGGGTGTTTGGTTTTGATTTTCTTTCCGTGCCTCCATTTCATAAATTGGAGCTCAGGGTACGCGTCGTTCTGGAAAGTTTCACACCGGCTTGGAAAGATTCCAAATGCACCTAGAAATGAGGTAGGGCACACTAGAAGTCCATTATGGGAGTTTGATGTTTATTTTCTTTCCATGCCTCGATTTCATAAAGTGGAGCTCTGGGTACCCGTCGTTCTGTAATGTTTCACACTTGCTCGGAATTATTCCAAATGCACCTAGAAATGACGTAGGGCACACCAGAAGTCCTTTGTAGTTATTTGGTGTGGATTTTCTTTCGTGCCTCGATTTCATAAATTGGAGATTAGGGTACGCGTCGTTCTGGAAAGTTTCACACCAGCTCGGAAGGATTCCAAATGCACATAGAAATGAGGTAGAGCAAACTAGAAGTCCATTTTGGGGGTTTCGTATTGATTGTCTTTCTGTGCCTCCATTTCGTAAAGTGGTGCTCTAGATACCATCGTTAGGCCAAATTTCACACCTGCTCGAAATTATTCCAAATGCACCTAGAAATGACATAGGGCTCACCAGAAGTCCATTTTGGGTGTTCGCATTGATTTTCTTTCCGCGCCTCGATTTCATAATGTGGAGCTCAAGATGGCCAATCGCTTCAAAGTTTCTGTTGTAATACCCTAGATGGATCCGAAACAGTATTCCAGAGAGAATATTTAAATTGGGGAGAAGGACTAAATAGAAAAGATTTTAACAGAGGATTAGAGGGGGTTTTTGTAATATCCTGAATATTCAAGTGAATGCAATAAAGTTTAGAGAGAACAACATTAAATTGGAGAGGAAAATTACTCAAAAAATTCAGAATCTTTTGAGGGAGAATTGGAAGAACTTAGGCTTTCGGCCCAAGGCATCCTAACCAAATGGGCCGGCCTTTTTAGTAGAGTCAAGAGGGGGGTTGCCTTTCCCCAAAACCCTAGCCTCTGGGACGATGCAAGGCATCAGAAGACGCAGCGTCTTTAGCGACCACCCCTCGTCTTTGCTCTACCAAGAAGGAAGAAGAAGAGAAAGGAAGGAGAGGAAGAAGAAGGGAGAAGAAGAGAGGAAAAGGGAGGGGAAGAGGAAGAAGGTGGGAGGAAGGTCTTCGCGAAGGTTTCAGCGGCATCCCGCATCGTTCTTGTGGGTAAATTCGTGATCCCCATTAGATTTGGTAGATCGATCTTGTGCGTAATGTCTCCATATGTTAGATGGAAGCTGCTGCATTAGATCGGTTTAATCTGCGATCTGTTGATGCGCGAGTTTGAGATAGTTCTAGGTAGAATCTGTGTTTTCGATCTTGTGCGTAATGTCTCCATATGTTAGATGGAAGCTGCTGCATTAGATCGGTTTAATCTGCGATCTGTTGACGCGCGAGTTTGAGATAGTTCTATGTAGAATCAGTGTTTTGGGTCTCCTAGAGTTAGATGGGGAATTGTGTTAGCTTTCCAGAAAGTCCTAATTCATAATTTTTGGATAAACTATGAATTAGTTATGAATTTTTCAAGACTAGGTGCTAATTCAGTCTCAGGACTTGTGCAGCGAACATAGATTTGTAAATTTGATCTTGGAGACGGCCGAATTGGGTCAGCTAGTCTCCATGAGATTTATAGGTATTTTCATTATGATTCCAGAAAGTTAAATTTCATAATTTTTGGATGTTTATGTCAAAAGATATGAATTTTAGAACCTAATGCTGTAATCTGCCCTCTCTTGTGGACAGAATAGTTTTCTTGGACTGTTTGCAACCTTTGTTGCATAGTGGGAAAATTTGTGATAATTTTATTAAGATAGCTGGTTTCCTGTATTTTTCATAGAGTATTAGAACAATGTGTTTGGTTGTGCCAAACAAAAGTTATGATTTTCCCAAGTCAGATTTACGGAAGATGATGAACAGTCTTGAGATTAAAATCAAAGGATTAGATCTGGTAATTTGATCTTTCGATCACCTGAGAAGTTGTAGCTAGGATTGTGTAGGTTCTAGGAAAATTGGATTCATAGCTTTTGGAGTCTTGACTCAAAAGCTATGAATTTTTCCTTAACAGCGGTCTGTTTGGACAGATTTGGGAATTTGAGAGCAAAATGATTAATTGTTCAGGTTTCGATTAGGGATGTTTGTTCTTGTTTTGTTCTATTGCAATGCTGTACTCTTTTGATTGGTGTACTTAGTATATTGTTTTACGGTTGCTAGGTGGTGATGAACACCGAGGCTAGAGCTCTTCTATCGTTGTCTTCCGTCTCACGGTTAAGGCAAGTATAATGAGGGATAGAATAGATCCTAATGATTGGCACTGTTTGATAAATATCATGAGTATTTGTGTTATTCATGACTGGTAAGGTGGAATGAATGGTAATGCTCATGTTTTCTAGTGTTAAGAGTTACGTGCTATCCATTGGTGTTTCAAAGTTATGAAGTTATGATTATGAACATTGGTAGTATGAATAGGTTATTCATATGCAATGTTGTTGTGGATGCATGGTTGTGGTAATTTGAGATTTCAAACATATGCATCATGAAAGCTTATTGAAGTCTTGGTCATGTGATGACCAAGCAATGATTAAGGTCCCCGTCATGTATATGATTTGGCTTGAAATCCCCACACTTGTGGAGTGTGGGCTTGTGGTCCCCATTACTTGAGTATTGGGCTCTTTCTCCTTGTGCTTATGAAACGACAGCATGGGTATACATCGACGGTTGTATACCTTGCATTACCGGTAAAATGCAAAAAGAGTTAAAGATAAAGGTTGCATTGAGCATTGCATAAGCATATGGCATGATGTATGGTAAAGATGTGAGAATTAATGCTGATGTTTTAATGGTGTTTTATAAAGTCACATTATTTGATACTTCTTTGAGTCTTTGGGCTCACTCTTGCTTTTGTTGTGCTTTTAGGTACCACTTCGCAAGAACGGCATGCATGGGAGGGAGTAGGATTGCTATGGATGCACTTACTACCACACACTGTTTTAAAGATGAATATCATTTAGATCGTACCAGAATAATGAGCAAACTGATTAAGGATTGATTTTGGCTATGCTTGACTGCATGGATTATTTGAGTTAATGAGAGTAGTAAATTTTGATTATGTTTGCTTATGCTTTAGCTGAATAGATTATTTGTGAATGCTTGATGAACTTTGGATGTTGAGATAGTGGTAATGATATTTGCATCTGTTGAAACCACCGGTATACTTAGATATACAAAGGAGGTTATGCCGAAATTTAGTAAAAATGTCTTAGTTTAAATTGTTATATTGTTAGTTTAGTAACATCCCAAGCTCATGTTAGGCTGGAGTGTTACATACACCTGCTCAGAATTATTCCAAATGCACCTAGAATTGACGTAGGGCACAGTAGAAGTCCATTATGGGTGTTTGGTTTTGATTTTTTTTTCCGTGCCACGATTTCATAAATTGGAGCTCAGGGTACGCGTCGTTCTGGAAAGTTTCACACCGGCTTAGAAAGATTCCAAATGCACCTAGAAATGACATAGGGCACACCAGAAGTCGATTTTGGGTGTTTGCGTTGATTTTCTTTCCGTGCCTCGATTTCATAATGTGGAGCTCCAGGTATGTTCTCATCATGCACATGCACTAGTACTCTATCTTTTAATAATATGTAAATCAACAATTACATACCAAGATCTCAAAGTTTAAATAACATGTACTGCATCAACAACAAACAAGAATAACCTTTAATCATAACTCAAGCATTCGCCAATCTTATTCATACATATCACACTATCATTCATTCATAGCTAATATGTATAAAACACAAACACTCACCGTCAAACAATCATAAATATATTAACAACTGAATACTTGCCTCAACCGGTGTGGGAACGGAGGGGCGAAGAGGGCGCCCCGGGACCAATCCCCACTGAATATAATTATAAGGCACGCTAAGACAATCATATCGACCGAAAACATAAATAATAGCACAACCGAACTCGCCATACTCTCAAGCGCATTTCCAATTTCCAACTCCTAAAGATCGATCTGTCCCCTCCGTGGACAGCCATAATCTAAAATCCATATTTTTTTTTGTACATGAGTCGAAATGAGGTGTTCTTGGACTTCCTAGAAAGGTTAACAAAATCTCCAACTAAGTCTAGTTGGTGAGCCATCCTGAATCGGCCATCTAATACCCCTACTAAGCCAATTAATAAAGTATCGATTTCACATCGGGTTCTCTAGACAGTATAATAAAACTACCATAACTTTCAGTACGAATGTCCAAACCTCGCGTTCTTGAGCTTTATGGAAAGCTAAGACAATAATATACAACTTTTATTATATTGAGCTCCTCTAATTTTCCCTTTAACTACTCTCTTAATTCGGATTACTAAAACCTGTCAGAATACCGACAGATCTGCAGAACAGCCCCACTAATATATTCATAACTACTGCTACAAGGGTACAAATAATGCGATCTAGCACTTCATAAAAAGATAACAACGTCCTCTATATTACTCTAGCAGACGTCCAGAACTAAATCCACATATAACTACCTCAAAACTGTCGGCCAACACTGACTGCACTAAAACGGATCTAATACCGACATCGCCTAAATACGCAAATACTTTACCAAACGAATGGGGATCAGGGTTTACCCTTGAAGATCCGTTGAAGTACACGAAGAAGACCCCGCGATCTCCCTTCCCCTTCCTTTTTCCATCTTCGCTTCCTCTTCCTCTTCTTCTTAGCCGCGCAAACATCCGGCTGACCTTCCTTCACTTGGCCAGTAGCAACAAGGATCTTCTTCACCGGCAATGCAAGGGAGATGCATCAGAGTAGCAAAACCTTTGTAGTGGCGGCGATGCTGATCGCAGCCTACAGAACGGACTATTGTTTCCCCCCTCCTTTTATTTGTGGCCGGCCCCTCATGGGCCTCCTAGGGCAAGGCCTGAGGCCCAAGTTGCCGAAGAACTGTAAAAAACCCCATTTTCTTGTGTCTAAATTATGTTTTGAACGCTTTCTTTCTTAGAATAAATCGTAGTATTACAGCGTCGTTCTAGAAAGTTTCACATTGGCTCGGAAGGATTCCAAATGCACTTAGAAATGACGTAGGCCACACCAGAAGTCCATTATGGGCATTTGATATTGATTTTCTTTCCGTGCCTTGATTTCATAATGTGGAGCTTAGAGTATACTGTCGTTCTTGAAAGTTTCACACCGGCTCGGAAGGATTCCAAATGCACCTAGAAATGATGTAGGGCACACTAGAAGTTCATTTTGGGTGTTTGTATTGATTTTCTTTCCGTGCATCGATTTCATAAAGTGGAGCTCAGGGTACCCATCGTTCAGGAAAGTTTCACACCTGCTCGAAATTATTCTAAATGTGGCTAGAAATGACGTAGGGCACACTAGAAGTCTATTGTGGGTGTTTGCTATTGATTTTCTTTCTGTGCCTCGATTTAATAAAGTGGAGCTTAAGGTACGCGTCGTTCTCGAAAGTTTAGCACCGGCTTGGAAGGATTCCCAACACACCTATAAATGACGTGGGGCACACTAGAAATCAATTTTTGGTGTATGGTATTAATTTTCTTCCCGTGCATCAATTTCACAAAGTGGAACTTAGAGTACGTGCCGTTCTCGAAAGTTTGACACCGGATCGAAAGGATTCCCAATACACCTAGAAATGGGGTAGGGCACACTAGAAATGAGGTAGGACACACTAGTAGTCCACCTAGAAATGAGGTAGGGCACACAAGAAGTCCATTATGGGAGTTTGATGTTCATTTTCTTTCCATGCCACGATTTCATAAAGTGGAGCTTGGGTACCCGTCGTTCTGGAATGTTTCACACTTGCTCCGAATTATTCCAAATGCACCTAGAAATGTTGTAGGTCACACCAGAAGTCCATTATAGTTATTTGGTGTGGATTTTCTTTCCGTGCCTCGATTTCATAAATTGGAGCTTAGGTGCGCGTCGATCAGAAAGTTTCTGCGGCTCGGAAGGATTCCAAATGCATCTAGAAATGAGGTAGGGCACACTAGAAGTCTATTTTGTATGTTTCGTATTGATTGTCTTTCTGTGCCTCGATTTCGTAAAGTGGAGCTCGGATACTGCTGCTTGAAGAAAGTTTCACACACGCTTGGAATTATTCCAAATGCACCTAGAAATGACATAGGACACACCAGAAGTCCATTTTGGGTGTTTGCATTGATTTTCTTTCCGTGCCTCGATTTCATAATGTGGAGTTCCGGGTACCCGTCGCTCTCCAAAGTTTGACAACTGCTCAGAATTATTCCAAATGCACCTAGAAATTACGTAGGGCAAACTAGAAGTCCAATACGGGTGTTTGGTTTTGATTTTCTTTCCTTGCCTCGATTTCAGAAATTAGAGCTAAGGGTACGCGTCGTTCTGGAAAGTTTCACACCGTCTCGGAAAGATTCCAAATGCACCTAGAAATGAGGTAGGGCACACTAAAAGTCCATTATGAGAGTTTGATGTTCATTTTCTTTCCATGCCTCGATATAATAAAGGGGAGCTCTGGGTACCCGTCGTTCTGGAATGTTTCAGACTTGCTCGGAAATATTCCAAATGCACCTAAATATGACGTAGGGCACACCAGAAGTCCATTATAGTTATTTGGTGTCGATTTTTTTTCCGTGCCTCGATTTCATAAATTGGAGCATAGTGTACACGTCGTTCTTGAAAGTTTCACAAAGGCTCGGAAGCATTCCAAATGCACCTAGAAATGAGGTAGGGCACACTAGAAGTCTATTTTGGGTATTTCGTATAGATTGTCTTTCTGTAACACGATTTCGAAAAGTGGAGCTATGGATACCGTCGTTCAGCAAAGTTTCACACCAGCTCGGAATTATTCCAAATGCACCTAGAAATGACATAGGGCACACCATAACTCCATTTTGGCTGTTTGCATTGATTTTCTTTCCGTGCCTCGATTTCATAATGTGGAGCTCCGGGTACCCGTCGCTCTTCAAAGTTTTACACCTGCTCAGAATTATTCCAAATGCACCGAGAAATGACGTAGGACACACTAGAAGTCCATTATGGGTGTTTGGTTTTGATTTTCTTTACGTGCCTAGATTTCATAAATTGGAGCTCATGGCACGCGTCGTTCTGGAAAGTTTCACACCGGCTCGGAAAGATTCCAAATGCACCTAGAAATGTGGTAGGGCACACTAGAAGTCCATTACGGGAGTTTGATGTTCATTTTCTTTCCATGCCACGATTTCATAAAGTGGAGCTCTGGGTTCCCATCGTTTTGGAATGTTTCACACTTGCTCAGAATTCTTCCAAATGCACCTAGAAATAACGTAGGTCACACCAGAAGTCCATCATAATTATTTGGTGTGAATTTTCTTTCCGTGCCTCGATTTCATAAATTGGAGCTTAGGGTCCGCGTCGTTCTGCAAAGTTTCACACCGGCTCGGAAGGATTCCAAATGCACCTAGAAATGAGGTAGGGCACACTAGAAGTCTATTTTGGACGTTTCGTATTGATTGTCTTTCTGTGCCACGATTTCGTAAAGTGGAGCTCTGGATACCGTCGTTCAGCAAAGTTTCACACCGGCTCGGAAAGATTCCAAATGCACCTAGAAATGAGGTAGGGCACTGTAGAAGTCCATTATGGGAGTTTGATGTTCATTTTCTTTCCATGCCTCGATTTCTTAAATTGGAGCTCTGGGTACCCGTCGTTCTGGAATGTTTCACACTTGCTTGGAATTCTTCCAAATGCACCTAGAAATGACGTAGGTCACACCAGAAGTCCATTATACTTATTTGGTGTGGATTTTCTTCCGTGGCTCGATTTCATAAATTGGAGCTTAGGGTACGCGTCGTTCTGGAAAGTTTCACACCGGCTCGTAAGGATTCCAAATGCTCCTAGAAATGAGGTAGGGCACTCTAGAAGTCTATTTTGGGTATTTCGTATTGATTTTCTTTCTGTGCCTCGATTTACAGAAAGTGGAGCTCAGGATACCGCTGTTCAAAGAAAGTTTCACACCTGCTCGAAATTATTCCAAATGCACCTAGAAATGACATAGGGCACACCAGAAGTCCATTTTGGGTGTTTGGTTTCGATTTTCTTTCCGTGCCTCGATTTCATAAATTGGAGCTCAGGGTACGCGTCGTTCTGGAAAGTTACACACAGGCTTGGAAAGATTCCAAATGCTCCTAGAAATGAGGTAGGGCACACTAGAAGTCCATTATGGGAGTTTAATGTTCATTTTCTTTCCATGCCTCGATTTCAAACAGTGCAGCTCTGGGTACCCGTCGTTCTGGAATGTTTCACACTTGGTCGGAACTATACCAAATGCACCTAGAAATGATGTAGGGCACACTAGAAGTCCATTATAGTTGTTTGGTGTGGATTTTGTTTCCGTGCCTCGATTTCATAAATTGGAGCTTAGGGTACGCGTCGTTCTGGAAAGTTTCACACCGGCTCGGAAGGATTCCAAATGCACCTAGAAATGAGGTAGGGCACACTAGAAGTCTATGTTGGGTGTTTCAGATTGATTGTCTTTTCGTACCTCGATTTCAGATAGTGGAGCTCGATATCGCTGTTCAAAGAAAGTTTCACACACGCTTTCGGAGTTATTCCAAATGCACCTAGAAATGACATAGGTTACACCAGAAGTCTATTTTGGGTGTTTGTATTGATTTTGTTTCCGTGCGACGATTTCATGATGTGGAGCTCCGGGTACCCGTTGCTCTACAAAGTTTGACACCTGCTCAAATTATTCCAAATGCACCTAGAAATGACGTAGGACACACTAGAAGTCCATTATGGGTGTTTGGTTTTGATTTTCTTTCCGTGCCTCGATTTCATAAATTGGAGCTCGAGTGCGCGTGGCTTCGGAAAGTTTCACACCGCTTGGAAGGATTCCAAATGCACCTAGAAATGAGGTAGGGCACACTAGAAGTCTATTTTGGGTGTTTCAGATTGATTGTCTTTCTATGCCTCGATTTCATAAAGTGGAGCTGTGATTGCCGTCGTTCAGCAAAGTTTCACACCTGCACGGAATTATTCCAAATGCACCTAGAAATGACATAGGGCACACCAAAAGTCCATTTTGGGTGTTTGCATTGATTTTCTTTCCGTGCCTCGATTTCATAACGTGGAGCTTGGTGCGCCGCTCTGCGCAAAGTTTTACACCGCCGAATTATTCCAAATGCACCTAGAAATGACGTAGGGCACACTAGAAGTCCATTATGGGTGTTTGGTTTTGATTTTCTTTCCGTGCCACGAATTCATAAATTGGAGCTTAGGTGCAGCGTCGATTCTCGAAAGTTTCACACCAGCTCGGAAAGATTCCAAATGCACCTAGAAATGAGGTTGGGCACACTAGAAGTCTATTATGGGAGTTTGATGTTCATTTTCTTTCCGTACGTCGATTTCATACAGTGGAGCTCTGGGTACCCGTCGTTCTGGAATGTTTCACACTTGCTCGGAATTATTTCAAATGCGCCTAGAAATGACGTAAGGGACACCAGAAGTCCATTATTGTTCTTTAGTGTTGATTTTCTTTCCGTGCCTCGATTTCATAAATTGGAGCGTAGGTTACGCGTCGTTCTGTAAAGTTTCACACCGGCTCGGAAGGATTGCAAATGCACCTAGAAATGAGTTAGTGTACACTAGAAGTCTATATTGGGTGTTTCGTATTGATTGTCTTTTTATGCCTCGATTTCGTAAAGTGGAGCTCTGGATACCGTCATTCAGGAAAGTTTCACACCTGCTCGGAATTATTCCAAATGCACCTAAAAATGACATAGGGCACACCAGAAGTTCATTTTGGGCGTTTGTATTGCTTTTCTTTCCGTGCCTCGATTTTATAATATGGAGCTCTGGGTACCCGTCGCTCTGCAAAGTTTTACACCTGCTCAGAATTAATCCAAATGCACCTAGAAAAGACGTAGGGCACACTAGATGTCCATTATGGGTGTTTGGTTTTGATTTTTTTTTCCGTGCCTCGATTTCATAAATTGGAGCTCAGCGTACGCGTCGTTCTGGAAAGTTTCACAACAGCTCGGAAAGATTCCAAATGCACCTAGAAATTAGGTAGGGCACACTAGAAGTCCATTATGGGAGTTTGATGTTCATTTTCTTTCCATACCTCGCGATTTCATATAGTGGAGCTCTGGGTACCCGTCGTTCTGGAATGTTTCACACTTACTCGAAATTATTCCAAATGCACCTAGAAATGACGTAGGGCACACCAGAAGTCCATTATAGTTATTTGGTGTGGATTTCCTTTCCGTGCCTCGATTTCATAAATTGGAGCTTCGGGTACGCGTCGTTTTGGAAAGTTTCAAACGAGTTCGGAAGGATTCCAAATGCACCTAGAAATGAGGTAGAGCACACTAGAAGTCTATTTTGGGGGTTTCGTATTGATTGTCCTTCTGTGCCTCGATTTCGTAAAGTGGAGCTCTGGATACCGTCGTTCAACCAAGTTTCACACCTGGTCGGAACTATTCCAAATGCACCTAGAAATAACATTGGGCACACCAGAAGTCCATTTTGGGTGTTTGCATTGATTTTCTTTCCGTGCCTCGATTTGATAATGTGGAGCTCCGGGTACCCGTCGCTCGGCAAAGTTTTAGACCTGCTCAGAATTATTCCAAATGCACCTAGAAAAAACTTAGGGCACAGTAGAAGTCCATTATGGGTGTTTGGTTTTGATTTTCTTTCTGTGCCTCGATTTCATAAATTAGAAATTAGGAAGGGCCCACTTGCTCGGAATTATTCCAAATACACCTAGAAATGACATAGGGCAGACCAGAAGTCCATTTTGGGTGTTTGCATTGATTTTCTTTCCGTTTCTCGATTTCACACCTACTCAGAATTATTCCACATACACCTAGAAATGACGTAGGGCACAGTAGAAGTCCATTATGGGTGTTTGGCTTTGATTTTGTTTCCGTGACTCGATTTCATAAATTGGAGCTCGAGTGCACGTGGATGCTCGAAAGTTTCACACCGGCTCGGAAAGATTACAAATGCACCTAGAAATGAGGTAGGGCACACTAGAAGTCTATTATGGGAGTTTGATTTTCATTTTCATTCCATGCCTCGATTTCATAAATTGGAGCTTAGGGTACGCGATGGATTCGGAAAGTTTCACACCGGCTCGGAAGGATTCCAAATGCACCTAGAAATAAGGTAGGTCACACTAGAAGTCTATTTTGGGTGTTTCGTATTGATTGTCTTTCTGTGCCTCGATTTCGTAAAGTGGAGCTCTGGATACCGTCGTTCAGCAAAGTTTCACATCTACTCAGAATTATTCCAAATGCACTTATAAATGACATAGGGCACACCAGAAGTCCATTTTGGGTGTTTGCGTTGATTTTCTTTCCGCGCCTCGATTTCATAATGTGAAGTTCCGGGTACCCGTCGCTCTACAAAGTTTTACACCTGCTCAGAATTATTCGAAATACACCTAGAAATGACGTAGGGCACACTAGAAGTCCATTATGGCTGTTTGGTTTTGATTTTTCTTGCCGTGCCTCGATTTCATGAATTGGAGCTTAGGGTACGCGTCGTTCTGGAAAGTTTCACACCGGCTCGGAAAGATTCCAAATGCACCTAGAAATGAGGTAGGGCACACTAGAAGTCCATTATGGGAGTTTGATGTTCATTTTCTTTCCATGCCTCGATTTCATAAAGTGGAGCTCTGGTACCGTGCTTGCTCGAATGTTTCACACTTGCTCTAATTATTTCAAATGCACCTAGAAATGACGTAAGGGACACCAGAAGTCCATTATTGTTCTTTAGTGTTGATTTTCTTTCCGTGCCTCGATTTCATAAATTGGAGCTTAGGTTACGCGTCGTTCTGTAAAGTTTCACACCGGCTCGGAAGGATTGCAAATGCACCTAGAAATGAGTTAGGGTACGCTAGAAGTCTATTTTGGGTGTTTCGTATTGATTGTCTTTTTATGCCTCGATTTCGTAAAGTGGAGCTCTGGATACCGTCGTTCAGCAAAGTTTCACATCTGCTCAGAATTATTCCAAATGCACCTAGAAATGACATAGGGCACACCAGAATTCCATTTTGGGTGTTTGCGTTGATTTTCTTTCCGCGCCTCGATTTCATAATGTGAAGCTCCGTGTACCGAAATCGCCTACAAAGTTTTACACCCTTTCGAAATTATTTGAAATACACCTAGAAATGACGTAGGGCACACTAGAAGTCCATTATGGCTGTTTGGTTTTGATTTTTCTTTCCGTGCCTCGATTTCATGAATTGGAGCTTAGGTACGCTGCGATGCTTACGAAAGTTTCACACCGGCTCGGAAAGATTCCAAATGCACCTAGAAATGAGGTAGGGCTCACTAGAAGTCCATTATGGGAGTTTGATGTTCATTTTCTTTCCATGCCTCGATTTCATAAAGTGGAGCTCACGGTTGCAAATGGATTTCGAATGTTTCATACTTGCTCTGATTATTCCAAATGCACCTAGAAATAAGGTAGGTCACACTAGATGTCTATTTTGGGTGTTTCGATTGATTGTCTTTCGTGCGTCGATTTCAGAAAGTGGAGTTCTCGATACCGCAATCTCAAAGAAAGTTTCACACCGCCGAAATTATTCCAAATGCACCTAGAAATGACATAGGGCAAACCAAGTCCATTTTGGGTGTTTGCGTTGATTTTCTTTCCGTGCCTTGATTTCATAATGTGGAGCTCCGGGTACCCGTCACTCTGCAAAGTTTTACACCTGCTCAGAATTATTCCAAATGCACCTAGAAATGACGTAGGGCACACTAGAAGTCCATTATGGGTGTTTGGTTTTGATTTTCTTTCAGTGCCTCGATTTCATAAATTGGAGCTCGAGTGCAGCGTCTATTGCTCGAAAGTTTCACACCGGCTCGGAAAGATTCCAAATGCACCTAGAAATGAGGTAGGGCACACTAAAACAACTCACATGTTTATGTAATGCAAATGAGCAATACATCTTTTTCTCTTTTACTCTTTTTGTATTTTACCGGTAATGCAGGGTATACAACCGTCGATGTATACCCTTGCAATCGTGTTCTCTAGCACAGGGGACCAAGAGTCTATACTTCACAAGTATAGGGACCCACAAACCCATCATCTTCATGATGGGGACCTTTACTCAATGCCCACATTCCAAGAATGAGGGGACCACAAGCCCGTCACCTACATGACGGGGACCTCAAAAATACATACTTGGTCACCACGTGACCAAGTCCTAGGTATGTTCTCATCATGCACAAGCACTAGTACTCTATCTTTTAATAATTTGTAAATCAACAATTACATACCAAGGTCTCAAAGTTTAAATAACATGTACTGCATCAACAACAAACAAGAATAACCTTTAATCATAACTCAAGCATTCGCCAATCTTATTCATACATATCACACTATCATTCATTCATAGCAAATATGTATAAAACACAAACACTCACTGTCAAACAATCATAAATATATTAACAACTGAATACTTGCCTCAACCGGGTGTGGGAACGGAGGATCACTAAGAGGGCGCCGCCTCGACCAATCCCCACCAATATAATTATAAGGCACGCTAAGACAATCATCTTGGACCAAAAACATAAATAATAGCACAACCGAACTCGCCATACTCTCAAGCGCATTTCCAATTTCCAACTCCTAAAGATCGATCTGTCCCTCCGTGACAGCCATAATCTAAAATCCATATTTTTTTGTACATGAGTCGAAATGAGGTGTTCTTGGATTTCCTGGAAAGGTTAACAAAATCTCCAACTAAGTCTAGTTGGTGAGCCATCCTAAATCGACCATCTAATACCCCTACCAAGCCAATTAATAAAGTATTGATTTCACGTCGGGTTCCCTAGACAAGATAATAAAATCGCCATAACTTTCGAAGACGAATGTCCAAACCTCGCGTTCTTGAGCTTCATGGAAAGTCGAGACAATAATATACAACTTTTATTATATTGGAAAGCTGCGAACAGTCCCCACTAATAAATTCATAACTCTTTGCTATAAGGGTACAAATAATGCGATCTAGCACTTCATAGAAAGATAACAACGTCCTCTATATTACTCTAGGAGACGCGTCGTAATCGAATCCACATATAACTACCTCAAAACTGTCGGCCAACATTGATCGCACTAAAACGGATCTAATCTGACATCGCTTAAATACGCAAATACTTTACCAAGCGAATGGGGATCAGGGTTTACCCTTGAAGATCCGTTGAAGTACACGAAGAAGACCCCACGATCTCCCTTCCCCTTCCTTTTTCCTTCTTCACTTCCTCTTCCTCTTCTTCTTAGCCGCGCAAACATCCGGCTGACCTTCCTTCACTTGGCCAGTAGCAATAAGGATCTTCTTCACCGGCAGCGGGGGAGGAGATGCATTAGAACAAGGCAATGTAGTGGCGTGATGCTAGACTTCTGATGCGGACTAGGGTTTCCCCCTCCTTTTATTTGTGGCGGCCCTCATGGGCCTCTGGGCCAAGGCCGAGGCCCAAGTTGCCGAAGAACTGTAGAAAACCCCATTTTCTTGTGTCTAAATTCTGTTTTGAACGCTTTCTTTCTTAGAATAAATCGTAGTATTACAGCGTCGTTCTAGAAAGTTTCACATCGGCTCGAAAGGATTCCAAATGCAGTTAGAAATGACGTAGGGCACACCAGAAGTCCATTATGGGCATTTGATATTGATTTTCTTTTCGTGCCTTGATTTCATAATGTGGAGCTTAGAGTATACGTCATTCTTGAAAGTTTCACACTGGCTCGGAAGGATTCCAAATGCACCTAGAAATGATGTAGGGCACACTAGAAGTTCATTTTGGGTGTTTGTATTGATTTTCTTTCCGTGCCTCGATTTCATAAAGTGGAGCTCAGGGTACCTGTCATTCAGGAAAGTTTCACACCTGCTCGGAATTATTCTAAATGTGCCTAGAAATGACGTAGGGCACACTAGAAGTCTATTGTGGGTGTTTGGTATTGATTTTCTTTCTGTGCCTCGATTTAATAAAGTGGAGCTCAAGGTGCGCATCGTTCTCGAAAGTTTAGCACCGCTTGGAAGGATTCCCAACACACCTATAAATGACGTGGGGCACACTAGAAGTCAATTTTGGTGTTTGGTATTAATTTTCTTTCCGCATCAATTTCACAAAGTGGAACTTAGAGTACGTCTGGTTCTCGAAAGTTTGACACGGATCGAAAGGATTCCCAATACACCTAGAAATGGCATAGGGCACACTAGAAATGAGGTAGGACACACTAGTAGTCCATTATGGCTTTTTGGTATTGATTTTCTTTCTGTGCCTCGATTTCATAATGTGGAGTTCGGGTAGCGATGGATTACGAAAGTTTCACACCTGCTTGTAATTATTTTAAATGCACCTAGAAATGACGTAGGGCACACTAGAAGTCCATTATGGGTGTTTGGTATTGATTTTCTTTCCGTGCCTCGATTTCATTAAGTGGAGCTCAAGGTGCGCGTCATTTTGAAAGTTTGACACCATTTCGGAAGGATTCCCAATGCACCTAGAAATGGCGTGGGGCGGACTAGAAATCCATTATCGTGTTTCCGTATTGATTTTTCTTTCCGTGCCTCGATTTCATAGAGTAGAGCTCGAGGTACCCGTCGTTCGAAAGTTTCTTTTGCCGCGGAATTGTTCCAAATGCACCAAGATATAATGTAGGGCACACTAGAAGTCCATTATGGCTGTATGGTATTGATTTTCTTTCTGTGCCTCTATTTCATAATGTGGAGCTCAAGATACGCGTCGTTCTAGAAAGTTTCACGCCTGCTCGGAAGGATTCCAATGCACCTAGAAATGACGTAGGGCACACTAGAAGTCCATTATGGCTGTTTGGTACTGATTTTCTTTCTGTGCCTCGATTTCACAAAGTGGAGCTTAGGGTACCCGTCCTTCTAGAAAGTTTTATACCGCCGAATTATTCAAAATGCACGTATAAATGATGTAGGGCACATTAGAAGTCTATTATGAGTGTTTAGTATAGATTTTCTTTCCGTGCCTCGATTTCATAAAGTGGAGCTCGGGGTATGCGTCGTTCTAGAAAGTTTCACACCTACTCGGAAGGATTCCCAATGCACTTATAAATGACGTAGGGTGCTAGAAGTCCATTATGAGTATATGGTGTTGATTCTCTTTCTGTGCCTCGATTTCATAAAGTTGAGTTCAGCGTACGCGTCGTTCTGGAAAGTTTCAAACCGGCGGAAAAAGATTCCAAATGCACCTAAAAATGAGGTAGGACACACTATAAGTCCATTATAGGTATGTGGTGTTTATTTTATTTCTGTGGCGCGATTTAATAAAGTGGAGCTTAGAGTACCCATCATTCTGGAAAGTTCCACACCTACTCGAAAAGATTCCAAATGCACCTAGAAATGATGTAGAGCACACTAAAAGTCCATTATGGGTGTTTGGTATTGATTTTCTTTTCATGCCTCGATTTCATAAAGTGGTGATCAGGGTACGCGTCATTCTGGAAAGTTTGACACTGGCTCGGAAGCATTCCCAATACACCTAGAAATGACGTCGGGCACACCAGAAGTCTATTATGGGTGTTTGGTTTTGATTTTCATTCTGTGCCTCGATTTCATAAAGTGGTGCTCAGTGTACCCGTTGTTAAGCACAAATTCACACCTGCTCGGAATTATTCCAAATACACCTAGAAATGACATAGAGCACACTGGAAGTCTATTATGTGTGTTTGGTATTGATTTTCTTTCTTTGACTTGATTTCATAAAGGGGAGCTCAGGGTACCCGTCGTTCTGCAAAGTTTCACACTTGCTCGGAATAATTCCAAGTGCACCTAGAAATGACGTAGGACACACTAGAAGTCCATTATGGGTGTTTGGTAATGATTTTCTTTCCGTGCCTCGATTTTATAAAGTGGAGGTTAGGGTATGCGTCGTTCTGGAAAGTTTCACACCGGCTCAAGATTCCAAATGCACCTAGAAATGAGGTAGGGCACACTATAAGTCCATTATAGGAGTTTGATGTTGATTTTCTTTTCGTGCCATTGTCAGTAGCAAAGCAAAGAATATGTCTGTAGGTGTATGTGTAGCTCTCAAACTCACTCGTCTTACCAAATCACGTTCTTACCTTTCCGAAGTAAAATGAGGTCAAAACTCAAACTTGATATCATATGTAATATCCCAAAAGTATTCGAGTGAGAATAATTATTTAGAAGAACAATTAGTTTTCAAGTGATTTAACGAAAAGAACATCTGAGAAAAGAATTTTTCTCGAGTAGAGAAGTGCTATCTCGATTCTTGTTTGAGTGAGTTTTTATAGACGGAGATCGGGTACAATTTGAGTTATCGCATGGTGGCAAGGTGGATCTTTCGATTGAGGAAAATAAATGAAGTGTTTGATTTGGGCATTCAAGCGATTTCTCTTTTGGTGTATGTGGTGTTGTTTGCAAACTTCCTAGTTGGAATGTGAAAAGGTTTTCATGAGGAATCTTCGATTTTGGATTTGAGTGTTTTGGAGGAAAGTTGAAATTGCATTGTGAATCCTTTGTTTTCAGTTAAATCTGATTATTAAAGTTTGATTGAAATAAGTTGTGTTGCGTGCCCCTGCTTAACGGAGGTTCTCCTTGTTATGATGAAGAGATCGACTGAGAGAGCTCCACATTATGAAATCAAGGCATGGAAAGAAAATCAATACAAACACCCAAAATGGACTTCTGGTGTGCCCTATGTCACTTCTAGGTGCATTTGGAATAATTACGGCGGTGTGAAACTTTCTTTGAGCAGCGGTATCGAGCTCCGCTTTATGAAATCGAGACACAGAAAGACAATCAATACGAAACACCCAAAATAGACTTCTGGTGTGCCCTACCTCATTTCAAGGTGCATTTGGAATCCTTCCGAGCCGGTGTGAAACTTTCCAGAACGATGCGTACCGTAAGCTCTATTTATGAAATCGAGGCACGGAAAGAAAATGCATACCAAGTAACTATAATGGACCTCTGGTGTGACCTACGTCATTTCTAGGTGCATTTGGAAGAATTCCGAGCAAGTGTGAAACAATCCAGAACGACGGGTACCCAAAGCTCCACTTTATGAAATCGAGGCATGGAAAGAAAATGAACATCAAACTCCCATAATGGACTTCTAGTGTGCCCTACCTCATTTCTATGTGCATTTGGAATCTTTCCGAGACGGTGTGAAACTTTCCAGAACGACGCGTACCCTGAGCTCCAATTTATGAAATCGAGGCACGGAAAGAAAATCAAAACCAAACACCCATAATGGACTTCTAGTGTGCCCTACGTCATTTCTAGATACATTTGGAATAATTCTGAGAAGTTGTCAAACTTTGGAGAGCGACGGGTACCCGGAGTTCCACATTATGAAATCGAGGCACGGAAAGAAAATTAACGCAAACAGCCAAAATGGACTTCTGGTGTGCCCTATGTCATTTCTAGCTGCATTTAGAATAATTTCGAGCAGGTGTGAAACATTGCTGACCGACGGTATACAGAGCTCCACTTTACGAAATCGAGGCACCAAAAGACAATCAATACGAAACATACAAAATAGACTTCTAGTGTGCAACTTTCCAGAACGACGTGTACCCTAAGCTCCACTTTATGAAATCAAGGCACGGAAAGAAAATCCACACCAAATAACTATAATGGACTTCCGGTGTGACCTACGTCATTTCTAGGTGCATTTGGAAGAATTCCGAGCAAGTGTGAAACATTCGAGCAACGGGTACAGAGCACCACTTTATGAAATCGAGGCATGGAAAGAAAATGAACATCAAACTCCCATAATGGACTTTTAGTGTGCCCTACCTCATTTCTAGGTGCATTTGGAATCTTTCCGAGCCGGTGTGAAACTTTCCAGAACAACGCGTACCCTGAGCTCCAATTTATGAAATCGAGGCACGGAAAGAAAATAAAAACCAAACACCCATAATGGACTTCTAGTGTGCCCTACGTCATTTCTAGGTCCATTTGGATTAATTCTGAGCAGTTGTAAAACTTTAGAGAGCGACGGGTACCCGGAGCTCCACATTATGAAATCGAGGCACGGAAAGAAAAATCAATGCAAACACACAAAATGGACTTCTGGTGTGCCCTATATCATTTCTAGGTGCATTTGGAATAATTCGAGTAGGTGTGAAACTTTCTTTGAGCAGCGGTATCGAGCTCCACTTTACAAAATCGAGGCCTGAAAAAACAATCAATCTGAAACAAACAAAATAGACTTTTATTGTGCCCTACCTCATTTCTAGGTGCATTTGGAATCCTTAGGGCGGTGTGAAACTTTCTGAGCAGCAGCGCGTACCCTATGCTCCAATTTATGAAATCGAGGCACGGAAAGAAAATCCACACCAAATAATTATAATGGACTTCTGGTGTGACCTACGTTATTTCTATGTGCATTTGGAAGAATTCCGAGCAAGTGTGAAACATTCCAGAACGACGGGTACCCAGAGCTCCACTTTATGAAATCGAGGCATGGAAAGAAAAAGAACATCAAACTCTCATAATGGACTTCTAGCTTGCCCTACCTAATTTATAGGTGCATTTGGAATCTTTCCGAGCCGGTGTGAAACTTTCCAGAACGACGCGCACCCTAAGCTCCAATTTATGAAATCGATGCACGGAAAGAAAATCAGAACCAAACACTCATAATGTACTTCTAGTGTGCCCTACGTCATTTCTATTTGCATTTGGAATAATTACGGCGGTGTAAAACTTTGTAGAAGCGGCGGTGCAGGAGCTACACGATATGAAATCGAGCCTAAAAAAGAAAATCAATGCAAACACCTAAAATGGACTTACGGTGTGCCCTATGTCATTTCTAGATGCATTTGGAACAATTCGATGGGTGTGAAACTTTCTAGAAACGGCGGTATCGAGCTCCACTTTCTGAAATCGAGAGCCTGAAAAGGCATCATCTGAAACATAGAAAATAATCTTCTACTATGCCCTACCTCATTTCTAGGTGCATTTGGAATCCTTAGAGCGATTGTGAAACTTTGCGAGCGACGGCGTGGGTATCCGCTGGATTACGGAATGTTACGGGTACCGTGGATTACGGAATGTTTCACACTTGCTCGGAATTATTCCAAATGCACCTAGAAATGTTGTAGGTCACACGAAAGTCCATTATAGTTATTTGGTGTGGATTTTCTTTCCGTGCCTCGATTTCATAAATTGGAGCTTAGGTGCAGCGTGGATCTGAAAGTTTCACACCGGCTCGGAAGGATTCCAAATGCACCTAGAAATGAGGTAGGGCACACTAGAAGTCTATTTTGTATGTTTCGTATTGATTGTCTTTCTGTGCCTCGATTTCGTAAAGTGGAGCTCTAGGATACCGTCGTTCAGCAAAGTTTCACACCTGCTCGGAATTATTCCAAATGCACCTAGAAATGACATAGGGCACACCAAAAGTCCATTTTGGGTGTTTGCATTGATTTTCTTTCCGTGCCTCGATTTCATAATGTGGAGCTCCGGGTACCCGTCGCTCTACAAAGTTTTACAACTGCTCAGAATTATTCCAAATGCACCTAGAAATGACGTAGGGCAAACTAGAAGTCCATTATGGGTGTTTGGTTTCGATTTTCTTTCCGTGCCTCGATTTCATAAATTGGAGCTCAGGGTACGCGTCGTTCTGGAAAGTTTCACACCGTCTCGGAAAGATTCCAAATGCACCTAGAAATGAGGTAGGGCACACTAGAAGTCCATTATGGGAGTTTGATGTTCATTTTCTTTCCATGCCTCGATATAATAAAGGGGAGCTCTGGGTACCCGTCGTTCTGGAATGTTTCACACTTGCTCGGAATTATTCGAAATGCACCTAAATATGACGTAGGGCACACGAGAAGTCCATTATAGTTATTTGGTGCCGATTTTCTTTCCGTGCCTCGATTTCATAAATTGGAGCTTAGGGTACGCGTCGTTCTGGAAAGTTTCACACCGGCTCAGAAGGATTCCAAATGCACCTAGAAATGAGGTAGGGCACACTAGAAGTCTATTTTGGGTATTTCGTGTTGATTGTCTTTCTGTGCCACGATTTCGTAAAGTGGAGCTATGAATACCGTCGTTCAGCATAGTTTCACACCTGCTTGGAATTATTCCAAATGCACCAAGAAATGACATAGGGCACACCTTAACTCCATTTTGGGTGTTTGCATTGATTTTCTTTCCGTGCCTCGATTTCATAATGTGGAGCTCCGGGTACCCATCGGTCTTCAAAGTTTTTCACCTGCTCAGAATTATTCCAAATGCACTGAGAAATGACGTAGGACACACTAGAAGTCCATTATGGGTGTTTGGTTTCAATTTTCTTTACGTGCCTAGATTTCATAAATTGGAGCTCATGGCACGCGTCGTTCTGGAAAGTTTCACACCGGCTAAGAAAGATTCCAAATGCACCTAGAAATGTGGTAGGGCACACTAGAAGTCCATTACGGGAGTTTGAAGTTCATTTTCTTTCCATGCCACGATTTCATAAAGTGGAGCTCTGGGTTCTGTCGTTCTGGAATGTTTCACACTTGCTCAGAATTATTTCAATTGCACCTAGAAATGACGTAGGTCACACCAGAAGTCCATTATAGTTATTTGGTATGGAGTTTCTTTATGTGCCTCGATTTCATAAATTGGAGCTTAGGGTACGCGTCGTTCTGGAAAGTTTCACACCGGCTCGGAAGGATTCCAAATGCACCTAGAAATGAGGTAGGGCACACTAGAAGTCTATTTTGGGTGTTTTGTATTGATTGTCTTTCTGTGTCTCGATTTCATAAAGTTTAGCTCTGGATACCGTCGATCAGCAAAGTTTCACACCTGCTCGGAATTATTCCAAATGCACCTAGAAATGACATGGGGCACACCAGAAGTCCATTTTGGGTGTTTGCATTGATTTTCTTTCCGTGCCTCGATTTCATAATGTGTAGCGCCGGGTACCCGTCACTCTGCAAAGTTTTACACCTGCTTAGAATTATTCCAAATGCACCTAGAAATGACGTAGGGCACACTAGAAGTCCATTATGGGTGTTTGGTTTTGATTTTCTTTACGTGCCTAGATTTCATAAATTGGAGCTCAAGGTGCGCGTCGTTCTGGAAAGTTTCACACTGGCTTGGAAAGATTCCAAATGCACCTACAAATGAGGTAGGGCACACTAGAAGTCCATTATGAGAGTTTGATGTTCATTTTCTTTCCATGCCTCGATTTCATAAAGTGCAGCTCTGGGTACCCGTAGTTCTGGAATGTTTCACACTTGCTAGGAATTATTCCAAATGCACATATATATGACGTAGGGCACACCAGAAGTCCATTATAAGAGTTTGATGTTCATTTTCTTTCCATGCCACGATTTCATAAAGTGGAGCTCTGGGTACCCATCGTTCTGGAATGTTGCACACATGCTCGGAATTCTTCCAAATGCACCTAGAAATAACGTAGGTCACACCAAAAGTCCATTATAGTTATTTGGTGTGAATTTTCTTTCCGTGCCTCGATATCATAAATTGGAGCTTAGGGTACGTTTGGATTACGAAAGTTTCACACCGGCTCGGAAGGATTCCAAATGTACCTAGAAATGAGGTAGGGCACACTAGAAGTCTATTTTGGGTATTTCGTATTGATTGTCTTTCTGTGCCTCGATTTCGTAAAGTGGAGCTCTGGATACCGTCGTTCAACAAACTTTCACACCGGCTCGGAAATATTCCAAATACACCTAGAAATGGGGTAGGGCACACTAGAAGTCCATTATGGGAGTTTGATGTTCATTTTCTTTCCATGCTTCGATTTCATAAATTAGAGCTCTGGGTACCCGTCCTTCTAGAATGTTTCACACTTGCTCGGAATTCTTCCAAATGCACCTAGAAATGACGTAGGTCACACCAGAAGTCCATTATACTTATTTGGTGTAGATTTTCTTTCCGTGCCTCGATTTCTTAAGTTGGAGCTTAGGGTACGCGTCGTTCTGGAAAGTTTCACACCGGCTCGGAAATATCCCAAATGCACCTAGAAATGAGGTAGGGCACTCCAGAAGTCCATTATGGGAGTTTAATGTTCATTTTCTTTCCATACCTCGATTTCATACAGTGGAGCTCTAGGTACCCGTCGTTCTGGAATGTTTCACACTTGCTCGGAATTTTTCCAAATGCACCTAGAAATAACGTAGGGCACACCAGAAGTCCATTATAGTTATTTGGTGTGGATTTTCTTTCCGTGCCTCGATTTCATAAATTGGAGCTCAAGGTGCGCGTCGTTCTGGAAAGTTTCACACCGGCTCGGAAGGATTCCAAATGCACCTAGAAATGAGGTAGGGCACACTAGAAGTCTATTTTGGGTGTTTCGTATTGATTGTCTTTCTATGCCTCGATTTCGTAAAGTGGAGCTCTAGATACCGTCGTTCAGCAAAGTTTCACACCTGCTCGGATTATTTCAAATGCACCTAGAAATGAGATAGGGCACACCAGAAGTCTATTTTGGGTGTTTGCATTGATTTTCCTTCCGTGCCCCTATTTAATAAAGTGGAGCTCCGGGTACCCGTCGCTCTGCAAAGTTTCACACCTGCTCAGAATTATTCCAAATGCACCAAGAAATGACGTAGGGCACACTAGAAGTCCATTATGGGTGTTTGGTTTTGATTTTATTTCCGTGTCTCGATTTCATAAATTGGAGCTCAGGGTATGCGTCGTTCTGGAAAGTTTCACACCGGCTCGGAAATATTCCAAATGCACCTAGAAATGAGGTAGGGCACACTAGAAATCTATTTTTGGGTGTTTCGTATTTATTGTCTTTCTGTGCCTCGATTTCGTAAAGTGGAGCTCTGGATACCGTTGTTCAACAAAGTTTCACACCTGCTCCAAATTATTCCAAATGCACATAGAAATGACATGGGCACAACAAGTCCATTTTGGGTGTTTGCATTGATTTTCTTTCAGTGCCTCGATTTCATAATGTGGAGCTCGAATGCGTTAATCGCTCTTGCAAAGATTTACACCTACTCGGAATTATTCCAAATGCACCTAGAAATGAGTAGGGCACACTAGAAGTCCATTATGGGAGTTTGATGTTCATTTTCTTTCCATACCTCGATTTCATAAGATTGAGCTCGGGTTCTGATGGTTTACGAAATGTTTCACACTTGCTCGGAATTATTCCAAATGCACTATGAAATAACATAGGGCACACCAGAAGTCCATTATTGTTATTTAGTGTGGATTTTCTTCCGTGCCTCCATTTCATAAATTGGAGCTTAGGGTACGCGTCGTTCTGTAAAGTTTCACACCGGCTCGGAAGGATTGCAAATGCACCTAGAACCGAGTTAGGGCACACTAGAAGTCTATTATGGGTGTTTCGTATTGATTGTCTTTTTATGCCTCGATTTCGTAAAGTGGAGCTCCGGATACCGTCGTTCAGCAAAGTTTCACACCTGCTCGGAATTATTCCAAATGCATCTAAAAATGACATAGGGCACACCAGAAGTTCATTTTGGGCGTTTGTATTGATTTTCTTTCCGTGCCTCGATTTCATAATGTGGAGCTCCGGGTACCCGTCGCTCTGCAAAGTTTTACACCTGATCAGAATTAATCCAAATGCACCTAGAAAAGACGTAGGGCACACTAGAAGTCCATTATGGGTGTTTAGTTTTGATTTTTTTTCTGTGCCTCGATTTCATAAATTGGAGCTTCGGGTAAGCGTCGTTCTGGAAAGTTTCACACCGGCTCGGAAGGATTCCAAATGCACCTAGAAATGAGGAAGGGCACACTAGAAGTCTATTTTGGGTGTTTCGTATTGATTGTCTTTCTGTGCCTCGATTTCGTAAAGTGGAGCTCTGGATACCGTTGTTCAACAAAGTTTCACACGTACTCCAAATTATTCCAAATGCACATAGAAATGACATGGGCACACCAGAAGTCCATTTTGGGTGTTTGCATTGATTTTCTTTTCGTGCCTCGATTTCATAATGTGGTGCTCTGGGTACCCGTCGCTCTGCAAAGATTTATACCTGCTCAGAATTATTCCAAGTGCACCTAGAAGTGACGTAGGGCACACTAGAAGTCCATTATGGGTGTTTGGTTTTGATTTTCTTTCCGTGCCTCGATTTCATAAATTGGAGCTCGAGTGCAGCGTCGTTGCTGGAAAGTTTACACCGGCTCGGAAAGATTCCAAATGCTCCTAGAAATAAGGTAGGGCACACTAGAAGTCCATTATGAGAGTTTGATGTTCATTTTCTTTCCATGCCTCGATTTCATACAGTGGAGCTCTGGGTACCCGTCTTTCTCGAATGTTTCACACTTGCTCGGAATTATTCTAAATGCACCTGGAAATGGCGTAGGGCAGACCAGAAGTCCATTGTGTTTATTTGGTGTGGATTTCCATTCCGTGCCTCGATTTCATAAATTGGAGCTTAGGATACGCGTTGTTTTGGAAAGTTTCACCCCGGCTCGGAAGGATTCCAAATGCACCTAGAAATGAGGTAGGGCACACTAGAAGTCCATTTTGGTGTTTGAATTGATTGTCTTTACGTGCCTCGATTTCAGTAAAGTGGAGCTTTTGTGGATACTGCTCGTTGACCAAGTTTCACACTTACTCGAATTATTCCAAATGCACCTAGAAATGACATAGGGCACACGAAGTCCATTTTGGGTGTTTGCATTGATTTTCTTTCCGTGCCTCGATTTCATAAGGTGGAGCTCCGGGTACCCGTCGCTCTGCAAAGTTTTACACCTGCTCAGAATTATTCCAAATGCACCTAGAAATGACGTAGGGCATAGTAGAAGTCCATTATGGGTGTTTGGTTTTGATTTTTTTTCCGTGCCTCGATTTCATAAATTGGAGCTCGAGTGCAGCGTGGATTCTGGAAAGTTTCACACCGGCTCGGAAGGATTCCAAATGCACCTAGAAATGAGGTAGGGCACACTAGAAATCTATTTTGGGTGTTTCATATTGATTGTCTTTACGTGCCTCGATTTCATAAAGTGGAGCTCAGGATCTGATCGTTTGAAGAAAGTTTCACACCTGCTCAGAATTATTCCAAATACATCTAGAAATGACATAGGGCACACCAGAAGTCCATTTTGTGTGTTTGCATTGACTTTCTTTCCGTGCCTCGATTTCATAATGTGGAGCTCCGGGTACCCGTCGCTCTGCAAAGTTTTACACCTGCTTAGAATTATTCCAAATGCACCTAGAAATGACGTAGGGCACACTAGAAGTCCATTATGGGTGTTTGGTTTTGATTTTGTTTCGGTGCTTCGATTTCATAAATTAGAGCTCAGGGTACGCGTCGTTTTGGAAAGTTAGTTTCACACCGGCTCGGAAATATTCCAAATGCTCCTAGAAATGAGGTAGGGCACACTAGAAGTCCATTATGGGAGTTTGATGTTCATTTTCTTTCCATACCTCGATTTCATACAATGGAGCTCTGGGTACCCGTCGTTCTGGAATGTTTCACACTTGCTCGGAATTATTCCAAATGCACCTAGAAATGACATAGGGCACACCAGAAGTCCATTATTGTTATTTAGTGTGAATTTTCTTTCAGTGCCTCGATTTCATAAATTGGAGCTTAAGGTACGCGTCGTTCTGTAAAGTTTCACACCAGCTCGGAAGGATTCCAAATGCACCTAGAAATCTATTTTGGGTGTTTCGTATTGATTGTCTTTCTGTGCCTCGATTTCGTAAAGTGAAGCTCTGCATACCGTCGTTCAGCAAAGTTTCACACCTGCTCAGAATTATTCCAAATACAGCTAGAAATGACATAGGGCACACCGAAAGTCCATTTTGGGTGTTGCATTGACTTTCTTTCCGTGGCTCTATTTCATAATGTGGAGCTCCGGGTACCCGTCGCTCTGCAAAGTTTACACCCTTTCGTAATTATTCCAAATGCACCGAAATGACGTAGGGCACACTAGAAGTCCATTATGGGTGTTTGGTTTTGATTTTCTTTCCGTGCCTCGATTTCATAAATTGGAGCTAAGAATGCAGCGTGGATTCTGGAAAGTTTCACACGGCTCGGAAGGATTCAAAATGCTCCTTGAAATAAGGTTGGGCACACTAGAAGTCCATTATGAGAGTTTGATGTTCATTTTCTTTCCATGCCTCGATTTCATACGATTGGAGCTCGGGTACCGTCTTTCTCGAATGTTTCATACTTGCTCGGAATTTTTCTAAATGCACCTAGAAATGGCGTAGGGCGCACCGTAAGTCCATTGTAGTTATTTGGTGTGGATTTTCTTTCCGTGCCTCGATTTCATAAATTGGAGCTTAAGGTACGCGTTGTTCTGGAAAGTTTCACACCGGCTCGGAAGGATTCCAAATGCACCTACAAATGAGGTAGGGCACACTAGAAGTCCATTTTGCGTGTTTCGTATTGATTGTCTTTCTGTGCCTCGATTTAATAAAGTGGAGCTGTCGATACTGCTCGTTCGACCAAGTTTCACACTTTCGGAATTATTCCAAATGCACCTATAAAGACATAGGGCACACCGAAGTCCATTTTGGGTGTTTGCATTGATTTTCTTTCCGTGCCTCGATTTCATAATGTGGAGCTCCAGGTACCCGTCGCTCTGCAAAGTTTTGCACCTACTCAGAATTATTCCAAATGCAACTAGAAATGACGTAGGGCACAGTAGAAGTCCATTAGGGTTGTTTGGTTTTAATTTTCTTTCCGTGCCTCGATTTCATAAATTGGAGCTCGAGTGCACGCGTCGATTACGAAAAGTTTCACACCGCTCGGAAAGATTCGAAATGCACCTAGAAATGAGGTAGGGCACACTAGAAGTCCATTATGGGAGTTTGATGTTCATTTTCTTTCCATGCCTCGATTTCATAAAGTGGAGATTTGGGTACCCGTCGTTCTGTAATGTTTCACACTTGCTCGGAATTATTCCAAATGCACCTAGAAATGACGTAGGGCATACCAGAAGGCCATTGTAGTTATTTGTTGTGGATTTTCTTTCCGTGCCTCGATTTCATAAATTGGAGCTTAGGGTACGCGTTGTTCTGGAAAGTTTCACACCAGCTCGAAGGATTCCAAATGCACCTAGAAATGAGGTAGGGCACACTAGAAGTCCATTTTGCGTGTTTCGTATTGATTGTCTTTCTGTGCCTCGATTTCGTAAAGTGGAGCTGTCGATATCGTCGTTCAGCCAAGTTTCACACCTACTCGAAATTATTCCAAATGCACCTATAAATGAGGTAGGGCACACTAGAAGTCCATTATGAGAGTTTGATGTTCATTTTCTTTCCATGCCTCGATTTCATACAGTGGAGCTCTAGGTACCCGTCGTTCTGGAATGTTTCACACTTGCTCGGAATTATTCCAAATGCACCTAGAAATGACGTAGGGCACACCACAAGTCCATTATAGTTATTTGGTGTGGATTTTCTTTCCGTGCCTCGATTTCATAAATTGGAGCTTATGGTACGCGTTGTTCTGGAAAGTTTCACACCAGCTTGGAAGGATTCCAAGTGCACCTAGAAATGAGGTAGGGCACACTACAAGTCTATTTTGGGGGTTTCGTATTGAGTGTCTTTCTGTGCCTCGATTTCGTAAAGTTTAGCTCTGGAAACTGTCGTTCAGCCTAGTTTCACACCTGCTGCGAATTATTCCAAATGCACCTAGAAATGACATAGGGCACACCAGAAGTCCATTTTGGGTGTTTGCATTGATTTTCTTTCCGTGCCTCGATTTCATAAGGTGGAGCTCGGGTGCAAATCGCTCTGCAAGGTTTACACACCTTTCGAATTATTCCAAATGCACCTAGAAATGACGTTGGGCACAGTAGAAGTCCATTATGGGTGCTTGGTTTTGATTTTTTTTTCCGTGCCTCCATTTCATAAATTGGAGCTCAGGGTACGCGTCGTTCTGGAAAGTTTCACACCGGCTTGGAAAGATTCCAAATTCACCTAGAAATGAGGTAGGGCACACTAGTAGTCCATTATGGGAGTTTGATGTTCATTTTCTTTCCATGCCTCGATTTCATAAAGTGGAGCTCTGGGTACCCGTCGTTCTGTAATGTTTCACACTTGCTAGGAATTATTCCAAATGCACCTAGAAATGACGTAGGGCACACCAGAAGTCCTTTGTAGTTATTTGGTGTGGATTTTCTTTCTGTGCCTCGGTTTCATAAATTGGAGATTAGGGTACGCGTCGTTCTGGAAAGTTTCACACCAGCTCGGAAGGATTCCAAATGCCCCTAGAAAAGAGGTAGGGCACACTAGAAGTCCATTTTGGGGGTTTCGTATTGATTGTCTTTCTGTGCCTCGATTTCGTAAAGTGGTGCTCTAGATACCGTCGTTAGGCCAAGTTTCACACCTGCTCGGAATTATTCCAAATGCACCTAGAAATGACATAGGGCTCACCAGAAGTCCATTTTGGTCGTTAGGCCAAGTTTCACACCTGCTCGGAATTATTCTAAATGCACCTAGATATGACGTAGGGCAGACCAGAAGTCCATTTTAGTTATTTGGTGTCGATTTTCTTTCCGTGCCTCGATTTCATAAATTGGGGCTTAAGGTACGCGTTGTTCTGGAAAGTTTCACACCAGCTCGGAAGGATTCCAAATGCACCTAGAAATGAGGTAGGGCACACTAGAAGTCCATTTTTCGTGTTTTGTATTGATTGTCTTTCTGTGCCTCGATTTCGTAAAGTGGAGTTGTTGATACCGTCGTTCAGCCAAGTTTCACACCTGCTCGGAATTATTCCAAATGCACCTATAAAAGACATAGGGCAGACCAGAAGTCCATTTTGGGTGTTTGCATTGATTTTCTTTCCGTGCGTCGATTTCATAATGTGGAGCTCCAGGTACCCGTCGCTCTGCAAAGTTTTGCACCTACTCAGAATTATTCCAAATGCAACTAGAAATGATGTAGGGCACAGTAGAAGTCCATTAGGGTTGTTTGGTTTTAATTTTCTTTCCGTGCCTCGATTTCATAAATTGGAGCTCAGGGTACGCGTCGTTCTGAAAAGTTTCACACTGGCTCGGAAAGATTCGAAATGCACCTTGAAATGAGGTAGGGCACACTAGAAGTCCATTATGGGAGTTTGATGTTCATTTTCTTTCCATGCCTCGATTTCATAAAGTGGAGATTTGGGTACCCGTCGTTCTGTAATGTTTCACACTTGCTCGGAATTATTCCAAATGCACCTAGAAATGACGTAGGGCATACCAGAAGGCCATTGTAGTTATTTGTTGTGGATTTTCTTTCTGTGCCTCGATTTCATAAATTGGAGCTTAGGGTACGCGTTGTTCTGGAAAGTTTCACACCAGCTCGAAGGATTCCAAATGCACCTAGAAATGAGGTAGGGCACACTAGAAGTCCATTTTGCGTGTTTCGTATTGATTGTCTTTCTGTGCCTCGATTTCGTAAAGTGGAGCTCGATTTCATATCGCTGTTGACCAAGTTTCACACCTACTCGAAATTATTCCAAATGCACCTATAAATGAGGTAGGGCACACTAGAAGTCCATTATGAGAGTTTAATGTTCATTTTCTTTCCATGCCTCGATTTCATACAGTGGAGCTCTAGGTACCCGTCGTTCTGGAATGTTTCACACTTGCTCGGAATTATTCCAAATGCACCTAGAAATGACGTAGGGCACACCACAAGTCCATTATAGTTATTTGGTGTGGATTTTCTTTCCGTGCCTCGATTTCATAAATTGGAGCTTATGGTACGCGTTGTTCTGGAAAGTTTCACACCAGCTTGGAAGGATTCCAAGTGCACCTAGAAATGAGGTAGGGCACACTACAAGTCTATTTTGGGGGTTTCGTATTGAGTGTCTTTCTGTGCCTCGATTTCATAAAGTTTAGCTCTGAAGCTGCTGTTCGACCTAGTTTCACACCTGCTGCGAATTATTCCAAATGCACCTAGAAATGACATAGGGCACACCAGAAGTCCATTTTGGGTGTTTGCATTGATTTTCTTTCCGTGCCTCGATTTCATAAGGTGGAGCTCCGGGTACCCGTCGCTCTGCAAGGTTTTACACCTGCTCAGAATTATTCCAAATGCACCTAGAAATGACGTTGGGCACAGTAGAAGTCCATTATGGGTGCTTGGTTTTGATTTTTTTTTCCGTGCCTCCATTTCATAAATTGGAGCTCGAGTCTGCGCTGGATTCTCGAAAGTTTCACACCGGCTTGGAAAGATTCCAAATTCACCTAGAAATGAGGTAGGGCACACTAGTAGTCCATTATGGGAGTTTGATGTTCATTTTCTTTCCATGCCTCGATTTCATAAAGTGGAGCTCTGGGTACCGTGCTTACGTAATGTTTCACACTTGCTAGGAATTATTCCAAATGCACCTAGAAATGACGTAGGGCACACCAGAAGTCCTTTGTAGTTATTTGGTGTGGATTTTCTTTCTGTGCCTCGGTTTCATAAATTGGAGATTAGGGTACGCGTGCTCGAAAGTTTCACACCACTCGGAAGGATTCCAAATGCCCTAGAAAAGAGGTAGGGCACACTAGAAGTCCATTTTGGGGTTTCAGATTGATTGTCTTTCTGTGCCTCGATTTCGTAAAGTGGTGCTCTAGATACCGTCGTTAGGCCAAGTTTCACACTTGCTCGGAATTATTCCAAATGCACCTAGAAATGACATAGGGCTCACCAGAAGTCCATTTTGGTCGTTAGGCCAAGTTTCACACCTGCTCGGAATTATTCTAAATGCACCTAGATATGACGTAGGGCAGACCAGAAGTCCATTTTAGTTATTTGGTGTCGATTTTCTTTCCGTGCCTCGATTTCATAAATTGGGGCTTAAGGTACGCGTTGTTCTGGAAAGTTTCACACCAGCTCGGAAGGATTCCAAATGCACCTAGAAATGAGGTAGGGCACACTAGAAGTCCATTTTTCGTGTTTTGTATTGATTGTCTTTCTGTGCCTCGATTTCGTAAAGTGGAGTTGTTGATACCGTCGTTCAGCCAAGTTTCACACCTGCTCGGAATTATTCCAAATGCACCTATAAAAGACATAGGGCAGACCAGAAGTCCATTTTGGGTGTTTGCATTGATTTTCTTTCCGTGCGTCGATTTCATAAGGTGGAGCTCGGATACCGCTGCTCTCGCAAAGTTTTGCACCTACTCGAAATTATTCCAAATGCAACTAGAAATGACGTGGGGCACACGAGAAGTCCATTATGGGTGTTTGGTTTTAATTTTCTTTCGTGCCTCGATTTCATAAATTGGAGCTCGAGTGCACGCGTGGATTACTCGAAAGTTTCACACCGCTCGGAAAGAATCGAAATGCACCTAGAAATGAGGTAGGGCACACTACAAGTCCATTATGGGAGTTTGATGTTCATTTTCTTTCCATGCCTCGATTTCATAAAGTGGAGCTTTGGATACCCGTCGTTCTGTAATGTTTTACACTTGCTCGGAATTATTCCAAATGCACCTAGAAATGACGTAGGGCATACCAGAAGTCCATTGTAGTTATTTGGTGTGGATTTTCTTTCCGTGCGTCGATTTCATAAATTGGAGCTTAGGGTACGCGTTGTTCTGGAAAGTTTCACACCAGCTCGAAGTATTCCAAATGCAAATAGAAATGAGGTAGGGCACACTAGAAGTCCATTTTGTGTGTTTCGAATTGATTGTCTTTCTGTGCCTCGATTTCGTAAAGTGGAGCTGTGGATACCGTCGTTCAGCCAAGTTTCACAATTGAAAAGGTCCTACCAAAATCATTTCTGTAATACCCCAAAAGTATTCAAGAATATTCAAAAGAGTATTTGGGAGAGATTAATTGAATTCGGAGAAGGACCAAATATAATATAGATTTAGCGACAATTAGGCAGAGGGTTTTTCTGCGGTTTTTGACAACTTTGGGCCTCGGGCCTTGGCCGGAGGCCCATGAGGGCCGACCACCAATAAAAGGAGGAAACCCTAGTGCTACAGTACTGCTGCCCCTAGTACTGTAGCGCCGCATCAGTAGCATCCCCCTATCTTTGCTATGCCAAGAGGAGAAAGGATGGAGAGGAAGGAAGAAGGAGGAACGCCGGGAATTGGCCAATTGAGGAGAAAGCAAGGGAAAAGAGAAGGAGAGGATCCTCGTGTCGGTGCTGGTGTGGGTGTTCGTCAACGATTTGTCAAGGGTAACACCGATCTCCGATAGTTTAGAGGTTTAATTGGTTGTTTAATCAATGTCGGATAATAGATTCAATTCTGTCCAGATTCTTGGACGTAGGTTTTCGTATCTTTAGAGGCGGAATCTGGGGATGACTTCTCTTAGAGAAAGTTGGGTGACGTCCTTAGCTTTACGTGGCCGCCAAGAACACCCAAATCCGATTAACGGTCAGCAAGTTATGAATTTTTTTAGTGTCGCTGTCCTGCTAGTCTGTCAGATTTCTGACAGGTTGTAGAAACCTGGGTTAAGCCATTAGTTAAAGACGAAATCAGAGGATCTCGATATAACAAAAACTGTAGATAATTTCCATACCTTTCCAGGAAGCTAAAGAACGCAATATTTGGATAATCGTAGCAAACGTTATGGTGGTTTTAGTGTACTGTCCAGAGAACCTGACGTGAATATTGATGTTCTGTAGATTGGCTTGGTAGGGGTAGTAAATAGCAGAATCAGAAGGGCTCCCCAACTAGGTTTATCTAGGTAATTTAATTACCTTTCCAGAAAGTCTTAAAACACCTTATTTGGACCCCGGTAGTGAAAGTTATGATTTTTAGAAGTTGACTGTCCACAGAGGGGACAGGTCGATCGTTAGAAGTGGGACGTTCGGAAGGCGCTTGAGAGTTTGGTCTTTTTCGTTTGAGCTATTAATTATATCTTGGGTCCAGTATGGTTGTCTTAGCTTGGTTCATAATTATTATTCAGGTGGTGGACGGGTACCAGGGGCAGCACCTTCTACGCATCCCTCGTTCTCTCGCGGTTAAGGCAAGTATTCGGGTTAAAGAATAATGATGATTGTTTGCTAAGATTGATTGTGTCTTGATCGTGATTGCCATGCATGGATGTTATTGTGATGAATTACAATATATCTTGGTATATTCAAGCTATGGTTAAAGTTTCCTGTGTTCATGGTTAATGCTTACACGCGTTACTATGTATATGTTGAATTCATATGTTTAGAAGATAATGTCATTGAACATATGCATGTAGTAAGCATGATTGAGTTTTGGTCACGTGGTGACCAAGTATGAATTGTTGAGGTCCCGTCATGTCGATGACGGGCTAGAGGTCCCCACATTAGGTGTAATGTGGGCAATGAGTAAAGAGGTCCCCATCATGCGATGATGGGCAAAGGTCCCTATACTTGTGGAGTATAGGCTCTTGGTCCCTATTGCCAGAGTGCATAGGCATGGGTATACATCGACGGTTGTATACCCCGCATTACCGGTAAAATGCGAAAAGAGATAAAGATTAAAAGGTGCATTGCATGGTTGCATTACATAAGCATGAAGGCTATGTTTAGCGTAATGTTTAATTGTGAATATTAATGCTGTGACTGTGTTTCTAGATTTGGCCTTGTTGATACTTGCTGAGTCTGTGGACTCACCCTTGCTTTGTTGTGCTTTTAGGTACCACTGGCAAGAGCGGCATGCATGGGAGGGAGTAGCTTTTACTGGATTGCACACACTACCCTTCATCCTAATAAAATCATATCATGTAGTTCATACTATATGAATGAGTAAACTGTTGATTTGTTGATGAACTGTAATAAGTAAACCAAGATGGGAAGGAAGGATACCTTCTCCATGATTTATTACTGCTTGTGAATCTAGTTTATGATGAACTGTAATAGATAGAAATTAACTGGTGAAGGAAGGATACCTTCTCCATATATTGGATGTTTTATTTATGCCTTCCTATGATATTACATTTGCTACCTCGGTATTAATTAATAATACAAGGGAGGTTCTGGTTCTTTTAGTAGCATTCCAGGCCGTTGATTGGCTGGGGTGTTACAAAATTAGAGGAGCTCAATATAATAAAAGTTGTATATTATTGTCTCAGCTTTCCATAAAGCTCAAGAACGCGAGGTTTGGACATTCATACTGAAAGTTATGGCAATTTTATTATACTGTCTAGAGAACCCGGCGTGAAATCGATACTTTATTAATTGGCTTGGTAGGGGTATTAGATGGCCGACTCAGGATGGCTCACCAACTAGACTTAGTTGGAGATTTTGTTAACCTTTCCAGGAAGTCCAAGAGCACCTCATTTCGACTCATGTACAAAAAAATATGGATTTTAGATTATGGCTGTCCACGGAGGGGACAGATCGATCTTTAGGAGTTGGAAATTGGAAATGCGCTTGAGAGTATGGCGAGTTCGGTTGTGCTATTATTTATGTTTTTGGTCGATATGATTGTCTTAGCGTGCCTTATAATTATATTCAGGTGGGGATTGGTCCCGGCGGCGCCCTCTTAAAATCCTCTCTGTTCCCCACGGTTGAGGCAAGTATTCAGGTGTTAATATATTTATGATTGTTTGACAGTGAGTGTTTGTGTTTTATACATATTAGCTATGAATGAATGATAGTGTGATATGTACGAATAAGATTGGCGAATGCTTGAGTTATGATTAAAGGTTATTCATGTTTGTTGTTGATGTAGTACATGTTATTTAAAGTTTCAAATCTTGGTATGTAATTGTTGATTTACATATTATTAAAAGATAGAGTACTAGTGCATGTGCATGATGAGAACATACCTAGGACTTGGTCACGTGGTAACCAAGTATGTATTTTTGAGATCCCCGTCATGTAGGTGACGGGCTTGTGGTCCCCTCATTCTTGGAATGTGCGCATTGAGTAGAGGTCCCCATCATGAAGATGATGGGTAATTGTGATCCCTATACTTGTGAAGTATAGGCTCTTGGTCCCTGCATGCTAGAGAGCACGAGGCAAGGGTATACATCGACGGTTGTATACCCCGCATTCTGATAAAATACAAAAGAGTAAAAGAGAAAAAAGATGTATTCCTCATTTGCATTACATAAACATATGAGTTATTTTAGTGTGCCTACCTCATTTCTAGGAGCATTTGGAATCTTTCCGAGCCGGTGTGAAACTTTCGAGCACGCTGCACCACGAGCTCCAATTTATGAAATCGAGGCACGCGAAAGAAAATCAAAACCAAACACCCATAATGGACTTCTAGTGTGCCCTACGTCATTTCTAGGTGCATTTGGAATAATTCGAAAGCAGTGTAAAACTTTGAAGTCTGACGGTGCACCCGAGCTCCACATTATGAAATCGAGGCACGGAAAGAAAATCAACATAAACACCCAAAATGGACTTACGGTGTGCCCTATGTCATTTTTGGTGCATTTGGAATAATCGAGCGGTGTGAAATTTTCTTTGACGCACGCAGAGCTCCACTTTACGAAATCGAGGCACGTAAAAGACAATCAATCTGAAACACCCAAAATAGACATCTAGTGTGACCTACCTTATTTCTAGGTGCATTTGGAATAATTCCGAGCAAGTGTGAAACATTCGAGCAGCAGCGTGCAGAGCTCCACTTTATGAAATCGAGGCATGGAAAGAAAATGAACATCAAGCTCCCATAATGGACTTCTAGTGTGCCCTACCTCATTTCTAGGTGCATTTGGAATCTTTCCGAGCCGGTGTGAAACTTTCCAGAACGACGCGTACCCTAAGCTCCAATTTATGAAATCGAGGGACGAAAAGAAAAATCAAAACCAAACACCCATAATGGACCACTAGTGTGCCCTACATCATTTCTAGGGGCATTTCGATTAATTCAGAGCAGGTGTAAAACTTTGCAGAGCGACGGGTACCCGGAGCTCCACATTATGAAATCGAGGTGCGGAAAGAAAATAAATGCAAACACCCAAAATGGACTTCTGGTCTGCCCTATGTCATTTCTAGGTGTATTTGGAATAATTCCGAGCAAGTGTGAAACTTGGTACGAGCGAGCGGTATCCACAACTCCACTTTCGTAAATCGATGCACGAAAGACAATAAATCCGAAACACGCAAAATGGACTTCTAGTGTGCCCTACCTCATTTCTAGGTGCATTTGGAATCCTTCCGAGCCGGTGTGAAACGTTCCAGAACAACGCGTACCCTAAGCTCCAATTTATGAAATCGAGGCACGGAAAGAATATCCACACCAAATAACTACAATGGACTTCTGGTATGCCCTACGTCATTTCTAGGTGCATTTGGAATAATTCCGAGCACGTGTGAAACATTCCAGAACGACGGGTACCCAGAGCTCCACTTTATGATATCGAGGCATAGAAAGAAAATGAATATTAAACTCCCATAATGGACTTCTAGTGTGCCCTACCTCATTTCTAGGTGCATTTGGAATCTTTAAGTCTTGGGTGTGAAACTTTCGAGCAGCAGCGTACCACGAGCTCTAATTTATGAAATCGAGGCACGGAAAGAAAATCAATGTAAACACCCAAAATGGACTTCTAGTGTGCCCTATGTCATTTCTAGGTGCATTTGGAATAATTCCGACCAGGTGTGAAACTTTGCTGAACGACGGTATCCAGAGCTCCACTTTACGAAATCGTGGCACAACAAGACAATCAATACAAAACACGCAAAATAGAATTCTAGTGTGCCCTACCTTATTTCTAGGTGCATTTGGAATCCTTCCGAGCCGATGTGAAACTTTCCAGAACGACGCGTACCGTAAGCTCTAATTTATGAAATCGAGGCACGGAAAGAAAATACTTTCGAAATAACTAAAATGGACTTCTGGTGTGCCCTACGTCATTTCTAGGTGCATTTGGAATAATTCCGAGCAATTTATGAGGCGCGGAAAGAAAATCAAAACCAAACACCCATAATGGTCTTCTATTGTGCCCTACGTCATTTCTTGGTGCATTTGGAATAATTACGGCGGTGTGAAACTTTGCGAAACAGCGGTATTGAGCTACAATTTATGAAATCGAGCCTGAAAAAGACAATCATCTGAAACACCCAAAATAGACTTCTAGTGTGCCCTCGACATTTTTAGGTGCATTTGGAATAATTACGGCGGTGTAAAACTTTGTAGAAGCGGCGCGTATCAGAGCTCCACATTATGAAATCGAGGCACGTAAAGAAAATCAATGCAAACACCCAAAATAGACTTCTGGTGTGCCCTATGTCATTTCTAGGTGCATTTGGAATCTTTCCGAGCCGGTGTGAAACTTTCCACAACGACGCGTACCCTGAGCTCCAATTTATGAAATCGAGGCACGGAAAGAAAATCAAATGCAAACACCTATAATGGACTTCTAGTGTGCCCTACGTCATTTATAGGTGCATTTGGAATAATTCTGAGCAGTTGTAAAACTTTGGAGAGCGACGGGTACCCGGAGCTCCACATTATGAAATCGAGTCACGGAAAGAAAATCAATGCAAACACCCAAAATGGTCTTCCGGTGTGCCCCATGTCATTTCTAGGTGCATTTGGAATAATTAGAGCGGTGTGAAACTTTCTTGAAACGACGTTATCGAGCTCCACTTTACGAAATCGAGGCACGTGAAAGACAATAAATCTGAAACACCGAATAGACTTCTAGTGTGCCCTACCTCATTTCTAGGTGCATTTCGTATCGTTCCGAGCCGGTGTGAAACTTTCCAGAACGACGCCCTAAGCTCCAATTTAT
Source organism: Phyllostachys edulis (assembly GCA_036346405.1). Classification (NCBI taxonomy): domain Eukaryota; kingdom Viridiplantae; phylum Streptophyta; class Magnoliopsida; order Poales; family Poaceae; genus Phyllostachys; species Phyllostachys edulis. Next base: position 118,407 of record JAYEVD010000802.1, on the reverse strand, counting down.
GAAATCGAGGCACGGAAAGAAAATCCACACCAAATAACTATAATGCACTTCTAGTGTGCCCTATGTCATTTCTAGGTGCATTTGGAATAATTCCGAGCAAGTGTGAAACATTCCAGAACGACGGGTACCCAGAGCACCACTGTATGAAATCGAGGCATGGAAAGAAAATCAATGCAAACAACCATAATGGACTTCTGGTGTGCCATATGTCAATTCTATGTGCATTTGGAATAATTAAGCGGTGTGAATCTTTCTTTGAGCAGCGGTATCGAGCTCCACTTTAAGAAATCGAGGCCTGAAAAGACAATCAATCTGAAATACCCAAAATAGACTTCTAGAGTGCCCTACCTCATTTCTAGGAGCATTTGGAATCCTTCCGAGCCGGTGTGAAACTTTCCAGAACGACGCGTACCCTAAGCTCCAATTTATGAAATCGAGCCACGGAAAGAAAATCCACACCAAATAAGTATAATGGACTTCTGGTGTGACCTGTCATTTCTAGGTACATTTGGAAGAATTCCGAGCAAGTGTGAAACATTCCAGAACGACGGGTACCCAGAGCTCCAATTTATAAAATCGAGGCATGGAAAGAAAATGAACATGAAACTCCCATAATGGACTTCTACTGTGCCCTACTTCATTTCTAGGTGCATTTGGAATCTTTCCGAGCCGGTGTGAAACTTTCTTTGAGCAGCGGTATCGAGCTCCACTTTACGAAATCGAGGCACAGAAAGGCAATCAATACGAAACATCCAAAATAGACTTCTAGTGTGCCCTAGCTCATTTCTAGGTGCATTTGGAATCTTTCCGAGCCGGTGTGATACTTTCCAGAACGACACGTACCCTAAGCTCCAATTTATGAAATCGAGGCACGGAAAGATAATTCACACCTAATAACTATAATGGACTTCTGGTGTGACCTACGTTATTTCTAGGTGCATTTGGAAGAATTCCGAGCAAGTGTGAAACATTCCAGAATGACGGGTACCCAGAGCTACACTTTATAAAATCGTGGCTTGGAAAGAAAACGAACATCAAACTATCATAATGGACTTCTAGTGTGCCCTAGCTGATTTGTAGGTGCATTTGGAATCTTTCCGTGCCAGTGTGAAACTTTCCAGAACGATGCGCACCCTGAGCTCGAATTTATGAAATCTAGGCACGTAAAGAAAATCAAAACCAAACACCCATAATGGACTTGTAGTGTGCCCTACGTCATTTCTAGGTGCATTTTCTGTGCCTCGATTTCGTAAATGAAGCTCCGGATAGCGTCGTTCAGCAAAGTTTCACACTTGCTCAGAATTATTCCAAATACACCTAGAAATGACATAGGGCACACCAAAAGTCCATTTTGGGTGTTTGCATTGACTTTCTTTCCGTGCCTCGATTTCATAATGTGGAGCTCCGGGTACCCGTCGCTCTGCAAAGTTTTACACCAGCTCAGAATTATTCCAAATGCACCAGGAAATGACGTAGGGCACACTAGAAGTCCATTATGGGTGTTTGATTTTGACTTTGTTTCCGTGCCTCGATTTCATAAATTGGAGCTCAGGGTACACGTCGTTCTGAAATGTTTCACACCGGCTCGGAAAGATTCCAAATGCTCCTAGAAATAAGGTAGGGCACACTAGAAGTCCATTATGAGAGTTTGATGTATATTTTCTTTCCATGCCTCGATTTCATAAATTGGAGCTTAAGGTACGCGTTGTTCTGGAAAGTTTCACACCAGCTCCGAAGGATTCCAAATGCACCTAGAAATCACGTGGGGCACACCAGAAGTCCATTGTAGTTATTTGGTGTGGATTTTCTTTCCGTGCCTCGATTTCATAAATTGGATCTTAGGGTACGCGTTGTTCTGGAAAGTTTCACACCGGCTCGGAAGGATTCCAAATGCACCTAGAAATGAGGTAGGGCACACTAGAAGTCCATATTGCGTGTTTCGTATTGATTGTCTTTCTGTGCCTCGATTTCGTAAAGTGGAGCTGTGGATACCGTCGTTCAGCCAAGTCTCACACTTGCTAGGAATTATTCCAAATGCACCTAGAAATAACAGAGGGCAGACCAGAAGTCCATTTTGGGTGTTTGTATTGATTTTCTTTCCGTGCCTCGATTTCATAAGGTGGAGTTCCGGGTACCCGTCGCTTTGCAAAGTTTTACACCTGCTCAGAATTATTCCAAATGGACCTAGAAATGACGTAGGGCACAGTAGAAGTCCATTATGGGTGTTTGGTTTTGATTTTTTTTCCGTGCCTCGATTTCATAAATTAGAGCTCAGGGTACGCGTCGTTTTGGAAAGTTTCACACCGGCTCGGAAAGATTCTAAATGCATCTAGAAATGAGGTAGGGCACACTAGAAGTCCATTATGGGAGTTTGATGTCCATTTTGTTTCCATGCCTCGATTTCATAAATTGGAGTTTAAGGTACGCGTCGTTCTAGAAAGTTTCTCACTAGCTCGGAAGGATTCCAAATGCACCTAGAAATAAGGTAGGTCACACTAGAAGTCTATTTTGGGTGTTTCGTATTGATTGTATTTCTGTGCCTCGATTTCATAAAGTGGAGCTCTCGATACCGTCGTTCAGCAAAGTTTCACACCTGCGGAGAATTATTCCACAATTAGAGCTCAGGGTACGCGTCGTTCTGGAATGTTTCACACCGGCTCGGAAAGATTCCAAATGCACCTAGAAATAAGTTAGGGCATACTAGAAGTCCATTATGGGAGTTTGATGTTCATTTTCTTTCCCTGCCTCGATTTCATAAAGTGGAGGTCTGGGTACCCGTCGTTCTGGAATGTTTCACACTTGCTCGGAATTTTTCCAAATGCACCTAGAAATGACGTAGGGCACACTAGAAGTCCATTGTAGTTATTTGGTGTGGATTTTCTTTCTGTGCCTCGATTTCTTAAATTGGAGCATAGTGTACGCGTTGTTCTGGAAAGTTTCACACCGGTCGGAAGGATTCGAAATGCACCTAGAAATGAGGTAGGGCACACTAGAAGTCCATTTTACGTGTTTCGTATTGATTGTCTTTGTGTGTCTCGATTTCGTAAAGTGGAGCTGTCGATCTGAGTCGTTGACCAAGTTTCACACCGCCGAATTATTCCAAATGCACCTAGAAATAACATAGGGCAGACCAGAAGTCCATTTTGGGTGTTTGCATTGATTTTCTTTCCGTGCGTCGATATCATAAGGTGGAGCTCCGGGTACCCGTCGCTTTGCAAAGTTTTACACCTGGTCAGAATTATTCCAAATGCAACTAGAACTGACATAGGGCACAGTAGAAGTCCATTATGGGTGTTTGGTTTTCATTTTCTTTCCATGCCTCGATTTCGTAAATTGGAGCTCAGGGTACGCGTCGTTCTGAAAAAGTTTCACACCGGCTCGAAAAGATTCCAAATGTACCTAGAAATGAGGTAGGGCACACTAGAAGTCCATTATGGGAGTTTGATTTTCATTTTCTTTCCATGCCTCGATTTCATACAGTGGAGCTCTGGGTACCCGTCGTTCTGGAATGTTTCACACTTGCTCGGAATTATTCCAAATGCACCTAGAAATGACGTAGGGCACACCAGAAGTCCATTATAGTTATTTTGTATGGATTTTCTTTCCGTGCCTCAATTTCATAAATTGGAGCTTCTGATGCGCTGCTCGAAAGCTTCACACCGCTCTAAGGATTCCAAATGCACCTAGAAATAAGGTAGGGCACACTAGAAGTCTATTTTGCGTGTTTTGTATTGATTGTCTTTTTGTGCCTCGATTTCGTAAAGTGGAGCTCTGGATACCATCATTCAGCAAAGTTTGACACCTGCTCGGAATTATTCCAAATGCACCTAGAAATGACATAGGGCACACTAGAAGTCCATTTTGGGTGGTTGCATTGATTTTCTTTGCGTTCCTCGATTTCAGAAATTAGAGATCAGGGTACGCGTCGTTCTGGAAAGATTCACACCGGCACGGAAAGATTCCAAATGCACCTAGAAATGAGGTAGGGCAGACCAGAAGTCCATTTTGGGTGTTTGCATTGATTTTCTTTCCGTTTCTCGATTTCATAAGGTGGAGCTCCGGGTACCCGTCGCTCTGCAAAGTTTTACACATACTCAGAATTATTCCAAATGCACCTAGAAATGACGTAGGGCAGAGTAGAAGTCCATTATGGGTGTTTGGTTTTGATTTTCTTTCCGTGCCTCGATTTCATAAATTGGAGCTCAGTGTACGCGTCGTTCTGGAAAGTTTCACACCGGCTCGGAAAGATTCCAAATGCACCTAGAAATGAGGTAGGGCACACTAGAAGTCTATTATGGGAGTTTGATGTTCATTTTCTTTCCATGCCTCGATTTCATAAATTGGAGCTTAGGGTATGCGTCGTTCTGGAAAGTTTCACACCGACTCGGAAGTATTCCAAATGCACCTAGAAATAAGGTAGGTCACACTAGAAGTCTATTTTGGCTGTTTCGTATTGATTGTCTTTCTGTGCCTCGATTCGTAAAGTGGAGCTCTGGATACCGTCGTTCAGCAAAGTTTCCCACCTGCTCAGAATTATTCCAAATGCACCTAGAAATGACATAGGGCAAACCAGAAGTCCATTTTGGGTGTTTGCGTTGATTTTCTTTCCGTGCCTCGATTTCATTATGTGGAGCTCCGGGTACCCGTCGCTCTGCAAAGTTTTACACCTGCTTAGAATTATTCCAAATGCGCCTAGAAATGACGTAGGGCACACTATAAGTCCATTATGGTAGTTTGGTTTTGTTTTTCTTTCAGTGCCTCGATTTCATAAATTGGAGCTCTGGGTACACGTCGTTCTGGAAAGTTTCACACCGGCTCGGAAAGATTTCAAATGCACCTAGAAATGAGGTAGGGCACACTAAAACAACTCACATGTTTATGTAATGCAAATGAGCAATACATCTTTTTCTCTTTTAGTCTTTTTGTATTTTACCGGTAATGCGGGGTATACAACCGTCGATGTATACCCTTGCCTGTGCTCTCTAGCACAGGGACCAAGAGCCTATACTTCACAAGTATAGGGACCACAGCCCATCATCTTCATGATGGGGACCTCTACTCAATGCCCACATTCCAAGAATGAGGGGACCACAAGCCCGTCACTTACACGACGGGGACCTCAAAAATACATACTTGGTCACCACGTGACCAAGTCCTAGGTATGTTCTCATCATGCACATGCACTAGTACTCTATCTTTTAATAATATGTAAATCAACAATTACATACCAAGATCTCAAACTTTAAATAACATGTCAGCAACAACAAACAAGAATAAACTTTAATCATAACTCAAGCATTCGCCAATCTTATTCATACATATCACGCTATCATTCATTCATAGCTAATATGTATAAAACACAAACACTCACTGTCAAACAATCATAAATATATTAACAACCAGAATACTTGCCTCAACCGTGTGGGAACGGAGGACGCGAAGAGGGCGCTGCCCCCGGGACCAATCCCCCACCTGAATATAATTATAAGGCACGCTAAGACAATCATACTGGACCAAAAACATAAATAATAGCACAACCGAACTCGCGATACCCTCCGTGGACAGCCATAATCTAAAATCCGTATTTTTTTGAACATGAGTCGAAATGAGGTGTTCTTGGACTTCTTGGAAAGGTTAACAAAATCTCCAACTAAGTCTAGTTGGTGAGCCATCCTGAATCGGCCATCTAATACCCCTACCAAGCCAATTAATAAAGTATCGATTTCACGTCGGGTTCTCTAGACAGTATAATAAAACTGCCATAACTTTCAGTACGAATGTCCAAACCTCGCGTTCTTGAGCTTTATGGAAACCTGAGACAATAATATACAACTTTTATTATATTGAGCTCCTCTAATTTTCCATTTAACAACTCTCTTAATTCGGATTACTAAAACGTGTCAGAATACCGACAGATCTGCAGAAAAGTCCCACTAATAAATTCATAACTACTGCTATAAGGGTACAAATAATGCGATCTAGCACTTCATAGAAAGATAACAACGTCCTCTATATTACTCTAGGAGACGTCCAGAACTGAATCCACATATAACTACCTCAAAACTATCGGCCAACACCGATCGCACTAAAAGCGGATCTATCTGAGCGACATCGCTTAAATACGCAAATACTTTACCAAACGAGCAGGGGATCGGGGTTTACCCTTGAAGATCCGTTGAAGTACACGAAGAAGGCATCTCCCTTCCCCTTCCTTTTTCCTTCTTCGCTTCCTCTTCCTCTTCTTCTTAGCCGCGCAAACATCCGGCTGACCTTCCTTCACTTGGCCAAGAGCAACAAGGATCTTCTTCACGATATCAGGGAGGAGATGCTGCAGACAAGGCAATCGTAGTGGCGGCGATGCATGCAAGCTACTGATATGGACTAGGGTTTCCCCCAACTTTTATTTATGGTCGGCCCCTCATGGGCCTCCTGGGCCAAGGCCTGAGGCCCAAGTTGCCGAAGGACTGTAGAAAACCCCATTTTCTTGGGTCTAAATTCTGTTTTGAACGCTTTCTATCTTAGAATAAATCGTAGTATTACAACGTCATTCTAGAAAGTTTCACATCGGCTCGGAAGGATTCCAAATGCACTTAAAAATGACGTAGGGCACACCAGAAGTCCATTATGGGTATTTGATATTGATTTTCTTTCCGTGCCTTGATTTCATAATGTGGAGCTTAGAGTATACGTCGTTCTTGAAAGTTTCACACTGGCTCGGAAGGATTCCAAATGCACCTAGAAATGATGTAGGGCACACTAGAAGTTCATTTTGGGTGTTTGTATTGATTTTCTTTCCGTACCTCGATTTCATAAAGTGGAGCTCAGGGTACCCGTCGTTCAGGAAAGTTTCACACCTGCTCGGAATTATTCTAAATGTGGCTAGAAATGATGTAGGGCACACTAGAAGTCTATTGTGGGTGTTTGGTACTAATTTTCTTTCCGTGCATCAATTTCACAAAGTGGAACTTAGAGTACGTGCCGTTCTCGAAAGGATTCCCAATACACCTAGAAATGGCGTAGGGCACACTAGAAATGAGGTAGGACACACTAGTAGTCCATTATGGCTTTTTGGTAATGATTTTCTTTCTGTGCCTCGATTTCATAATGTGGAGTTCAGGATAGCAGTCGTTCTGGAAAGTTTCACACCTGCTTGTAATTATTTTAAATGCACCTAGAAATGACGTAGGGCACACTAGAAAGTTTCACACCGGCTCAAGATTCCAAATGCACCTAGAAATGAGGTAGGGCACACTATAAGTTCATTATGGGAGTTTGATGTTGATTTTCTTTTCGTGCCATTGTTAGTAGCAAAGCAAAGAATATGTATGTAGGTGTATGTGTAGCTCTCAAACTCACTCGTCTTACCAAATCACGTTCTTACCTTTCCGAAGTAAAATGGGGTCAAAACTCAAACTTGATATCATATGTAATATCCCAAAAGTATTCGAGTGAGAATAATTATTTTGAGAGAAGAATTAGTTAGCAAGTGATTTAACAGAAAGAACATCTGAGAAAAGAATTTTTTCTCGAGTAGAGAAGTGCTATCTCGATTCTTGTTTGAGCTGAGTTTTTATGACAGAGATCGGGTACAATTTGAGTTGACTGCATGGTGGCAAGGTGGATCTTTCCAGTTCAGGAAAATAAATGAAGTGTTTGATTTGGGCATTCAAGCGATTTCTCTTTTGGTGTATGTGGTGTTGTTTGCAAACTTCCTAGTTGGAATGTGAAAAGGTTTTCATGAGGAATCTTCGATTTTGGATTTGAGTGTTTTGGAGGAAAGTTGAAATTGCATTGTGAATCCTTTGTTTTCAGTTAAATCTGATTATTAAAGTTTGATTGAAATAAGTTGCGTTGTGTGCCCCTGCTTAACGGAGGTTCTCCTTGTTATGATGAAGAGATCGACTGAGAGATGGAACAAGAGTTCCATGTGTTTACGTGCAAGCTATATGGTTTGGTCCCAAAGAGAAAGATAGCCTAAAGTATATTTTGTTGTTTTGGAAGTTGCGGGGATTTTGCAATAATAGCTATTCGCTAGAACCGTCTCGAGTCCTGGAGTGGGGTATATAACGTTTTCTATGGCCCGGTGTTGACAGAATGCTTGAGGTATTTTGAGTGTAAGGTTTCATAAGAGTCGTTGGCCAGCAAGTAATTACCGCATCTTCGAGTCCTATCCGTTGGGTGGTTCTGGTGAGATCGGTATGAGTAATGAAGCGTAATACATCATTTGCATCAAGGTACGGTGGTACCATAAGTTCGGGAGGAAAAACGACTTGGGAAATTGGAGACTCGCATGCGCGAGCAATATCTAGAATTATTCATAGCAGGTATGTGGTAATGTTAGTAAGTTTTTAGCTGTGACTAATCTTTGGCGTTAAGTGTGATTAGAATTCGGGGTCAAATTCTATTTAAGGGGGGTAGAATGTAATATCCCGAAAGTATTCGAGTGAGAATAATTATTTGGAGAGAAGAAATAGTTAGCAAGTGATTTAACAGAAAGAATGGCGGGAGTTTTCTGCAAAATCCTGACAACTTGGACCTCGGGCCTTGGCCCAGGAGGCCTATGAGGGGCCGGCCACCATTAAAAGGAGAGGGAAACCCTAGAACGCATCAGTAGCTACTGCCCGCCGCCGCTTCTGAGTTCCTCACATAAAGATGTCTCCCCTTGGTGCTCCCTCTGCCGGCCTTGGTGTTCCCATTGCTTGCCATTGGAGGAAGGAGCAAGGCGAGGAAGGAGATCAACTTCATGGGGCAAGATCTTCAACTTTCTGCGATTCTACAAGGGTAACGTCGCGTGTTCTTCGCTGGTTAATGTTGGAAATATGCCCTAGAGGCAATCATAGAGATGATTATATTTCATTATGTTCACAATATTTGATAATATGTTATCTTGTTCCTTGAATTAATCATCAGTCATGAAGATTAACGAGTATGTGACTTTGTTGGTGAAACTCTTTCTGACTTATGATGATGTCGTTCTAAAAGTATCCCTGGTCGAAAGTCACTGGTCGGAATACTAGTGACTCTACGACCAGCACATGTATAGATTGATGACCATGTTTCACCGGTCATGAATATAGGGATATCGAATCGATAATGTGGACACATGTTAGAGAACATGGTGTTGGATAAGACCCACCTTGAGACACTATTGAGATTGTTATGATTCTATGTGTCGTTAGTTGGTCTCAAGCAATGATGATGTATAATCCTTAGACACGAGATCAAGATGGTTTCCTACATGTGTAATAGCACTCTTAGGGGTTGCCAAATGCTACTAAATGGCGGGTGGTTATAAAGGTAGCTTTGGGTATGCTATGAAACATGCGAGAGGGATGTGATTGGTGGGATATGGATTTGCCCTCCTAACATAACAGAGAGATATCTTCGGCCCCTCAAGTGGTCGGATAAAGAAAGTGCATGGCCATGCCACTGGTGGTCGAAGAGTTCGACCACATAAGGTTATCCGATACTCGATCGAGAAAGTATTGAACAGTCCATGGATGACACAACATCTCACCTGGAGTTCAACCAGATATCATGAGGCAAAGGGAGGATACATGAGTAGGTCGCTTAGTTCGACCAGTTACGGACTGGTCGTATGGAGATACAAGCAAGTCGTAGATTGGTCGAATGTAATCACAGAGTGGTCGAAACCAAGTCGTAAGGAGTTACGAGTTGGTCGTGATCAAATACGAACTGGTCGTAAAGAGATAGGACCTGGTCGTAAGTGATGAGGACCTGGTCGTAGATCATATTGCATTAATGTTCGTCCGATATAATTTGTGTGTATTTGGAAATCGTTATGTCCTGCTAGGAACCGGTACGACTCGTGGCCGGAAAGTGTTTCCGAGTCACAACCGAACAACACATGAACCTAACAGGTCACACACTTAACGGGTTGGAACAAACCAGTACGAATACGATTCGTAAAGCGTTGTCTGGATAGGATCCGTCACGGGCCTATATAAGGAGATGCATGAGGCTGTTGGGGGAGTGAGAGTTGACGCGAGTTGCCCTACTGAAACCCTAGCCGCCATCTTCTTGAGAGCCTCACCTTGCGATTTGGTGCTAGCACACCGGCGTACGGTTGTTCCTGCCCTGGACGTGTGGATACCATAGAGGCGCTTCTACGTTGTTGCGCTTAAGGACGATCTGCGATCTTTGCAAGGAACTGCAGAGGTGCTGGAGGAGACGATCAACATACGAGGACGCTGGACGATCGACTACGACCAGTACATCGACGCCAAGACTTCGGACGGTACCGCACCGACGCTTCTTCCGCCGCTTGCTGGCGTCTAGTGGTAACGATCTGTGATCATCTTCTTGCTTGGCTTCCTGGTTTACGTGGTAGAAATTTTGATTTGTCGCTATCGTAGCCTACCCGTATCCCTACAGTTAATGTGTAGTAGATGCGTTTGATAAGTTGAATTGCGTCGGTTTAATAGATCGTGTTCTGTCCAGTAGTTTGGACGACGGTTTTCATGTCCGTAGAAGAAGAATCTTGGGATCCAACCTCTTAGAAATAGTTGGGCTATGTTGTTAGCTTTCCGTGGCCGCCATGAACGCCCAGATCCGATTAATGGTTAGAAAGTTATGAATTGTTTAGTGCCGCTGTCCTGTTAATCTGTCAACATCCTGACAGTCCGTAGAAATCTGAGTTAATCTATTAGTTAAATACGAAATCAGAGGATCTCGTTATAATGAAAAAGATGTGTAATTTCCTTACCTTTCCTTAAAGCTAAATAACGTAAGAATTGGACTTTCGTAGCAAAAGTTATGAAAATTTTAGTGTACTGTCCAGAGAACCCGACGTGATAATTGATGTTCTGTAGATTGGCTTGGTAGGGGCAGTAGATGGCAGAATCAGAAGGGCTCCCCAACTAAGTTTATTTAGGTAATTTAATTATATTTCCAGAAAGTATTAGAACATCTTATTTGGACTCCTGAGCAGAAAGTTATGTATTTTAGAAGTTGACTGCCCGCAGTGAACACCAAATCGATCGGTAGAAATTGGGAGATTGGAAACGCTTGGGAGTTTAGCGAGTTCAATTGTGTTCTTATTTATGCTTTTGGTCCAGTATGATTGTCTTAGTTTGGGTTATCATTATGTTCGGTGGGAGCGTGATCCGGGGCAAGACCCTCTTCGTGTCCACCATTCTCGCATCAGTTGAGGCAAGTATTCTAGGGTTATAGAATAATTATGATTGTTTGTCGAGATTGATTGTGTCTTGTTCGTAATAGCCATGCATGGATGTTAATGTGATGAATTACAATATATCTTGGTAAATGCAAGTTATGGTTAAAGCTTCCTGTGTATGTTGTTAATGCTTACATGTTATTATGTACACGTTGAATTCATATGTTTGGAAGATGATGTCATTGTACATATGCATGTAGTAAGCATGATTGAGTCTTGGTCACGTGGTGACCAAGTATGAATAGTTGAGGTCCCCGTCATGTAAATGACGGGCTTGAGGTCCCCACATTCGTAGAATGTGGGCAATGAGTAAAGAGGTCCCCATCATGATGATGATGGTCAAAGGTCCCTATACTTGTGGAGTATAGGCTCTTGGTCCCTGTGCCAGAGTGCATAGGCAAGGGTATACATCAACGGTTGTATATCCCGCATTACCAGTAAAATGCGAAAAGAGATAAAGTTTAAAAGGTGCATTGCATGGTCGCATTACATAAGCATGAAGGCTATGTTTAGTGTAATGTTTAATTTGGAATGTTGATGCTATGACTATGATTTTAGCTTTAGCCTTGTTGATACTTGCTGAGTCTTTGGGCTCACTCTTGCTTTGATATGTTTTAGGTACAGCTGGCAAGAACGGCATGCATGGGAGGGAGTAAATGTTTGGATGCACTCACTACCACTCATCCTTAAGGTGACTGCCATTTAGATTTTATTCCAATAATAAGTAAACTGCTTCTGAATCACTTATGGATGGTTTTAAGTTTCAGATTAATTGTAGTAAGGAGAAAGCAAGTTTTGTCTATGTTTATTAGATTATCTTGCATGCTTGAATGAACTTGAATAGTGAGTTTATTGTTAATTGCTATGATTAATTGTTGGAACCTCGGTATAGTTAATTACACAAAGGGGTTCTCGCTGAAAATTGGTAATTGGTCTTAGTTTAGTTTTGTTTAATTTAATTTTAGTAGCATTCGAGGCTCGAATACTGTTCACGTGAACAGTATGTCGGATTTTCCTTTTTTTTGTTGTCTTGGATTTAGGCTAAAATTGGTATGTTTGTTTCTCCTCTTGTCTCTTTGCTTCTTCCTTCTTGCGTTCGTGCACTTCTTTCTTTATGCTTTCTTTGTTTTCGATCAAAACAAGTGCTACTTCTCTTGTTGATAGAATTGGGCTGAAATCAATATATTGCTTTTCTCCTTCTTCTTCTCTCTTCATTTCGGCCAACCATGCATCCTCTTTGTGAAACCTAACTACACAAAAATTAAGAGCTTTAGGTAGTAGCCAATTCACATGAGAATCAAAAGGAAACTCAGTTAGGAGAGGAGTCACCTGTTGGTTAAGCTTCTTTACACAAGCTTCACTCACAAGCGTCTCTTGTTCTTTAACTCTTTTAGTAAGCTCGTGTTGTTACGAGGTACTTGATGAATTCAAAATACTATATGTAACAACATAGCAAAGGATATCCGCATCAGGTATGCGTCGTTCTGGAAACATTCACACCGGCTCGGAAGGAATCTAAATGCACCTAGAAATGAGGTAGGGAAGTCCATTATGGGTGTTTGTTATCGATTTTCTTTCTGTGCCTCGATTTCATAAAGTGGAACTCAGGATACCCGTCGTTCCCCAAAGTTTCACACCTGCTCGAAATTATTCCCAACGCACCTAGAAATGATGTAGGGCACACTAGAAGTCCACTATAGGTGTTTGGAATTGATTTTCTTTCCATGCCTCGATTTCTTAAAGTGGAGCTCCGGGTACACGTCGTTCTAGAAAGTTTCACATCGGCTTGGAAGGATTCCAAATGCACCTAGAAATGACGTAGGGCACACCAGAAGTACCTTATAGGTATTTGGTATTGATTTTCTTTACGTGCCTCGATTTCATAAAATAGAGCTTAGGGTACGCGTCATTCTTGAAAGTTTCACACCAGTTCGGAAGGATTCCAAATGCACTTAGAAATGAGGTAGGGCACACTAGAAGTCCATTATGGGTGTTTGGTATTGAATGTCTTTCTGTGTCTCGATTTCATAAAGTGGAGCTCTCGATATCTGTCGTTCAGCAAAGTTTCACACCTGCTCGGAATTATTCCAAATGCACCTAGAAAATACATAGGGCACACCAAAAGTCCATTTTGGGTGTTTGTATTGATTTTCTTTTCGTGCCTCGATTTCATAAAGTGGAGCTTAGGGTACCCGTCGTTCAGCAAAGTTTTACACCTGCTCGGAATTATTGCAAATACACCTAGAAATGACGTAGGGCACACTAGAAGTCCATTATGGGTGTTTGGTATTGATCTTCTTTCCGTGCCTCGATTTCATAAATTGGAGCTCATGGTACGTGTCGTTTTGGAAAGTTTCACACAGTCTCGGAACGATTCCAAATACACCTAGAAATGATGTAGGGCACACCAGACGTCCATTATAGTTATTTGGTGTGGATTTTCTTTCCGTGCCTCGATTTTATAAAGTGCAACTTAGCATACACGTCGTTCTGGAAAGTTTCACACCGGCTCGGAAGGATTCCAAATGCACCTAGCACACTAGAAGTCCATTATGGGAGTTTGGTGTTGTTTTTCTTTCCGTGCCTCGATTTCATAAAGTGGAGCTCTAGGTACCCGTCGTTCTGGAAAGTTTCACACCGGCTTGGAATTATTCCAAATGGACCTAGAAATGATGTAGGGCACACCAGAAGTCCATTTTGGGTGTTTGTATTGATTTTCTTTCCGTGCCTCGATTTCATAAAGTGGAGCTTGGGTACCCGTCGTTCTGGAAAGTTTGACACCTACTCGGAATGATTCCAAATGCAACAAGAAATGACGTAGGACACACTAGAAGTCCATTATAGGTGTTTAGTATTGATTTTCTTTCTGTGCCTCGACTTCATAAAGTGGAGCTCAGGGTATGCGTCGTTCTGGAATGTTTCACACCGACTCGGAATTATTCTAAATGTACGTAGAAATGACGTAGGGCACATTACAAGTCCATTATGGGTGTTTGTTATTTATTTTCTTTTCGTGCCACGATTTTATAAAGTGGATCTCAGGGTACGTGTTGTTCTAGAAAGTTTCACACCTGCTCAGAAGGATTGCAAATGCAACTAGAAATGACGTGGGCACACCAGAAATCCATTTTGCGTGATTGGTATTGATTTTCTTTCCGTGCCTCGATTTTATAAAGAGGAGTTTAGGGTACGTGTCGTTTTGGAATGTTTCGCACCAGCTCAGAAGGATTCCAAATGCAACTAGAAATGAGGTAGGGCACACTAGTAGTCCATTACTCTTTGGTATTCTTTTTCTTTCTGTGCCTCGATTTCCTAAAGTGGAGTTCAGGGTACCAGTCGTTCTGGATAGTTTCTCACCTGCTCGGAATTCTTCCAAATGCACTTAGCAAAGACGTAGGGCACACTAGAAATCCATTAAGAGTGTTTGGTATAGGTTTTCTTTCCATGCATCGATTTCATTAAGTGGAGATTAGGGTACCAGTCGTTCTGGATAGTTTCTCACCTGCTCGGAATTATTCCAAATGAACTTAGCAATGACGTAGGGCACACTAGAAATCCATGAAGGGTGATTTTATTAAGTGGAGATCGAGTGCGCGTGCTCGGAAAGTTTGACCCTCAGCTCGTAGGATTCTCAATGCACCTAGAAATGACGTAGGGCATACTATAAGTCCTTTATGCGTGTTTGGTCTTGATTTTCTTTCCGTGCCTCGAGTTCATAGAGAGCTTAGGGTACCCATCATTCTATAAAGTTTCGCACCTGCTCGGAATTATTCCAAATGAACCTAGAAATAACGTAGGGCACACTAGAAGTCCATTTTGGGTGTGTGGTATTGATTTTCTTTCCGTGCCTCGATTTCATAAAGTGGAGCTCAAGATACGCGTTGTTCTGGAAAGTTTCACACCTGCTCGGAAGGACTCCCGATGCACCTAGAAATGACGTAGGGCACACTAGAAGTCCATAATGGGTATATACTATTGATTTTTTTTTTCCGTGCCTCGATTTCATAAAGTGGAACTCAAGATACGCGTTGTTCTGGAAAGTTTCACACCTGCTCGGAATTAATCCCAATGCACATAGAAATGACGTAGGGCACACTAGAAGTCCATTACGGGTGTTTGGTATTGATTTTCTTTCAGTGCCACGATTTCATAAATTGGAGCATAGGATACTTCTAGGTTGCCTCGATTTCTAAAAGTGGAGCTCAGGGTACGCGTATAAAGTCCATTTTGGGTACCCGTATAAATGCACCTAGAAATGACATAGGGCACACTAGAAGTCCATTATGGGTGTTTGGAATTGATTTTCTTTTTATGCCTCGATTTTATAAATTGGAGCTCAGAGTACGCGTCGTACTGGAAAGTTTCACACCGACTCGGAAGGATTCCAAATGCACCTAGAAATAAGGTAGGGCACACTAGAAGTCCATTATGGGATTTTCGTTTTGATTTTCTTTCCGTGCCACGATTTCATAAAGTGGAGCTCTGTGTACCCGTTGTTCTGCAAAGTTTCACACCTTCTCGGAATTATTCCCAATACACCTAGAAATGACGTAGGGCACACTAGGAGTCCATTATGGGTGTTTGGTATTGATTTTCTTTCCGTGCATCGATTTTATAAATTGGAGCTCGAGTGCACGTCGTTGCTCGAAAGTTTCACACCGCCGTAATTATTCCAAATGCTGAGGGTACGCGTATAAAGTGGAGCTTGATTTCTTAAAGTGGAGCTCAGGGTACACGTATAAAGTCCATTCGTGGTACCCATATAAATACACCTAGAAAATCAATACAAACACCAAAAATGGACATTTAGTGTGCGCTACCTCATTTCTAGATCCATTTGGAATCCTTCGGAGCGGGTGTGAAACTTTCCAAAACGATGCGTACCGTGAGCTCCATTTTATGAAATCGAGCCAAGGAAAGAAAATCATTACCAAATACCCATAATGGACTTCAATTGTGCCCCACGTCATTTGTAGGTGCGTTAGGAATCCTTCCGAGCCGGTATCATAAAGTGGAGCTCTGTGTACGCCTCGATCTGGAAAGTTTCACACCGGCTTGGAATCATTCCAAATGCACCAAGAAATGATGCAGGGCACACCAGAAGTCCATTTTGGGTGTTTGTATTGATTTTCTTTCCGTGCCTCGATTTCATAAAGTGGAGTTTAGGGTACGCGTCGTTTTGGAAAGTTTCACACCGGCTCAGAAGGATTTCAAATGCAACTAGAAATGAGGTAGGGCACACTAGCAGTCCATTATGGGTCCTTGGTATTGATTTTTCTTTCTGTGCCTCGATTTCATAAATGGAGTTCGGGGTACTTGTCGTTCTGGAAAGTTTCACACCTGCTCAGAATTATTCCAAATGCACTTAGAAATGACGTAGGGCACACTAGAAGTCCATTATATGTGTTTGGTATTGATTTTCTTTCCGTGCCTCGATTTAATGGAGTGGAGCTCAGGCTACCCGTCATTCTGGAATGTTTGACACCGGCACGGAACGATTCCCAACGCATCTAGAAATGACATAGGGCACACTAGAAGTCCATTATGCTTGTTTGTTATTGATTTTCATTCCTTGCCTCGATTGCATAAAGTGGAGCTCCAGGTACCTGTCATTCTGGAAAGTTTCACATCTGCTCGGAATTATTCAAAATGCACCTAGAAATGACGTAGGGCACACCAGAAGTCCATTTTGGGTGTTTGTATTGATTTTCTTTTCGTGCCTCGATTTCATAAAGTGGAGCTCTGGGTACGCGTCGTTCTAGAAAGTTTCACACCTACTAGGAAGGATTCCCAATGCACCTATAAATGATGTAGGGAACACAAGATGTCCGTTATGGGTGTTTGCAATTGATTTTATTTCCGTGCCTCGATTTCATAAAATAAAGCTTAGGGTGCGCGCCGTTCTGGAAAGTTTCACATCGGCTTAGAATGATTCCAAATGCACCTAGAAATGAGGTAGGGCACGATAGAAGTCCATTTTGGGTGTTTGGTATTGGTTTTATTTCCGTCTCGCGATTTCATAAAGTGGAGCTCAGGGTACCCGTCATTCTGCAAAGTTTCACACCTGCTCGAAATTATTCGAAATGCACCTAAAATGATGTAGGGCACACTAGAAGTCCATTATGGTTGTTTGAAATTGATTTTCTTTCCGTGCCTCGATTTCATAAAGTGGAGCTCTGGCTACGCTTCGTTCTGGAAAGTTTGACACTGGCTCAGAAGTACTCCCGATGTACCTAGAAATGACGTCAGGCACACTAGAAGTACATTATGGGTGTTTGGTACTGATTTTCTTTCTATGCCTCGATTTCATAAAGTGGTGCTCAGGGTACCCGTCATTCTGAAAAGTTTCACACCTGCTCGGAATTATTCAAAATGCACGTTGAAAAGACGTATGGCACACTAGAAGTCCATTATGGGTGTTTGGTATTGATTTTCTTTCCGTACCTCGATTCCATAAAGTGGAGCTCAAGGTACCCGTCGTTCTGCAAAGTTTCGCTCCTACTCGGGATTGTTCCAACTGCACCTATAAATGACGTTGGGCACACTAGTAGTCCGTTATGGGTGTTTGGTATTGATATTCTTTATGTGCCTTGATTTCACAAAGTGTAGCTCAGGGTACGCGTTGTTCTGGAAGGTTTCACACCTACTCGGAATTATTCCAAATGCACATAGAAATGATGTAGGGCACACCAGACGTCCATTATGGATGTTTGGTATTGATTTTTTTTCTGTGCCTCGATTTCATAAAGTGTTGCTCGGAATTATTTCAAATGCACCTAGAAATAACGTAGGGCACACAAGAAGTCCATTATGGGTATTTAGTATTGATTTTTTTTCTGTGCCTCGACTTCATAGAGCGGACCTCAAGGTACGCGTCGCTCTCGAAAGTTTGACACCGGCTCGAAAGAATTCCTAATGCACCTAGAAATGATGTAGACCACACTTTTAGTCCAATATGGGTGTTTGGCAATGATTTTTTTTCCGTGCCTCGATTTCATAAAGTGGAGCTCAGGGTACCAGTCGTTCTGCAAAGTATCACACCTACTCGAAATTATTCCAAATGCACCTAGAAATGACGAAGAGCACACTAGAAGTCTGTTATGGGTGTTTGGTATTGATTTTCTTTCTGTGCCTTGATTTCACAAAGTGGACCTCAGGGTACCCGTCGTTCTGGAAAGATTCACACCTGCTCGGAATTATTCCAAATGCACGTAGAAATGACGTAGGGCAGACTAGAAGTCCATTATGGGTGTTTGGTATTAATTTTCTTTCCGTTCTACGATTTTATAAAGTGGAGCTCAACAGACGCTGCTGCGTGGATTACGAAAAGTTTCACGCCTACTCAAAAGGATTCCCAATGCACCTATAAATGACATAGGATGCACTAGAAGTCCATTACGGGTGTTTGTAATTCATTTTCTTTCTGTGCCTCGATTTCATTAAGTGGAGCCCATGATACGCGTCGTTCTGGAGAGTTTGGCACCTGCTCGGAAGGATTCCAAATGCACCTAGAAATTACGTCGGGCACACTAGAAGTCCATTACGTGCTGTTTGGTATTGAATTTCTTTCTGTGTCGCGATTTCATAAAGTGGAGCTCAGGTTACCCGTCGTTCTGCAAAGGTTCACATCTGCTCAGAATTATTCCAAATGCACCTATAAAATGACATAGGGCACACTAGAACTCCATTATGTGTGTTTGGTGTTGATTTTCTTTTCGTGTCTCAATTTCATAAAGTGGTGCTCAGGGTACCCGTCGTTCTGCAATGTTCACAATTGCTCGGAATTATAACAAACGCACCTACAAATGATGTAGGGCACACTAAAAGTCCATTATAGGAGTGTGGTATTGATTTTCTTTACGTGCCTCGATTTCATAAAGTGGAGCTCAGGGTACGTGTCGTTATGAAAAGTATCAAACCTGCTCGGAATTATTCCAAATGCACCTAGAAATGACGTAGGACACACCAGAATTCCATTTTGGGTGTTTGTATTGATTTGATTTCATGCCTCGATTTCATAAAGTGGAGCTTAGGGTACCAGTCGTTCTGGCAAGTTTGACACTTGCTCAGAATTATTCCAAATGCACCTAGAAATGTCATAGGGCACACTAGAAGCCAATTATGGGTGTTTGGTATTGACTTCTTTGTGTGCCTCGATTTCATAAAGTGGAGCTCAGGGTACCCGTCGTTGAGCAAAGTTTCATATTTGCTCCGAATTATTCTAAATGCACCTAGAAATGACGTAAGGCACACTAGAAGTCCATTATGGGTGTGTGGTATTGATTTTCTTTACATGCCTCGATTTCATAAAGTCGAGCTCAGGGTACTCATCGTTATGGAAAGTTCACACCGACTCGGAAGTATTTCAAATACACCTAGAAATGACGTAGGGCACACTAGAAGTCCGTTATTCCAAATGCACCTAGAAATGAAGTAGGCATACTAGATGTCCATTATGGTTGTTTGGTATTGATTTTCTTTCCGTGTCTCGATTTCATAAAGTGGTGCTCAGGGTACACGTCGTTTTCGAAAGTTTGACACCGGCTCCGAAGGATTCCGAATGCACCTAGAAATGACGTAGGGCATTGTAACACCCCAGCTCAGAGTTGAGCCTAGAATGTTACTAAAACTAAATTAAACAATTACTACTAAGTCTCTTTACCAAATTTTTCAACAGAACCTCCTTTGTATAGTTAACTATACCGAGGTTCCAACAATGAACTATATCAATTAACATTAATTTCAATATCCAAGATCATTCAAGCATGCAGGATAGTCTAATGAGCATAAACAAAACTTGCTATTCTTCTTATTACAATTAAACTGAAACATTTAACCAATCATACGCGAATCTCAAACAGTTTGCTAATTATTAGAATAAAGACTAAATGGTAGACGCCTTTAGGGTGAGTGGTAGTGAGTGCACCCAAACAACTACTCTCTCCCATGCATGCCGTTCTTGCCAATTGTACCTAAAACACATCAAAGCAAGAGTGAGCCCAAAGACTCAGCAAGTATCAACAAGGCTAAAGCTAAGGTCACAGTCATAGCATCAATATACCAAAATAAACATTACACCGCCTAAACCCGAAGCTTCACCGCCTAAACAATCAAATAACTGAAATAAGGATATGATGAACACGACCCTACTGATTAACGTTCTACAACGCTTCCCCGGCGATTCAAGATTTTAACTAGAGACCCTAAACTGAAAACCAACGCATTCAGTCAAATAACGCCACTGAACAGCAGCACGGTAAACTGCATATCTTTTGATCTGGAACTCCGAATGAGGTGAGTCCAATTTATGTGGATTTTGAACTAACAAATCTACAATACTCTAGTTGACAAGATGATCCAATTCGGCCAAATTATTATGATAACAGACAGGTGAACTTTCAGCACAAAAACTATCTAACAGAACAAACAGTAGTACTAAAACGATCATAACTTTTAATCTATAACTTCGAATTGATCGTTATTTAACAATCTAGAAAGGTTATCAAATTACCTACAATAACCTAGTTGGGTGAAAACCCAGATTCTTCCGATTACATTTTCATATTTTACGAAATAACAAAACAGTTTAATCTCGTCAGAAATCTGGACAGCAGATACTAAATCTGTAATATCTTTTGACTCGAATGTCAGAATCAAGTGAACTCAGCGGCCACAGAAACTTCAGAACAAGACCCAGATATCTCTAGGAGATCAACTCCTCTGATTCGGCTTCTAAGACATCGAAATAGCCCGCGCAACATACTGGACAGATTCGAACTTACTGCAGAACGACTTTGATCCAAACGATTCTAATCGGTTTCAACTCTACGATTGATCATAAGACGACAAACAATGCTCGTTACCCTTGGAGCACCCGGGAAGATGAAGGATTAACCGTGGTGACGTCCCCCGCCGTCTTGATCAGAAACCTTGCGAGGCTCCAAACAAATCTTCACGGGAGGCCGGCAATGGAAGGGTTGGCACCACGGGGCAGCTCCAGGAGATGGGGGCGGAGCACCGGGATCTTGGGCAGCAGCAAGGGAGGTGGAGGAGGGGCGGCTCCCTGCTGGATGGTGGCGCAAGAGGGAAGGGGAGGAGGTGGGAGGAGGTGGCGGCTAGGAGGGGGAGGGAGAGGGAAAAAGTGGGGGGGTGCTAGGGTTTCCCCCCTTTTATTTGGCCGGCCACTAATGGGCCATGGGCCCCACAGCTGCCCCTCCCTTTGGGCTGCAAGGATGCCCCCCCTTGGCCCATAGGGCCCCCTCTCGGGCCTGCTGGCCAAAGGCCCAGGCCCAAATCTGGAAGAACAGACGAAACGTCGGAAATTTTCTCTTTTAAAATTCAAATTCGAACTGAATTCTTTCTAAACGAAAACGGAGTATTACAGGCACACTAGAATTCCATTTTGGACGTTTGGCATTGATTTTTCTTTCCGTGCATCGATTTCATAAAGTGGAGCTCAGGGTACGCGTCGTTCTCGAAAGTTTGACGCCGGCTCGAAAGGATTTCATAATGGACTTCTAGTCTGCACTACGTCATTTCTACGTGCATTTGGAATAATTCCGAGCAGGTGTGAAACTTTCCAAAACGACGGGTACCCTGAGGTCCACTTTGTGAAATCGAGGCATAGAAAGAAAATCAATACCAAACACCCATAACAGACTTCTAGTGTGCTCTTCGTCATTTCTAGGTGCATTTGGAATAATTTCGAGTAGATGTGATACTTTGCAGAACGACTGGTACCCTGAGCTCCACTTTATGAAATCGAGGCACGGAAAGAAAATCAATGCCAAACACCCATAATGGACTTCTAGTGTGGTCTACATCATTTCTAGGTGCATTAGGAATTCTTTCGAGCCGGTGTCAAACTTTTGAGAGCGACGCGTACCTTGAGGTCCGCTCTATGAAGTCGAGGCACAGAAAAAAATTCAATACTAAACACCCATAAAGGACTTCTTGTGTGCCCTCGTTATTTCTAGGTGCATTTGAAATAATTTGAAAGGTGTGTCAAACTTTCCGAATGAGTGATACCGAGGTACACTTTATGAAACCGAGGCACAGAAAAAAAATCAATACCAAACATCCATAATGGACGTCTGGTGTGCCCTACTCATTTCTAAGTGCATTTGGAATAATTACGAGTAGGTGTGAAACCTTCCAGAACAACGCGTACCCTGAGCTACACTTTGTGAAATCAAGGCACATAAAGAATATCAATAACAAAAACCCATAACGGACTACTAGTGTGCCCAACATCATTTATAGGTGCAGTTGGAACAATCCCGAGTAGGAGCGAAACTTTCGAATCAGCGGTGCAGTGAGCTCCACTTTATGAAATCGAGGTACGGAAAGAAAATCAATACCAAACACCCATAATGGACTTCTAGTGTGCCATACATCTTTTCTACGTGCATTTTGAATAATTCCGAGCAGGTGTGAAACTTTGCAGAATGACGGGTACCCTGAGCACCACTTTATGAAACCGAGGCATAGAAAGAAAATCAGTACCAAACACCCATAATGTACTTCTAGTGTGCCTGACGTCATTTCTAGGTACATCGGGAGTACTTCTAAGCCGGTGTCAAACTTTCCAAAACGAAGCGTAGCCAGAGCTCCACCTTATGAAATCGAGGCACAGAAAGAAAATCAATTTCAAACAACCACAATGGCCTTCTAGCGTGCCCTATGTCATTTTAGGTGCATTTCGAATAATTTCGAGCAGGTGTGAAACTTTGCAGAATGACGGGTACCCTGAGCTCCACTTTATGAACTCGCGACACGGAAATAAAACCAATACCAAACACCCAAAATGGACTTCTATCGTGCCCTACCTCATTTCTAGGTGCATTTGGAATCTTTCTAAGCCGATGTGAAACTTTCCAGAACAGCGCGTACCCTAAGCTTTATTTTATGAAATCGAGGCACGGAAATAAAATCAATTGCAAACACCCATAACGGACGTCTTGTGTTCCCTACATCATTTATAGGTGCATTGGGAATCCTTCCGAGTAGGTGTGAAACTTTCTAGAACGACGTGTACCCAGAGCTCCACTTTATGAAATCGAGGCACGAAAAGAAAATCAATACAAACACCCAAAATGGACTTCTGGTGTGCCCTACGTCATTTCTAGGTGCATTTTGAATAATTCCGAGCAGATGTGAAACTTTCCAGAATGACGGGTACCCGGAGCTCCACTTTATGCAATCGAGGCAACGAAAGAAAATCAATAACAAACAAGCATAATGGACTTCTAGTGTGCCCTATGTCATTTCTAGAAGCGTTGGGAATCGTTCCGTGCCGGTGTCAAACATTCCAGAATGACGGGTACCCTGAGCTCCACTCCATTAAATCGAGGCACGGAAAGAAAATCAATACCAAACACATATATGGACTTCTAGTGTGCCCTACGTCATTTCTAGGTGCATTTGGAATAATTCTGAGCAGGTGTGAAACTTTTCAGAACGACAAGTACCCCGAACTCCATTTATGAAATCGAGACACAGAAAGAAAAATCAATACCAAGGACCCATAATGGACTACTAGTGTGCCCTACCTCATTTCTAGTTGCATTTGAAATCCTTCTGAGCCGGTGTGAAACTTTCCAAAACGACGTGTACCCTAAACTCCACTTTATGAAATCGAGGCACGGAAAGAAAATCAATACAAACACCCAAAATGGACTTCTGGTGTGCCCTGCATCATTTCTTGGTGCATTTGGAATGATTCCAAGCTGGTGTGAAACTTTCCAGATCGAGGGGTACACAGAGCTCCACTTTATGATACCGGCTCGGAAAGATTCCTAACGCACCTACGAATGACGTAGGGCACAATAGAAGTCCATTATGGGTATTTGGTAATGATTTTCTTTCCTTGGCTCGATTTCATAAAATGGAGCTCACGGTACGCGTCGTTTTGGAAAGTTTCACTCCCGCTCCAAAGGATTCCAAATGGATCTAGAAATGAGGTAGCGCACACTAAAATTCCTATTTTGGTGTTTGTATTGATTTTCTAGGTGTATTTATATGGGTACCCAGAATGGACTTTATACGTGTACCCTGAGCTCCACTTTAAGAAATCAAGCTCCACTTTATATGCGTACCCTCAGCATTTGAAATAATTCTGAGCAGGTGTGAAACTTTCCAGAACGACGCGTACCCTGAGCTCCAATTTATGAAATCGAGGCACGGAAAGAAAATCAATACCAAACAACCATAATGGACTCCTAGTGTGCCCTACGTCTTTTCTAGGTGCATTGGGAATAATTCCGAGAAGGTGTGAAACTTTGCAGAACAACGGGTACATAGAGCTCCACTTTATGAAATCGTGGCACAGAAAGAAAATCAAAATGAAAATCCCATAATGGACTTCTTGTGTGCCCTACCTTATTTCTAGGTGCATTTGGAATCCTTCCGAGTCAGTGTGAAACTTTCCAGAACGATGCGTACTCTGAGCTTCAATTTATAAAATCAAGGCATAAAAAGAAAATCAATTCCAAACACCCATAATAGACTTCTAGTGTGCCCTATGTCATTTCTAGGTGCATTTATACGGGTACCCAAAATGGACTTTATACACGTACCCTGAGCTCCACTTTTAGAAATCGAGGCAACCTAGAAGTATCCTATGCTCCAATTTATGAAATCGAGGCACTGAAAGAAAATCAATACCAAACACCCGTAATGCACTTCTAGTGTACCCTACGTCATTTCTATGTGCATTGGGATTAATTCCGAGCAGGTGTGAAACTTTCCAGAACAACGCGTATCTTGAGTTCTACTTGATGAAATCGAGGCACGGAAAGAAAATCAATAGTATACACCCATAATGGACTTCTAGTGTGGCCTACGTCATTTCTAGGTGCATCGGGAATCCTTCTGAGCAAGTGTGAAACTTTCCAGAACAACGCGTATCTTGAGCTCCACTTTATGAAATCGAGGCACGGAAAGAAAATCAATACCACACACCCAAAATGGACTTCTAGTGTGCCCTACATTAATTCTAGGTTCATTTGGAACAATTCCGAGCAGGTGCGAAACTTTATAGAATGATGGGTACCCAAAGCTCTCTATGAACTCGAGGCACGGAAAGAAAATCAAGACCAAACACGCATAACGGACTGACAGGTTTTAGTAATCCGAATTAAGAGAGTAGTTAAACGGAAAATTACAGGAGCTCAATATAATAAAAGTTGTATATTATTGTCTCAGCTTTCCATAAAGCTCAAGAACGCGAGGTTTGGACATTCGATCTTTGAAAGTTATGGCGCTTTTTATCTTGTCTAGAGAACTCGACGTGAAATCGATACTTTATTAATTGGCTTAGTAGGGGTATTAGATGGCCGATTCTGGATGGCTCACCAACTAGACTTAGTTGGAGATTTTGTTAACCTTTCCAGGAAGTCCAAGAACACCTCATTTCGACTCATGTACAAAAAATATGGATTTTAGATTATGGCTGTCCACGGAGGGGACAGATCGATCTTTAGGAGTTGGAAATTGGGAATGCGCTTGAGAGTATGGCGAGTTCGGTTGTGCTATTATTTATGTTTTTGGTCGATATGATTGTCTTAGCGTGCCTTATAATTATATTCGTGGGGATTGGTCCCGGGGCGGCGCCCTCTTCGGCGTCCTCCGTTCCTACGGTTGAGGCAAGTATTCAGTTGTTAATATATTTATGATTGTTTGACAGTGAGTGTTTGTGTTTTATACATATTAGCTATGAATGAATGATAGTGTGATATGTATGAATAAGATTGGCGAATGCTTGAGTTATGATTAAAGGTTATTCTTGTTTGTTGTTGATGCAGTACATGTTATTTAAAGTTTGAGATCTTGGTATGTAATTGATGATTTACATCTTATTAAAAGATAGAGTACTAGTGCATGTGCATGATGAGAACATACCTGGGACTTGGTCACGTGGTGACCAAGTATGTATTTTTCAGGTCCCCGTCATGTAGGTGACGGGCTTGTGGTCTCCTCATTCTTGGAATGTGGGCATTGAGTAGAGGTCCCCATCATGAAGATGATGGGTGTGTCCCTATACTTGTGAAGTATAGGCTCTTGATCCTGTGCTAGAAGCACGTGCAAGGGTATACATCGACGGTTGTATACCCCATTCTTAGTAAAATACAAAAGAGTAAAAGAGAAAAAGATGTATTGCTCATTTGCATTATATAAACATGTGAGTTGTTTTAGTGTGCCCTACCTCATTTCTAGGTGCATTTGGAATCTTTCCGAGCCGGTGTGAAACTTTCCAGAACGACGCATACCCTGAGCTCCAATTTATGAAATCGAGGCACTAAAAGAAAATCAAAACCAAACACCCATAATGGACTTCTAGTGTGCCCTACATCATTTCTAGGTGCATTTGGAATAATTACGGCGGTGTAAAACTTTGCAGAGCGGCGGCACCGGAGCTCCACATTCTGAAATCGAGGAACGGAAAGAAAGTCAATGCAAACACCCAAAATGGACTTTTGGTGTGCCCTATGTCATTTCAGTGCATTTGGAATAATTACGGCAGGTGTGAAACTTTCTTTGAGCAGCGATATCCAGAGCACCACTTTACGAAATCGAGGCACAGAAAGACAATCAATACGAAACACCCAAAATAGACATCTAGTGTGACCTACCTTATTTCTAGGTGCATTTGGAATAATTCCGAGCAAGTGTGAAACATTCCAAAACGACGGGTACCCAGAGCTCCACTTTATGAAATCGAGGCATGGAAAGAAAATGAACATCAAACTACCAAAATGAACTTCTAGTGTGCCCTACCTCATTTTTAGGTGCATTTGGAATCTTTCCGAGCTGGTGTGAAACTTTCCAGAACGACGCGTATCCTGAGCTCCAATTTATGAAATCGAGGCACAGAAAGAAAAAAAAATCAAAACCAAACACCCATAATGGACTTCTAGTGTGCCCTCGTCATTTCTAGGTTCATTTGAATAATTACGGCGGTGTAAAACTTTGCAGAGCGACGGTACCCATAGCTCCACATTATGAAATCGAGGCGGAAAGAAAATCAACGCAAACACCCAAAATGGACTTACGGTGTGCCCTATGTCATTTCTAGGTGCATTTGGAATAATTACGGCGGTGTGAAACTTTCTTTGAGCAGCGGTATCGAGAGTTCCACTTTATGAAATCGAGGCACAGAAAGACAATCAATACGAAACACCCAAAATAGACTTCTAGTGTGACCTACCTTATTTCTAGGTGCATTTGGAATCCTTCCGAGCCGGTGAGAAATTTTCCAGAACGACGCGTACCTTAAGCTCCAATTTATGAAATCGAGGCATGGAAACAAAATGAACATCAAACTCCCATAATGGACTTCTAGTGTGCCCTACGTCATTTCTAGGTGCATTTGGAATCTTTCCGAGCCGGTGTGAAACTTTCGAGCAGCCACGTGCCACGAGCTCCAATTTATGAAATTGCGGCACGGAAACAAAATAAAAACCAAACACCCACAATGGACTTCTACTGTGCCCTACGTCATTTCTAGGTGCATTTAGAATAATTCTGACTAGGTGTAAAACTTTGCGAGGCGACGGTGCACCGAGCTCCACCTTATGAAATCGAGAAACGGAAAGAAAATCAATGGAAACACCCAAAATGGACTTCTGGTCTACCCTATGTCATTTGTAGGTGCATTTGGAATAATTCCGAGCAAGTGTGAAACTTGGTTGAACGACGGTATCCACAGCTCCACTTTATGAAATTGAGGCACAGAAAGACAATCAATACGAAACACGCAAAATGGACTTCTAGTGTGCCCTACCTCATTTCTGATTGTTGGCCCAATCTTTCACGGTACACTCGAAGATCAGTAGCAATCTCACAAACCAATTCGGTGAATTGAATTGTAAGAAAACAATACACTCACAAACCAATCTAATAGATTGAATTGCAAGTAGTAACCTTCGGTGAATAGTACTCCGAAGCAAGAGATAGATATCTTGATCTCGCTCTCAATCTTTCTCTCTCAATCTCTCCAACTCATATCACAACTCATGAACACACGATATGCGCCAAAACGGCTTTTCTGATTTTTATTATCTAAATCATAACTTATCCACCTATATGGTGCGGCCATGGGGGGGTTTATATAGCCTCCCACGCAAGCACAAGACCTGGATGAATAGTAGCCCGAATCGCTACAGTACTCCTAGCCTGATCACTATTTACGTGAACAGTATGCGAGTTTGTACTGTTCACGTGAACAGTAAACCGAACATAAAAATACTTTCTTTATTTAGAATTTAAACTACTGTAGTTTTGGAATAAAAATATTAATCACCAATTGGTTGTCTGAATTGGATCCAAACTGAACCAACCCACATGCCATGTTCCTGGCATCCTCTCCATGCATGGCCAAGTCTCCCTCTTGGTTTCGCTTGTGTTGTGGGCTTTCCTTCTCTTAGCTTCTTGTGCGAACTTGTTCCATGCACTTGATGTTTCTTTTGACGCCAATGCAACCCTTGCTGCCCTGTCACCACATATCTTTCTTGACCGCCTGCATGTGCTAGGGTTTTATCTCGAGAAACACGTTCCTCTCGTTGGCAAGATCCCCATCCACTTTATTGGCCTTCACAATGTTTTGTTTTACCTTTTGTTGTAAAACAACACCAATTGCGCTAATTTGAGTGCTAGCTTTAGTTTGCAATTTAGGGATGCAAACCAATGCTTTGGTAGTAGTTATGATCGTATCAAATGAGGTAGGGCACACTAGA
Organism: Phyllostachys edulis; assembly: GCA_036346405.1. Classification (NCBI taxonomy): domain Eukaryota; kingdom Viridiplantae; phylum Streptophyta; class Magnoliopsida; order Poales; family Poaceae; genus Phyllostachys; species Phyllostachys edulis. The sequence continues at coordinate 89,475 of JAYEVD010000802.1, read as the reverse complement.
AGTCCATTTTGCGTGTTTCGTATTGATTGTCTTTCTGTGCCTCGATTTCGTAAAGTGGAACTGTCGATACCGTCGTTCAGCCAAGTTTCACACCTGCTCGGAATTTTTCCAAATGCACCTATAAATGACATAGGGCACACTAGAAGTCCATTATGGGAGTTTGATGTTCATTTTCTTTCCATGCCTCGATTTCATAAAGTGGAGCTCTAGGTACCCGTCGTTTTGGAATGTTTCACACTTGCTCGGAATTATTCCAAATGCACCTAGAAATGACGTAGGGCACACCAGAAGTCCATTATAGTTATTTGGTGTGGATTTTCTTTCCGTGCCTCGATTTCATAAATTGGAGCTTAAGGTACGCGTTGTTCTGGAAAGTTTCACACCAGCGCGAAAGGATTCCAAGTGCACCTAGAAATGAGGTAGGGCACACTAGAAGTCTATTTTGGGGGTTTCGTATTGATTGTCTTTCTGTACCTCGATTTCGTAAAGTGGAGCTCTGGATACCGTCGTTCAGCCTAGTTTCACACCTGCTGGGAACTATTCCAAATGCTCCTAGAAATGACACAGGGCACACCAGAAGTCCATTTTGGGTGTTTGCATTGATTTTCTTTCCGTGCCTCGATTTCATAAGGTGGAGCTCCGGGTACCCGTCGCTCTGCAAGGTTTTACACCTACTCAGAATTATTCCAAATGCACCTAGAAATGACGTATGACACAGTAGAAGTCCATTATGGGTGTTTGGTTTGAATTTTTTTCCGTGCCTCGATTTCATAAATTGGAGCTCAGGGTACGTGTCGTTCCGGAAAGTTTCACACCGGCTTGGAAAGATTCCAAATGCACCTAGAAATGAGGTAGGGCACACTAGTAGTCTATTATGGGAGTTTGGTGTTCATTTTCTTTCCATGCCTCGATTTCATAAAGTGGAGCTCTAGGTACCCGTCGTTCTGTAATGTTTCACACTTGCTCGGAATTATTCCAAATGCACCTAGAAATGACGAGGGCACACCGTAAGTCCATTGTAGTTATTTGGTGTGGATTTTCTTTCCGTGCCTCGATTTCATAAATTGGAGCTTATGGTGCTGCTTACTCGAAAGTTTCACACCGCTCTAATGATTCCAAATGCACCTAGAAATAAGGTAGGGCACACTAGAAGTCCATTTTGCGTGTTTCGTATTGATTGTCTTTCGTGCCTCGATATCGTAAAGTGGAGTCAGGATACCGCGTTCAAATTGAGTTTCACACTGCCGAATTATTCCAAATGCACCCGAAATGACATAGGGCGGACTGTAAGTCCATTTTGGGTGTTTGCATTGATTTTCTTTCCGTGCCTCGATTTCATAAGGTGGAGCTCCGATGGCAAATCATGCACAAAAGTTTTACATTGTAATACCCCAGATGGATCTCAAACAAGATTCGGAGAGAATATTTAAATTGGGGAGAAGGACTAAATAGAAAAGAGTTTAACAGAGGATTAGAGGGGTTTTTTTGTAATATCCCGAATATTCAAGTGAATGCAATAAAGTTTAGAGAGAACAACATTAAATTGGAGAGGAAAATTACTCAAAAAATTTAGAATCTTTTGAGGGAGAATTGGAAGAACTTAGGCTTTCGGCCCAAGGCGTCCTAACCAAATGGGCCGGCCCTTTTAGTAGAGTCAAGAGGGGGGTGCCTTTCCCCAAAACCCTAGCCTCTGGTACAGTACCCACGGCAAGACTTTAGCACGCAGCGTCTTTATGCACCACCCTCCGTCTTTGCTCTACCAAGAGAAGGAAGAAGGAGAGAAAGGAAGGAGAGGAAGAAGAAGGGAGAAGAAGAGAGGAAAAGGGAGGGGAAGAGGAAGAAGGTGGGAGGAAGGTCTTCGCGAAGGTTTTAGCGGCATCCCGCATCGTTCTTGTGGGTAAATTCGTGATCCCCATTAGATTTGGTAGATCGATCTTGTGCGTAATGTCTCCATATGTTAGATGGAAGCTGCTGCATTAGATTGGTTTAATCTGCGATCTGTTGACGCGCGAGTTTGAGATAGTTCTAGGTAGAATCTGTGTTTTGGGTCTCCTGGAGTTAGATGGCGAATTGCTTTAGCTTTCCAGAAAGACCTAATTCATAATTTTTTGATAAACTATGAATTAGTTATGAATTTTTCAACACTGGGTGCTAATTCAGTCTCAGGACTTGTGCAGCGAACATAGATTTGTAAATTTGATCTTGGAGACGGCCGAATTGGGTCAGCTAGTCTCCATGAGATTTATAGGTATTTTCATTATGATTCCAGAAAGTTAAATTTCATAATTTTTGGATGTTTATGTCAAAAGATATGAATTTTAGAACCTAATGCTGTAATCTACCCCTCTCTTGTGGACAGAATAGTTTTACTAGACTGTTTGCAACCTTTGTTGCATAGTGGGAAAATTTGTGATAATTTTATTAAGATAGCTGGTTTCCTGTATTTTTCATAGAGTATTAGAACAATGTGTTTGGTTGTGCCAAACAAAAGTTATGATTTTCCCAAGTCAGATTTACTGAAGATGACAGAACAGTCTTCGAGATTAAAATCAAAGGATTAGATCTGGTAATTTGATCTTTCGATCACCTGAGAAGTTGTAGCTAGGATTGTGTAGGTTCTAGGAAAATTGGATTCATAGCTTTTGGAGTCTTGACTCAAAAGCTATGAATTTTCATAACAATGATGCTGTTTGGACAGATTTGGGAATTTGAGAGCAAAATGATTAATTGTTCAGGTTTCGATTAGGGATGTTTGTTCTTGTTTTGTTCTATTGCAATACTGTACTCTTTTGATTGGTGTACTTAGTATATTGTTTTACGGTTGCCAGGTGGTGATGAACACCGAGGCTAGAGCTCTTCTGTCGTTGTCTTCCGTCTCACGGTTAAGGCAAGTATAATGAGGGATAGAATAGATCCTAATGATTGGCATTGTCTGATAAATATCATGAGTATTTGTGTTATTCATGACTGGTAAGGTGGAATGAATGGTAATGCTCATGTTTTCTAGTGTTAAGAGTTACGTGCTATCCATTGGTGTTTCAAAGTTATGAAGTTATGATTATGAACATTGGTAGTATGAATAGGTTATTCATATGCAATGTTGTTGTGGATGCATGGTTGTGGTAATTTGAGATTTCAAACATATGCATCATGAAAGCTTATTGAAGTCTTGGTCATGTGATGACCAAGCAATGATTTAAGGTCCCCGTGATGTATATGACGGGCTTGAGGTCCCCACACTTGTGGAGTGTGGGCTTGTGGTCCCCATTACTTACGGAGTATTGGGCTCTTTCTCCTTGTGCTTGCGAGCACAGGCATGGGTATACATCGACGGTTGTATACCTTGCATTACCGGTAAAATGCAAAAAGAGTTAAAGTGAAAGGTTGCATTGAGCATTGCATAAGCAAATGACATGATGTATGGTAAAGATGTGAGAATGAATGCTGATGTTTTAATGGTGTTTTATAAAGTCACATTATTTGATACTTGCTGAGTCTTTGGGCTCACTCTTGCTTTTGTTGTGCTTTTAGGTACCACCTGCAAGAACGGCATGCATGGGAGGGAGTAGGATTGCTATGGATGCACTTACTACCACACACTGTTTTAAAGATGAATATCATTTAGATCGTACCAGAAAAATAAGCAAACTGCTTAAGGATTGATTTTGGCTATGCTTGACTGGATGGATTATTTGAGTTAATGAGAGTAGTAAATTTTGATTATGTTTGCTTATGCTTTAGCTGAATAGATTATTTGTGAATGCTTGATGAACTTTGGATGTTGAGATAGTGGTAATGATATTTGCATCTGTTGAAACCTCCGGTATACTTAGATATACAAACGAGGTTATGCCGAAATTTAGTAAAAATGTCTTAGTTTAAATTGTTATATTGTTAGTTCAGTAACATCCCAGGCTCATGTTAGGCTGGGGTGTTACATACACCTGCTCAGAATTATTCCAAATGCACCTAGAATTGACGTAGGGCACAGTAGAAGTCCATTATGGGTGTTTGGTTTTGATTTTTTTTCCGTGCCTCGATTTCATAAATTGGAGCTCAGGGTAAACGTCGTTCTGGAAAGTTTCACACCGGCTCGGAAAGATTCCAAATGCACCTAGAAATGACATAGGGCATACCAAAAGTCGATTTTGGGTGTTTGCGTTGATTTTCTTTCCGTGCCTCGATTTCATAATGTCGAGCTCCGGGTATGTTCTCATCATGCACATGCACTAGTACTCTATCTTTTAATAATATGTAAATCAACAATTACATACCAAGATCTCAAAGTTTAAATAACATGTACTGCATCAACAACAAACAAGAATAACCTTTAATCATAACTCAAGCATTCGCCAATCTTATTCATACATATGACACTATCATTCATTCATAGCTAATATGTATAAAACACAAACACTCACTGTCAAACAATCATAAATATATTAACGACCAGAATACTTGCCTCAACCGTGTGGGAACGGAGGACGCGAAGAGGGCGCTGCCCCCGGGACCAATCCCCCACCTGAATATAATTATAAGGCACGCTAAGACAATCATACTGGACCAAAAACATAAATAATAGCACAACCGAACTCGCCATACTCAAGCGCATTTCGAATTTCCAACTCCTAAAGATCGATCTGTCCCCTCCGTGGACAGCCATAATCTAAAATCCATATTTTTTTGTACGTGAGTCGAAATGAGGTGTTCTTGGACTTCCTGGAAAGGTTAACAAAATCTCCAACTAAGTCTAGTTGGTGAGCCATCCTGAATCGGCCATCTAATACCCCTACTAAGCCAATTAATAAAGTATCGATTTCACGTCGGGTTCTCTAGACAGTATAATAAAACTGCCATAACTTTCAGTACGACTGTCCAAACCTCACGTTCTTGAGCTTTATGGAAAGCTGAGACAATAATATACAACTTTTATTATATTGAGCTCCTCTAATTTTCCATTTAACTACTCTCTTAATTCGGATTACTAAAACCTGTCAGAATACCGACAGATCTGCAGAACAGCCCCACTAATAAATTCATAACTAATGCTACAAGGGTACAAATAATGCGATCTAGCACTTCATAAAAAGATAACAACGTCCTCTATATTACTCTAGGAGACGTCGAGAACTGAATCCACATATGACTACCTCAAAACTGTCGGCCAACACTGACTGCACTAAAACGGATCTAATACCGACATCGCTTCCTCTTCCTCTTCTTCTTAGCTGCGCAAACATCCGGCTGACCTTCCTTCACTTGGCCAGTAGCAACAAGGATCTTCTTCACCGGCAGCGGGGGAGGAGATGCACTGTATCAAGGCACTGTAGTGGCGGCGGTACTGCAGCTACAGTACGGACTAGGGTTTCCCCCTCCTTTTATTTGTGGCCGGCCCCTCATGGGCCTCCTAGGCCAAGGCCTGAGGCCCAAGTTGCCGAAGAACTGTAGAAAACCCCATTTTCTTGTGTCTAAATTATGTTTTGAACGCTTTCTTTCTTAGAATAAATCGTAATATTACAGCGTCGTTCTAGAAAGTTTCACATTGGCTCGGAAGGATTCCAAATGCACTTAGAAATGACGTAGGGCACACCAGAAGTCCATTATGGGCATTTGATATTGATTTTCTTTCCGTGCCTTGATTTCATAATGTGGAGCTTAGAGTATACTGTCGTCCATTATTGTTATTTAGTGTGAATTTTCTTTCCGCGCCTCGATTTCATAATGTGGAGCTATGGGTACCCGTCGCTCTGCAAAGTTTTACACCTGCTCAGAATTATTCGAAATGAACCTAGAAATGACGTAGGGCACACTAGAAGTCCATTATGGGTGTTTGGTTTTGATTTTTTTCTTTCTGTGCCTCGATTTCATAAATTGGAGCTCAGGGTACGCGTCGTTCTGTAAAGTTTCACACCGGCTCGGAAAGATTCCAAATGCACCTAAAAATGAGGTAGGGCACACTTGAAGTTCATTATGGTAGCTTGATGTTCATTTTCTTTCCATGCCTCGATTTCATACAGTGGAGCTCTGGGTATCCGTCGTTTTGGAATGTTTTACACTTGCTCGGAATTATTCCAAATGCACCCAGAAATGATGTAGGGTACACCAGAAGTCTGTTATAGTTATTTGGTGTGGATTTTCTTTCCGTGCATCGATTTCATAAATTGGAGCTTACTGATGCGCTGGATTCGGAAAATTTCACACCGCTCTAAGGATTCCAAATGCAACTAGAAATAAGGTAGGGCACACTAGAAGTCTATTTTGCGTGTTTCAGTATTGATTGTCTTTACGTTCCTCGATTTAAGTAAAGTGGAGCTCTAGATACCGCTGCTCAAAGAAAGTTTCACACCGCTCGGAATTATTCCAAATGCACCTAGAAATGACATAGGGCACACTAGAAGTCCATTTTGGGTGTTTGCATTGATTTTCTTTCTGTGTCTCGAATTCATAAATTGGAGCTCAGGGTACACGTCGTTCTGGAAAGTTTCACCCCGGCTCGGAAATATTCCAAATGCATCTAGAAATGAGGTAGGGCACACTAGAAGTCCAATATGGGAGTTTGATGTTCATTTTCTTTCCATGCCTCGATTTCATAAAGTGGAGCTCTGGGTACCCGTCGTTCTGGAATGTTTCACACTTGCTCAGAATTATTCCAAATGCACCTAGAAATTGGTGTGGATTTTCTTTCCGTGCCTCCGTTTCATAAATTGGAGGTTAAGGTACGCGTTGTTCTGGAAAGTTTCACACCGGCTCGGAAGGATTCCAAATGCACCTAGAAATGAGGTAGGGCACACTAGAAGTCTATTTTGCGTGTTTCGTATTGATTGTCTTTCTGTGCCTCGATTTCCAAAAGTGGAGCTGTCGATACCGTCGTTCAGCCAAGTTTCACACCTGCTCGGAATTATTCCAAATGCACCTATAAATGACATAGGGCAGACCCGAAGTCCATTTTGGGTGTTTGCATTGATTTTCTTTCCGTGCGTCGATTTCATAAGGTGGAGCTCCGGGTACCGGTCGCTCTGCAAAGTTTTGCACCTGCTTAGAATTATTCCAAATGCAACTAGAAATGACGTAGGGCACAGTAGAAGTCTATTATGGGTGTTTGCTTTTGATTTTCTTTTCGTGCCTCGATTTCATAAATTGGAGCTTAGGGTACGCGTCGTTCTGGAAAGTTTCACACCGGCTCGGAAAATTCCAAATGCACCTAGAAATGTGGTAGGACACAGTAGAAATCCATTATGGGAGTTTAATGTTCATTTTCTTTCCATAACTCGATTTGGTGTGTATTTTCATTCGTGGCTCGATTTCATAAATTGGAGCTTAGGGTACGCGTCGTTCTGGAAAGTTTCACACCGGCTCGGAAGGATTCCAAATGCACCTAGAAATGAGGTAGGGCACACTAGAAGTCTATTTTGGGTGCTTCCTATTGATTGTCTTTCTGTGCCTCGATTTCGTAAAGTGGAGTTCTGGATACCGCTGCTTGACAAAGTTTCACACCGCTTCGTAATTATTCCAAATCCACCTAGCAATGACATAGTGCACACCAGAAGTCCATTTTGGGTGTTTGCGTTGATTTTCTTTCCGTGCCTCGATTTCATAATGTGGAGCTCCGGGTACCCGTCGCTCTGAAAGTTTTACACCTACTCAGAATTATTCCAAATGCACCTAGAAATGAGGTAGGGAACAGTAGAAGTCCATTATGGGTGTTTGGTTTTGATTTTTTTTTCCGTGCCTCGATTTCATAAATTGGAGCTCAGGGTACGCGTCGTTCTGGAAAGTTTCACACCGGCTCGGAAAGATTCCAAATGCACCTAAAAATGAGGTAGGGCACACTTGAAGTTCATTATGGTAGCTTGATGTTCATTTTCATTCCATACCTCGATTTTATACAGTGGAGCTCTGGGTATCCGTCGTTTTGGAATGTTTAACACTTGCTCGGAATTATTCCAAATGCACCTAGAAATGATGTAGGGCACACCAGAAGTCCATTATAGTTATTTGGTGTGGATTTTCTTTCCGTGCCTCGATTTCATAAATTGGAGCTTACGGTACGCGTCGTTCTAGAAAGTTTCACACCGGCTCGGAAGGATTCCAAATGCAACTAGAAATAAGGTAGGGCACACTAGAAGTCTATTTTGCGTGTTTCGTATTGATTGTCTTTCTGTTTCTCGATTTCGTAAAGTGGAGCTCTGGATACCGTCGTTCAACAAAGTTTCACACCTGCTCGGAATTGTTCCAAATGCACCTAGAAATGACATAGGGCACACTAGAAGTCCATTTTGGGTGTTTGCATTGATTTTCTTTCCGTTTCTCGATTTCATAAGGTGGAGCTCCGGGTACCCGTCGCTCTGCAAAGTTTTACACCTACTCAGAATTATTCCAAATGCACCTAGAAATAACGTAGGGCACAGTAGAAGTCCATTATGGGCGTTTGGTTTTGATTTTGTTTCCGTGCCTCGATTTCTTCATTTGGAGCTCAGGGTACGCGTCGTTCTGGACAGTTTCACACCGGCTCGGAAAGATTCCAAATGCACATAGAAATGAGGAAGGGCACACTAGAAGTCTATTATGGGAGTTTCATTTTCATTTTCTTTCCATGCCTCGATTTCATAAATTGGAGCTTCTGACGCTGCGTGCTTGAAAGTTTCACACCGCTCGGAAGGATTCCAAATGCACCTAGAAATAAGGTAGGTCACACTAGAAGTCTATTTTGGGTGTTTCAGATTGGTTGTCTTTTGTGCCTCGATTTAGTAAAGTGGAGCTCGATACCGCTGCGTTCAAAGAAAGTTTCACATCTTCTCGAATTATTCCAAATGCACCTAGAAATGACATAGGGCACACCGTAAGTCCATTTTGGGTGTTTGCGTTGATTTTCTTTCCGCGCCTCGATTTCATAATGTGAAGCTCGGTGCAGATCCCTCTCGCAAAGTTTTACACCGCCGTAATTATTCAAATGCACCTAGAAATGACGTAGGGCACACTAGAAGTCCATTATGGGTGTTTGGTTTTGATTTTTCTTTCCGTGCCTCGATTTCATAAATTGGAGCTTGGGGTACGCGTCGTTCTAGAAAGTTTCACACCGGCTCGGAAAGATTCCAAATGGACCTAGAAATGAGGTAGGGCACACAAGAAGTCCATTATGGGAGTTTGATGTTCATTTTCTTTCCATGCCTCGATTTCATAAAGTGGAGCTCTGGGTACCCGTCGTTCTGGAATGTTTCACACTTGCTCGGAATTATTCCAAATGCACCTAGAAATAAGGTAGGTCACACTAGATGTCTATTTTGGGTGTTTCGTATTGATTGTCTTTCTGTGCGTCGATTTAAGTAAAGTGGAGCTCAGCATCTGAGTCGTTGAAAGAAATTTTCACACCGCCGTAATTATTCCAAATGCACCTAGAAATGACATAGGGCACACCGAAGTCCATTTTGGGTGTTTATGTTGATTTTCTTTCCGTGCCTTGATTTCATAATGTGGAGCTCAGTGCAGCCACTCTGCAAAGTTTACACCGCCGTAATTATTCAAATGCACCTAGAAATGACGTAGGGCACACTAGAAGTCCATTATGGGTGTTTGGTTTTGATTTTCTTTCGATGCCTCGATTTCATAAATTGGAGCTCGAGTGCAGCGTCGTTCGGAAAGTTTCACACCGGCTCGGAAAGAATCCAAATGCACCTAGAAATGAGGTAGGGCACACTAAAACAACTCACATGTTTATGTAATGCAAATGAGCAATACATCTTTTTCTCTTTTACTCTTTTTATATTTATCGTGTCACGGGTATACAACCGTCGATGTATACCCTTGCTCGTGTTCTCTAGCACGGGGACCAAGAGCCTATACTTCACAAGTATAGGGACCCACGACCCATCATCTTCATGATGGGGACCTCTACTCATTGCCCACATTCCAAGAATGAGGGGACCACAAGCCCGTCACCTACGTGACGGGGACCTCAAAAATACATACTTGGTCAGCACGTGACCAAGTCCTAGGTATGTTCTCATCGTGCACATGCACTAGTACTCTATCTTTTAATAATATGTAAATCAACAATTACATACCAAGATCTCAAAGTTTAAATAACATGTATTGCATCAACAACAAACAAGAATGACCTTTAATCATAACTCAAGCATTCGCCAATCTTATTCATACATATCACACTATCATTCATTCATAGCTAATATGTATAAAACACAAACACTCACTGTCAAACAATCATAAATATATTAACAACTAGAATACTTGCCTCAACCGTGTGGGAACGGAGGACGCCTTGAGGGCGCCCGGGACCAATCCCCACCGAATATAATTATAAGGCACGCTAAGACAATCATATTGGACCAAAAACATAAATAATAGCACAACCGAACTCGCCATACTCTCAAGCGCATTTCCAATTTCCAACTCCTAAAGATCGATCTGTCCCCTCCGTGGACAGCCATAATCTAAAATCCATATTTTTTTGTACATGAGTCGAAATGAGGTGTTCTTGGATTTCCTGGAAAGGTTAACAAAATCTCCAACTAAGTCTAGTTGGTGAGCCATCCTGAATCGCCATCTAATACCCCTACCAAGCCAATTAATAAAGTATCGATTTCACGTCGGGTTCTCTAGACAGTATAATAAAACTGCCATAACTTTCAGTACGAATGTCCAAACCTCGCGTTCTTGAGCTTTATGGAAAGCTGAGACAATAATATACAACTTTTATTATATTGGAAAGCTGCAGAACAGTCCCACTAATAAATTCATAACTACTGCTATAAGGGTACAAATAATGCGATCTAGCACTTCATAGAAAGATAACAACGTCCTCTATATTACTCTAAGAGACGTCCAGAACTGAATCCACATATAACTACCTCAAAACTGTCGGCCAACACAGACTGCACTAAAACGGATCTAATACCGACATCGCCTAAATACGCAAATACTTTACCAAACGAATGGGGATCAGGGTTTACCCTTGAAGATCCGTTGATGTACACGAAGAAGACCCCGCGATCTCCCTTCCCCTTCCTTTTTCCTTCTTCACTTCCTCTTCCTCTTCTTCTTAGCCGCGCAAACATCCGGCTGACCTTCCTTCACTTGGCCAGTACCAACAAGGATCTTCTTCACCGTGAGGGAGGAGATGCATCATAACAAGGCATTTGTAGTGGTGGCGATCTTTATGACTCTGATCGGACTAGGGTTTCCCCCCTCTTTTTATTTGTGGCTGGCCCCTCATGGGCCTCCTGGGCCAAGGCCTGAGGCCCAAGTTGCCGAAGAACTATAGAAAAGCCCATTTTCTTGTGTCTAAATTCTGTTCTGAACGCTTTCTTTCTTAGAATAAATCGTAGTATTACAGCGTCGTTCTAGAAAGTTTCACATCGGCTCAGAAGGATTCCAAATGCACTTAGAAATGACATAGGGCACACCAGAAGTCCATTATGGGCATTTGATATTGATTTTCTTTTCGTGCCTTGATTTCATAATGTGGAGCTTAGAGTATACGTCGTTCTTGAAAGTTTCACACTGGCTCGGAAGGATTCCAAATGCACCTAGAAATGATGTAGGGCACACTAGAAGTTCATTTTGGGTGTTTGTATTGATTTTCTTTCCGTGCCTCGATTTCATAAAGTGGAGCTCAGGTTATCCGTCGTTCAGGAAAGTTTCACACCTGCTCGGAATTATTCTAAATGTGGCTAGCAATGACGTAGGGCACACTAGAAGTCTATTGTGGGTGTTGTTGGAGATATGCCCTAGAGGCAATCATAGAGATGATGATATTTCGTTGTATCCATGATTTAATAAATGTTCCTTGAATATTGCCTTTGTGTTGATTAACAAGTATGTGACTTGTTTGTGAAACTCTTTACTTATATGGTTATTCTAAAGTTGTCCCTAGTCGGAGTTCATGTGAGGACACATGTGAATGATGGATTAGCACATGTGTCGGTTGATGACCATGTTTCACAGGTCATAGACATGGAGATGTCAAACCAATAATGTGGACACATGTTTAGAACATGGGGTTGGACCGACCCAACATGAGACATAACAATTATACTTATGGTTCTCTCTACACAATGTGTACGCCTTGTCCTTAGACTTGAGATTGTCGCATGTACTTGAGATGTGAATCGACCTACTTAGGGGCTATCAAACGCTACTCCGTGGCTCGGGTAGTTATAAAGGTAGCTTTCGGGTTTGTCATGAAGCATCTTTGCGAGGCATGGTCGGTCGAGATGGGATTTGCCCTCTCTACGAGAGAGATATCTCTGGGCCCCTCGAGTGATCGGATCGAAATGCATGGCCATGCTACTTAAGGTTAAGAGTTAACCTAGTAAGGGATTAGGATCACGGGATCGAGATAGAGTGGTCGACTTGGAGCTCGGCCAATATCGTGAGGCAAAGGGATTGGCATGTACATAACGTTGTGATGGTTCGTCCGATATGATCTTTGTGTACGTTTAGGAGTTGGCACGTCTTGCTAGAGGCCGCTACCAACTATTGACCAAGTATGTATACTCGCGTCATGTTTAAACATCGTGAACCTATAGGGTCACACACTTAAGAAATTTGAAGCCTAATTCGGATTGGATCCGAATTAGATCGAGCATTGAGTCCTAATGGGCCTCTATTAGTAGAAGCCTATTGTAAGGACGTCTATAAAAGGAGGGCAAGGCGCATGTGATTGGTGATGAGTTTTTCGTGACATCCTCAAACCACGCCGCCACCCTCCCACGCCCTAGTCGCTCGCGCGATCTAGTAGTCCGGCGTCGTCGCTTCCTCCGTGCGTGTGGATACCTTTGGGGCGCCAGCATCAGTAGCGTTTGGACGAACCGCAAGAGAGGAGTCAGACGTGGGGCCGCCGCGACGAGGACGAGGAAGTAGTACGACTACTGCTTGCTCGACGTCTTTGCATCAACTTAGTGCGACTACTCGCTTTAGACGTGCTACATCAATTTCCGCACCTACGCGTCTAGTGGTAAGACCGTGATCTATAACTGCAGTGATCTTGGTTTACGGGTAGAATTTTTATTAATTTACGCTAGTGTAGCCTACCCGTAGCCCTTCAGTGGTATCAGAGCGGTTGCTGTCATGTTATAGGTTCGGGTGATTTGCATATGGCGATATGTAAGTCAGTATGATCGATGTGATCGATTGTATAGTTCTAGTAATAGATTGATAATCGATGTTCCGTGATCATGCTGCTAAGGTCGTGAAACAACATACCCCTACCGGTCGGATTCGCCATCGGGGTAGACAGTGAGACGTAAAACCGGCTGCGGAATGAGAAGATCAATATGATTGGTCGAATCGGAACCTAGATTGATAATCGATGTTCCGTGATCATGCTGCTAAGGTCGTGAAACAACATACCCCTACCGGTCGGATTCGCCATCGGGGTAGACAGTGACACGTAAAACCGGCTGCGGAATGCGAAGATCAATATGATTGGTCGAATCGGAACCTAGATTGATAATCGATGTACCGTGATCGTGCGATCGGGCTCCATGAGCCGAAAGATTGTCTCGGTTCTCAAACCACGGCATGCTGCACGCAAAGATCAATACAAATTGGTCGAATCGGAACAATAGTCGATTTGTGGTAAATATGATTTGCCGATCAAAATCCTAAGTAAAAATTGCATAGATTGGATCTCTGTTTTTTTTACGAACCCCGCGGGGGGAAACCCCCTCGACCCCTTATCCGGTAGATTGCGATTCTATGCATAACTTGTTTTTGCAGGATGTATGTGACCAGTATGGCCTAATGTGTATGTGATGCATGTTTGTAATATTTTCATGACCTGCGTGTCATGGGTTCGGCAACACGGCTGGAGCCATTGTGTTGTTAAAGTATTGTATTAACGGCCTGCGTGCCGACTTGTGATGATTCCTCGTATCCATGTATTTTATTACTAGTCATTATGAGTAATAGCTTATATTAGTACTCGGAGGACACATCACTTGGAGGGATGGCACACATTAACCATGGAGATGGAGATCATCTTGGTGGACAGATTCTATGGCGATGGAGATCACCATGAGAAAATGGGCCATACTGAGTCACAACTGTGTGAATGCTATTCCTGGTTGTTTTACTCCTATGCATGTTTAAATGGTAGAAGTATAGCGATCCCTCACAAAATGTTAAGTTAAACATATGCCCTCCCAACTAAACTTTGCACCATCCCATGTCTTGTAAATTGATGGTGGGTCTATAAAATTAGGGCACCGTCGACTTTCCTTGACTAGATGGGTTTGTATCGGATACCTACATGCATAAGGGTTGGTGAACTTAACAAGGTTATCATAAAGGTTATGGGCCTTGGGGCATAAAGGTTGGTATTTGGGGCATAGAGATGTCACCCAACAACAAGAGTCATATAGAGATATGATTAGTAAGGTGTTGCTTACGAATTACCTTGTCTCCTAGCGGTGATGCAAAAGCTCACTAGTAGACTCGTAATTGCGGATCTTGAATCACTAAGAATCAATAGAGGATGTTGATTTTAGTGGGAGTACATTCTATTAAATTTGTTTAATACAATTTACTCTATCATGGTTTTATTTGTCTTAGTATTTTGCATTTCCTATTGTAGATCAATGGCATCTAGCAACCACAAGACACCCTTTTGCTTTTATGCGATCGATTCTTGAGAAAGAAAAATTAAATGGAACAAACTATTGATTTGGGTCCGTAACTCGAGAGTTGTTCTCGTGGCGGATAAAAAGGAAAACGTTCGGACACCCCAATCCCGAAGAGCACGCTAACAATGCGGTTCTTCTTTGTTAAAAGCGCCTACAAGAAAGCATGTGATGACTCTCTTGAGATTAGTGTCTTATGCTTGCATGCATGGAACTGACCTTCAAAAGCGGTTTGAGGATCGAGAAGCGTATGATATGATCATGGCGCTTAAGGACATGTTCCAGACACAGGCTAGGGCTGAACGATTCAATGTCTCTAAGGCTTTTCTAGAATGCAAGTTAACAGAAGGTGCACCCGTAGGCCCACATGTGATCAAAATGGTTGGTTCTGATCGGACTTTGGATAAACTTAGTTTTCCAATTAGCCAAGAGTTGGCAACTGATTTCATTTTGGCGTCTCTTCCACCTAGCTATGGACATTTCATTTCGAACTACCATATGCATGGGGTGGAAAAGGGCCTTAATGAGCTTTGTGGGATGCTCAAAACAGCAGAGAGTGACATTAAGAAGTGTGCAGGGCCTAGCCATGTGATGGTTGTCATGAGAACAAGTCTAGCTTCAAGAAAAGGGTAGGAAGCCATGGGCAAGAATAAGGGCAAGGTTAAAGATATGATCTCAAGCCAGCGCCTAAGCCTAATCTTTGGACTCGAGCCGAGACAAGATGCTTCTATTGTAAAGAAACTGGCCACTGGAAGAGAAACTGTAAGAAGTACCTGGATTCCGAGGAATGCAAGAAGAAGGCTGGAAGTAAGACTTCCACCCAAGGTACACTTGTCATAAATGTTTTAGACATTTTTCTCGCCGATTCTCCAATTAACTCTTGGGTATTTGATACTGGATCGCTTGCTCACATTTGCAACTCGATCGCGGGGCTAATAAGAAGTAGAGGAGTCGCAAGAGGTGAAGTTGATTTTCGCGTCGGAAATAAAGCAAGGGTTGCTGCGTTGACCGTCGGCACCATGCAACTTCAGCTTCCTTCAAGATTTATTATGGAATTGAATAATTGTTATTATGTTCCTAGTATGAGTCGAAACATTTTATCCCCCTCATGTTTGATGAGAGATGGTTATTCATTTGCAAGTAAAGACAATGGTTGTTTGATCTCTAAAAATGAAATGTTTGTGGCTTTTGTGCCCATTGTGAATGGGTTATTTATTTTAAATCTTGATGATGCACCCATCTTTAACATAAATGCTAAAAGACTTCGCCCTAATGATTTGAATCCCACCTATGTTTGGCATTGTCGTTTGGGTCACATAAGTGAAAAGCGCATGAAGAGGCTCCATGATGATGGTCTTCTAACTTCGTTTGATTTTGAATCATACGAGACATGTGAAGCTTGTTTGCTTGGTAAGATGACCAAGTCACCTTTCAAAGGTGTAACACCCCAGCTCAACATTGAGCCTGGAATGCTACTAAAATAAAATTAAACAATACTACTAAGACCATTTACCAAATTTTTCAGCAGAACCTCCTTTGTATACATAAATATACCGAGTTTTCAGCAGTTATAGATAACATTAACAAAAATCTAATATCCAAATTCATTCAACATGCAAGATAGTCTATTCCGATAAAGCGATAATAAGCATAATCCCAATTCGCTAATCTCATTATTACAATTAAGCCAAAGCATTCAACGAAACTATAAGTGAATCTCAATCAGTTTGCTTATTTAAAGAATATAAACTAAATGATGTTCTTTCTTTATGATGAATGGTAGTGAGTGCATCTCAACAAAACTACTCCCTCCCATGCATGCCGTTCTTGCCTGTGGTACCTAAAAACACAACAAAGCAAGAGTGAGCCCAAAGACTCAGCAAGTATCAATAAAGAAAATGCTAAATTCACAGTATAGCATCAACATTCCAAAAGAAGCATTACAATAAAGATAACTCTCATGCTTATGTAATGCGAACATGCAATGCACCTTTTAACCTTTATCTCTTTTCGCATTTTACGTGTCATGCGAGGTATACAACCGTCGATGTATACCCTTGCCTGTGCCCTCTGGCACAGGGACCAAGAGCCTATACTCCATGAGTATAGGGACCATTGCCCATCATCTTCATGATGGGGACCTCTACTCAATGCCCACATTCCACGAATGTAGGGACCTAAGCCCGCATTTACATGGCGGGGACCTCAACAGTATATACTTGGTCACCACGTGACCAAGTCTCGAATATCTTTCAATATGCGTATGTACTATGATTCTATCTTTCATACATAAGAATCAACAAGTACATACCACAACTCTGAATCCCAAATAACATGTAAGGCATAATCAACATAGATAGGAAAGCTTTAACCATAAACATGCATTCACCATGTTCTATTCATGTTCATCACACTATCATCCTTGTATGACTAGTACGATTCAAACGCATAAACAATCATAACAATCAATCATCATTATGCTACAAAGCAGGATACTTGCCTCAACCGTGCGGAAGCGGTAGATTTAAAGAGGGCGCCGCCCACAGGACCAATCCTCACCGAACATAATTATGAATCAAGCTAAGATAACCATGCTGGACCCAAGACATATTTAATAGCTCAAGCGAGAAAGTCGGACTCTCAAGCGCCTTCCAAACGTCCCACATCTAATGATCGATATGTCCCTCCTATTGGACAGTCCACTTCAAAAATTCATAACTTTCACTATAGGGGTCCAAATAAGGTGTTCTAGGACTTTTTTGGAAATATAATTAAATTTCCCAACTAAACCTAGCTGAGTGGCCCTTTTGAATCGGTCATACAATACCCTACCAAGCCAATTTAAAAGACATCAATTTTCACGTCGGGTTCTCTGGACAGTACACTAAAACCACCATAACTTTTACTACGAGCATCCAAATAATGCGTTCTTTAGCTTTCTGGAAAGGTATGGAAATTACCTACATTTTTTGTTATATAAAGATCCTCTGATTTCTTCTTTAACTAATAGCTTATTCCAGTTTTCTACAAACTGTCGAAAAGCGACAGATTAACAGACAACGCCACTAAAGAATTCATAACTCGCTGACCGTTAATCGGATTTGGGCGTTCTTAGGCGGCCCTGGAAAGCTAAGGACAATACCCAACTGTCTCTAAGAGATGGGATCCACGGAATCTGTCTCTAAAGCCATCAAAACTGACGTTCAATATACTGGACAGAAAAGGATCTACACAACGGTATTGCTAAAACAATTAATTAACCATCTAAACAACGGGAACTAACGTTACCCTCGATTTAATTGCTGTAGACCACGGCGTGGGCTGCGAACCTTCATCTTCCCTCTCTTCTTCCTCCTCCTTCCTCCTTCTCCTTTCTTGGGCGCCCACGAAGGGAGGGAGGTGGAGGCGCAAGGAGGGAAAGGAGGTGGGCGCAATGGGAGGAGGGGCTGCTACAGTGGCGGCGCTACAGTGCGTGCTACAGTAGCATGGCCTCCCCTCCACTTGGATGGTTGCCCTAATGGGCCAAGGTGTTGTGGGCTTTTGGCCCACACCCATTTTTTTCTAAATACGCAAGAATTCCCCTGAATCTTCTGTTAAATCACTTTTCTAATTGATTCTCCTCCCCGAATTCTTTTCTTCTTACTTAATTAAACTTGGGGTATTACAAAAGGTTCTTTTGAGAGGGCGTCAGACTTGTTGGAAATCTTACATACTGATGTATGTGGACCAATGAGCACGACTGCTAGAGGAGGATTTCATTACTTCATAACTTTCACTGATGATTTTAGTAGATATGGCTATGTCTACTTAATGAAGCATAAGTCTGAAACTTTTGAAAAGTTCAAAGAGTTCCAGAATGAAGTTGAAAATCAACGTGCCAAGAAAATTAAGGCTCTGCGATCATCTGAAGAGTTGCGGTATTGTTCCACAGCTAACACCGCCCGGAACGCCTCAAAGAAACGGGGTATCCGAGCGGCGTAATCGGACCTTGTTGGACATGGTTCGATCAATGATGAGCCAGTCAGATCTACCATTATCATTTTGGGGTTACGCTCTAGAAACAGCAGCTTTCACACTTAATAGGGTACCGTCTAAATCCGTAGTAAAGACACCATATGAGATATGGATTGGGAAGAGTCACAGTTTGTCTTTTCTAAAGATTTGGGGATGTGAGGCGTTTGTCAAGCGACTAAAGTCGGACAAGCTCACACCCATGTCAGATAAATGCATTTTTGTGGGATATCCGAAGGAAACCTTTGGATATTACTTCTACAACCGACTAGAGGGCAAAGTGTTTGTCGCTCGAAGTGGTGTTTTCCTAGAGAAAGAGTTTCTCAACAGGGAGACAAGTGGAAGAACGGTGCAGCTTGAAGAGGTTCAAGATGAACCAATCGGGGAAGACTCGACGAATGATGCCCACGTGGCAGAACAAGTTGAGGAACCCATGGCAAAGGAAGCACCACCACCACGAAGGTCGGAAGGCTCCATGTCTGCGAGATATGTTATTGTTAGACAATGATGAGCGTCACGACCTATGCGGAAGCAATGATGGACCAGACTCGAGAAATGGCATAGTGCCATGAGATCCGAGATAGCATCCATGGGAGACAATCAAGTTTGGAACTTGGTTGACCCGCCTGATGGTGTTAAAACCATAGAGTGCAAATGGATCTATAAAAGGAAGATTGATATGGATGGAAATGTTCATATCCATAAAGCTCGACTTGTCGCAAAAGGTTTTCGGCAAGTTCAAGGAGTTGACTACGATGAGACCTTCTCGCCTGTAGCGATGCTTAAATCTATACGGATCATAATAGCCATTGCTGCATATTTCGACTATGAGATATGGCAGATGGATGTCAAAACGGCTTTCCTTAATGGAAATTTAACCGAGGATGTGTATATGATACAAACTTCGAGGGTTTTGTCGATCAATCAATGCTAGAAAAGTATGCAAACTTCAAAAATCCATTTATGGATTGAAGCAAGCATCTCGGAGTTGGAACATTCGTTTTGATGAAGTGGTCAAAGGGTTTGGGTTCATCAAAAGCGAAGAAGAATCTTATGCTTACAAGAAGGCAAGTGGGAGCTCGCTCGTATTTCTAATCTTATATGTAGATGACATATTACTGATTGGAAATGATATTTCTATGCTCGAGTCCGTTAAGACCTCACTAAAAATAGTTTTTCAATGAAGGACTTAGGGGAAGCGGCATATATTTTGGGTATTAAGATCTATAGAGATAGATCAAAAAGGCTAATAGGATTAAGCCAGAGTACTTACATTGACAAAGTGTTGAAACGGTTCAACATGGAGGAGGCAAAGAAAGGGTTCTTGCCCATGTCTCATGGCATAAATCTTGGCAAGACTCAGTGTCCTTCGACAACTGATGAGCGAGATCGCATGAGTAAGATTCCATATGCTTCGGCCATTGGATCTATCATGTATGCTATGATATGTACTCGCCCAGATGTTTCCTATGCTCTAAGTGTTACGAGCAGATACCAGGCTGATCCCGGTGAGAGTCATGGACAACGGTTAAAAACATCCTCAAGTATTTGAGAAGAACTAAGGATGTGTTCCTAATCTACGGAGGTGAGGAAGAGCTCGTTGTAAATGGTTACACCGATGCAAGCTTCCAAACCGACAAAGACGATTACAAATCGCAATCGTGTTTTGTGTTCATTTTGAGCGGTGGTGCGGTCGATTGGAAGAGTTCCAAGCGAGAGATTGCTTGACTCTACAACGGAGGTTTAGTACATTGCGCTTCAAGGCAAAGAAAGGAAGGTGTTTGGATAAGGAAGTTCATAAGCGAACTAGGTGTGGTTCCTAGTGCGTGCGATCCTCTGGATCTTTCTTTGTGATAACAAGGGGCCATTCGCAAGCCAAGGAGCCGAGGAATCACCAAAAGAACAAACACATCTTGCGGCGGTTTCATCTCATTCGAGAGATCCTCAATCGAGGAGATTTAAAGATATGCAAAATACACACGGATTTGAATATTTGAGATCCTTTGACGAAGCCTCTCCCACATTTAAGCATGAGGCACACACAAGAGCTATGGGTATTAGATATCTTCTAGATTGACTCTAGTGCAAGTGGGAGACTGTTGGAGATATGCCCTAGAGGCAATCATAGAGATGATGATATTTCGTTGTATCCATGATTTAATAAATGTTCCTTGAATATTGCCTTTGTGTTGATTGTATGTGACTTGTTTGTGAAACTCTTTACTTATATGGTTATTCTAAAGTTGTCCCTAGTCGGAGTTCATGTGAGGACACACGTGAATGATGGATTAGCACATGTATCGGTTGATGACCATGTTCACAGGTCATAGACATGGAGATGTCAAACCAATAATGTGGACACATGTTTAGAACATGGGGTTGGACCGACCCAACATGAGACATAACAATTATACTTATGGTTCTCTCTACACAATGTGTACGCCTTGTCCTTAGACCTGAGATTGTCGCATGTACTTGAGATGTGAATCGACCTACTTAGGGGCTATCAAACGCTACTCCGTAACTGGGTAGTTATAAAGGTAGCTTTCGGGTTTGTCATGAAGCATGTTGCGAGGCATGGTCAGTCGAGATGGGATTTGCCCCTCTCTACCTGAGAGAGATATCTCTGGGCCCCTCGAGTGATCGGATCTAGAAATGCATGGCCATGCTACTTAAGGTTAAAAGTTAACCTAGTAAGGGATTAGGATCACAGATCGAGATAGAGTGGTCGACTTGGAGCTCGAATCAATATCGTGAGGCAAAGGGATTGGCATGTACATAACGTTGTGATGGTTCGTCCGATATGATCTTTGTGTACGTTTAGGAGTTGGCACGTCTTGCTAGAGGTCGCTACCAACTATTGACCAAGTATGTATACTCGCGTCATGTCTAAACATACGTGAACCTATAGGGTCACACACTTAGAAAGTGAAGCCTAATTCGGATTGGATCCGAATTAGATGGCATTGAGTCCTAATGGGCCTCTATTAGTAGAAGCCCATTGTAAGGACGTCTATAAAAGGAGGGCAAGGCGCACGGATTGGTGATGAGTTTTTCGTGACATCCTCAAACCACGCCGCCACCCTCCCACGCCAGTAGTCGCTCGCGCGGATCTAGTAGTCCGGCGTCGTCGCTTCCTCCCGTGCGTGTGGATACCTTTGGGCCCATTTGCATCAGTAGCGTTTGGACGAACCGCAAGAGAGGAGTCAGTCGTGGGCCATGACGAGGATGAGGAAGTAGTACGACTACTCGCCTTGACGTCTTTGCATCAACTTAATACGACTACTCTGCCCCGACGTGCTACATCAATTTCCGCACCTGCGCGTCTAGTGGTAAGACCGTGATCTATAACTGCAGTGATCTTGGTTTACGGGTAGAATTTTTATTAATTTACGCTAGTGTAGCCTACCCGTAGCCCTTCAGGTGTTTGGTATTGATTTTCTTTCTGTGCCTCGATTTAATAAAGTGGAGCTCAAGGTACGCGTCGTTCTCGAAAGTTTAGCACCGGCTTGGAAGGATTCCCAACACACCTATAAATGACGTGGGGCACACTAGAAGTCAATTTTTGGTGTTTGGTATTAATTTTCTTTCCGTGCATCAATTTCACAAAGTGGAACTTAGAGTACGTGCCGTTCTCGAAAGGTTGACACCGGATCGAAAGGATTCCCAATACACCTAGAAATGGCGTAGGGCACTCTAGAAATGAGGTAGGACACACTAGTAGTCCATTATGGCTTTTTGGTATTGATTTTCTTTCTGTGCCTCGATTTCATAATGTGGAGTTCAGGGTAGTAGTCGTTCTGGAAAGTTTCACACCTGCTTGTAATTATTTTAAATGCACCTAGAAATGACGTAGGGCACACTAGAAGTCCATTATGGGTGTTTGGTATTGATTTTCTTTCCGTGCCTCGATTTCATTAAGTGGAGCTCAAGGTACGCGTCATTTTGAAAGTTTGACACCAGCTCAGAAGGATTCCCAATGCACCTAGAAATGACGTAGGGCAGACTAGAAATCCATTATGCGTGTTTCGTATTGATTTTTCTTTCCGTGCCTCGATTTCATAGAGTAGAGCTCGTGGTACCGTCGATTCGAAAGTTTACTTTTGCTCGAATTGTTCCAAATGCACCAAGATATAACGTAGGGCACACTAGAAGCCCATTATGGCTGTATGGTATTGATTTTCTTTCTGTGCCTCTATTTCATAATGTGGAGCTCAAGATACGCGTCGTTCTAGAAAGTTTCACGCCTGCTCGGATGGATTCCAATGCACCTAGAAATGACGTAGGGCACACTAGAAGTCCATTATGGCTGTTTGGTACTGATTTTCTTTCTGTGCCTCGATTTCACAAAGTGGAGCTTAGGGTACCCGTCCTTCTAGAAAGTTTTATACCTGCTCGGAATTATTCAAAATGCATGTATAAATGATGTAGGGCATATTAGAAGTCTATTATGAGTGTTTAGTATAGATTTTCTTTCCGTGCCTCGATTTCATAAAGTGGAGCTCGGGGTATGCGTCGTTCTAGAAAGTTTCACACCTACTCGGAAGGATTCCCAATGCACTTATAAATGACGTAGGGTGCTAGAAGTCCATTATGAGTATATGGTGTTGATTCTCTTTCCGTGCCTCGATTTCATAAAGTTGAGCTCAGCGTACGCGTCGTTCTGGAAAGTTTCAAACCGGCTCAAAAAGATTCCAAATGCACCTAAAAATGAGGTAGGACACACTATAAGTCCATTATGGGTATGTGGTGTTTATTTTATTTCCGTGGCGCGATTTAATAAAGTGGAGCTTAAAGTACCCATCATTCTGGAAAGTTTCACACCTGCTCGAAAAGATTCCAAATGCACCTAGAAATGATGTAGAGCACACTAAAAGTCCATTATGGGTGTTTGGTATTGATTTTCTTTTCATGCCTCGATTTCATAAAGTGGTGATCAGGGTACGCGTCATTCTGGAAAGTTTGACACTGGCTCGGAAGGATTCCCAATACACCTAGAAATGACGTCGGGCACACCAGAAGTCTATTATGGGTGTTTGGTTTTGATTTTCATTCTGTGCCTCGATTTCATAAAGTGGTGGTCAGTGTAGCCGTTGTTAAGCACAAATTCACACCTGCTGGGAATTATTCCAAATACACCTAGAAATGACATAGAGCACACTGGAAGTCTATTATGGGTGTTTGGTATTGATTTTCTTTCTGTGACTCGATTTCATAAAGGGGAGCTCAGGGTACCCGTCGTTCTGCAAAGTTTCACACCTGCTCGGAATAATTCCAAGTGCACCTAGAAATGACGTAGGACACACTAGAAGTCCATTATGGGTGTTTGGTAATGATTTTCTTTCCGTGCCTCGATTTTATAAAGTGGACGTTAGGGTATGCGTCGTTCTGGAAAGTTTCACACCGGCTCAAGATTCCAAATGCACCTAGAAATGAGGTAGGGCACACTATAAGTCCATTATGGGAGTTTGATGTTGATTTTCTTTTCGTGCCATTGTCAGTAGCAAGGCAAAGAATATGTATGTAGGTGTATGTGTAGCTCTCAAACTCACTTGTCTTACCAAATCACGTTCTTACCTTTCTGAAGTAAAATGAGGTCAAAACTCAAACTTGATATCATAATATCCCAAAAGTATTCGAGTGAGAATAATTATTTAGAGAGAAGAATTAGTTAGCAAGTGATTTAACAGAAAGAACATCTGAGAAAAGATTTTTTTCTCGAGTAGAGAAGTGCTATCTCGATTCTTGTTTGAGCTGAGTTTTTATGACGGAGATCGGGTACAATTTGAGTTATTTGCATGGTGGCAAGGTGGATCTTTCGATTCGGAAAATAAATGAAGTGTTTGATTTGGGCATTCAGCGATTTCTCTTTTGGTGTATGTGGTGTTGTTTGCAAACTTCCTAGTTGGAATGTGAAAAGGTTTTCATGAGGAATCTTCGATTTTGGATTTGAGTGTTTTGGAGGAAAGTTGAAATTGCATTGTGAATCCTTTGTTTTCGATTAAATCGATTATTAAAGTTTGATTGAAATAAGTTGTGTTGCGTGCTCGCTAATGGGGAGGTTCTCCTTGTTATGATGAAGAGATCGTGAGAGATGGAACAAGAGTTCCATATGTTTACGATGCAAGCTATATGGTTTGGTCCCAAAGAAAAGATAGCCTAAAGTATATTGGTTGTTTTGGAAGTTCTTGAGGATTTAGGAATAATAGCTATTCGCTAGAACCGTCTCGAGTCTGGGAGTGGGGTATATAACGTTTTCTATGACCGGTGTTGAGAATGCTTGAGGTATTTTGAGTGTAAGGTTTCATAAGAGTCGTTGGCGACAAGTAATTACCGCATCTTGAGTCTGTCCGTTGGGTGGTTACGGTGAGGTCGGTATGAGTAATGAAGCGTATCGTCATTTGCATCAAGATGCGGTGGTACCATAAGTTCGGGAGGAAAACGACTTGGGAAATTGGAGACTACATGCTGAAAGCAATATCTAGAATTATTCACAGCGGTATGTGGTAATGTTAGTAAGTTTTTAGCTGTGACTAATCTTTGGCGTTAAGTGTGATTAGAATTCGGGGTCGAATTCTATTTAAGGGGGGTAGATTGTAATATCCCAAAAGTATTCGAGTGAGAATAATTATTTGGAGAGAAGAAATAGTTAGCAAGTGATTTAACAAAAGAATGGAGGAATTTTACGCAAAATCCGACAACTTTGGACCTCGGGCCTTGGCCGGGAGGCCTATGAGGGCCGGCCACCATTAAAAGGAGAGGGAAACCCTAGAACGCATTGTAGCTATAGTGCCCGCCGCTTCAGTTCCCTCTGATATGTCTCCCCTTGGTGCTCCCTCTGCCGGCCTTGGTGTTCCCATTGCGCCGCCATTGGAGGAAGGAGCAAGGCGAGGGAAGGAGATCAACCAGCGGGCAAGATCTTCAACTTTCTGCGATTCTACAAGGGTAACGTCGCGTGTTCTTATTTGGTTAATGTTGGAAATATGCCTAGAGGCAATCATAGAGATGATTATATTTCATTATGTTCACAATATTTGATAATATGTTATCTTGTTCCTTGAATGAATCATCGATCATGAAGATTAACGAGTATGTGACTTGTTGGTGAAACTCTTTTTGACTTATGATGATCTGGTTCTAAAAGTATCCTCAGTCGAAAGTCACCGGTGGTGAACACTAGTGACTCTCGACCAACACATGTATAGATTGATGACCATGTTTCACCGGTCATGAATATAGGGATATCGAATCGATAATGTGACACATGTTAGAGAACATGGTGTTGGATAAGACCCACCTTGAGACACTATTGAGATTGTTATGATTCTATGTGTCGTTAGTTGGTCTCAAGCAATGATGATGTATAATCCTTAGACACGAGATCGAGATGGTTTCCTACATGTGTAATAGCACTTTTAGGGGTTGCCAAACGCTACTAAATGAATCGGGTGGTTATAAAGGTAGCTTTCGGGGTATGCTATGAAACATGCAGAGGGATGTGACTGGTCGGATATGGGATTTGCCCCTCCTAACATAACAGAAGAGATATCTCTGGGGCCCTCGAAGTGGTCGGATAAAGAAAGTGCATGGCCATGCCACTGGTGGTCGAAGAGTTCGACCACATAAGGTTATCCGATACTCGATCGAGAAAGTATTGAACAGTCCATGGATGACACAACATCTCACCTAGAGTTCAACCAGATATCGTGAGGCAAAGGAGGATACATGAGTAGGTCGCTTGTTCGACCCGATTCTGACGATTTGTCGTATGGAGATACAAGCAAGTCGTGGGCGGTCGAATGTAATAACAGAGTGGTGAAACCAAGTCGTGAGGAGTTACGAGTTGGTCGTGATCAAATCTGAATCGTCGTAAAGAGATAGGACACGGTCATAAGTGATGAGGACACAGTCGTAGATCATATTGCATTAAGGTTAAATCCGATATAATTTGTGTGTATTCGGGAATCGTTATGTCTGCTAGGAACCCAGCGACTCGTGGCCGGAAAGGGTTTCCGAGTCACAACCAAACTACACATGAACCTAACGGGTCACACACTTAACGGGTTGGAACAAACTAGTACGAATACGATTCGTAAAGCGTTGTTTGGATAGGATCCGTCACGGGCCTATATAAGGAGATGCATGAGGCTGTTGGGGGAGTGAGAGTTGGCGCGAGTTGCCCTATTGAAACCCTAGCCGCCATCTTCTTGAGAGCCTCACCGTGCGATTTGGTGCTAGCACACCGGCGTACGGTTGTTCCTTCCCTGGACATGTGGATACCATAGAGGCGCTTCTACGTTGTTGCGCTTAAGGACGATCTGCGATCTTTGCAAGGAACTATGAGAGTCTTTGGAGGAGACGATCAACATACTGAGGACGCCGGACGATCGACTCGACCATACATTGACGCCGCACTTTGTCGGACCAGTTCACCGACGCTTCTTCCGCCGCTTTTGCGGCGTCTAGTGGTAACGATCTGTGATCATCTTCTTGCTTGGCTTCTTGGTTTACGTGTTAGAAATTTTGATTTGTCGCTATCGTATCCTACCCGTATCCCTACAGTTAATGTGTAGTAGATGCGTTTGATGTCGTTTGATAAGTTGAATTGCGTCGGTTTAATAGATCGTGTTCTGTCCAGTAGTTTGGACGACGGTTTTCATGTCCGTAGAAGAAGAATATAGGGACGCCTGTCCAACCTCTCAGAAATAGTTGGGCTATGTTGTTAGCTTTTCGTGGACGCCAAGAACGCCCAGATCCGATTAATGGTTAGAAAGTTATGAATTGTTTAGTGCCGCTGTCCTGTTAACCTGTCAACATCCTGATAGTCCGTAGAAATCTGAGTTAATCTATTAGTTAAATACGAAATCAGAGGATCTCGTTATAATGAAAAAGATGTGTAATTTCCTTACCTTTCCATAAAGCTAAATAACGTAAGAATTGGACTTTCTTAGCAAAAGTTATGAAAATTTTAGTGTACTTGTCCAAAGAACTTAGACGTGATAATTGATGTTACGTAGATTGGCTTGGTAGGGCGGTAGATGGCAGAATCGAGAAGGGCTCCCCAACTAAGTTTATTTAGGTAATTTAATTAAATTTCCAGAAAGTATTAGAACATCTTATTTGGACTCATGAGCAGAAAGTTATGCGTTTTAGAAGTTGATTGCCCGCAGATGAACACCAAATCGTCGGTAGAAATTGGGAGATTGGAAGCGCTTGGGAGTTTAGCGAGTTCAATTGTGTTCTTATTTATGCTTTTGGTCGAGTATGATTGTCTTAGTTTGGGTTATCATTATGTTCGGTGGGAGCGTGATCGAGGGCACCCTCTTAGCGTCCACCGTTCTCGCATCGGTTGAGGCAAGTATTCTGGGTTGTAGAATAATTATGATTGTTTCTTTGAGATTGATTGTGTCTTGTTAAGTAATAGCCGTGCATGGATGTTAATGTGATGAATTACAATATATCTTGGTAAATGCAAGTTATGGTTAAAGCTTCTGTGTATGTTGTTAATGCTTACATGTTATTATGTACACGTTGAATTCATATGTTTGGAAGATGATGTCATTGTACATATGCATGTAGTAAGCATGATTGAGTCTTGGTCACGTCTTGACCAAGTATGAATAGTTGAGGTCCCGTCATGTAAATGACGGGCTTGAAATCCCCACATTAGTAGAATGTGGGCAATGATAAAGGGTCCCCATCATGATGATGATGGGCAAAGGTCCCTATACTTGTGGAGTATATGCTCTTGGTCCTGTGCGAGTGCATAGGCAAGGGTATACATCGGCGGTTGTATATCCCGCATTACGATAAAATGCGAAAAGAGATAAAGTTTAAAAGGTGCATTGCATGGTCGCATTACATAAGCATGACGGCTATGTTTTGTGTAATGTTTAATTTGGAATATTGATGCTATGACTATGATTTTAGCTTTAGCCTTGTTGATACTTGCTGAGTCTTTGGGCTCACTCTTGCTTTGATATGTTTTAGGTACAGCTGGCAAGAACGGCATACATGGGAGGGAGTAAATGTTTGGATGCACTCACTACCACTCATCCTTAAGGTGACTGCCATTTAGATTTTATTCCAATAATAAGTAAACTGCTTGTGAATCACTTATGGATGGTTTTAAGTTTCAAATTAATTGTAGTAAGGAGAATAGCAAGTTTTGTCTATGTTTATTAGATTATCTTGCATGCTTGAATGAACTTGAATAGTGAGTTTATTGTTAATTGCTATGATTAATTGTTGGAACCTCGGCATAGTTAATTACACAAAGGAGGTTCTGCCGAAAATTGGTAATTGGTCTTAGTTTAGTTTTGTTTAATTTAATTTTAGTAGCATTCCAGGCTCGAATACTGTTCATGTGAACAGTATATCGGATTTTCCTTTTTTTTGTTGTCTTGGATTTAGGCTAAAATTGGTATGTTTGTTTCTCCTCTTGTCTCTTTGCTTCTTCCTTCTTGCGTTCGTGCACTTCTTTCTTTATGCTTTCTTTGTTTTCGATCAAAACAAGTGCTACTTCTCTTGTTGATAGAATTGGGCTGAAATCAATATATTGCTTTTCTCCTTCTTCTTCTCTCTTCATTTCGGCCAACCATGCCTCCTCTTTGTGAAACCTAACTACACAAAAATTAAGAGCTTTAGGTAGTAGCCAATTCACATGAGAATGAAACGGAAACTCAGTTAGGAAAGGAGTCACCTGTTGGTTAAGCTTCTTTGCACAAGCTTCACTCACAAGCGTCTCTTGTTCTTCAACTCTTTTAGTAAGCTCGTGTTGTTATGAGATACTTGATGAATTCAAAATACTATATGTAACAACATAGCAAAGGATATCCGCATCTTGTATGCGTCGTTCTGGAAACTTTCACACCGGCTCGGAAGGAATCTAAATGCACCTAGAATGAGGTAGGGCATACTAGAAGTCCATTATGGGTGTTTGTTATCGATTTTTTCTTTCCGTGCCTCGATTTCATAAAGTGGAACTCAGGATACCCGTCGTTCCCCAAAGTTTCACACCTGCTCGGAATTATTCCCAATGCACCTAGAAATGATGCAGGGCACACTAGAAGTTCACTATGGGTGTTTGGAATTGATTTTCTTTCCGTGCCTCGATTTCTTAAAGTGGAGCTCTGGGTACACGTCGTCCTAGAAAGTTTCACATCGGCTTGGAAGGATTTCAGCTGCACCTAGAAATGACGTAGGGCACACCAGAAGTACCTTATAGGCATTTGGTATTGATTTTCTTTACATGCCTCGATTTCATAAAATAGAGCTTAGGGTACGCGTCATTCTTGAAAGTTTCACACCAGTTCGGAAGGATTCCAAATGCACTTAGAAATGAGGTAGGGCACACTAGAAGTCCATTATGGGTGTTTGGTATTGAATGTCTTTCTGTGTCTCGATTTCATAAAGTGGAGCTCTGGATATCTGTCGTTCAGCAAAGTTTCACACCTGCTCGGAATTATTCCAAATGCACCTAGAAAATACATAGGGCACACCAAAAGTCCATTTTGGGTGTTTGTATTGATTTTCTTTCCGTGCCTCGATTTCATAATGTGGAGCTTAGGGTACCCGTCGTTCAACAAAGTTTTACACCCGCTCAGAATTATTGCAAATACACCTAGAAATGACGTAGGGCACACTAGAAGTCCATTATGGGTGTTTGGTATTGATCTTCTTTCCGTGCCTCGATTTCATAAATTGGAGCTCGAGTGCGTGTCATTTGGAAAGTTTCACACGTCTCGAGCGATTCCAAATACACCTAGAAATGATGTAGGGCACACCGGCGTCCATTATAGTTATTTGGTGTGGATTTTCTTTCCGTGCCTCGATTTTATAAAGTGCAGCTTAGCGTACGTGTCGTTCTGGAAAGTTTCACACCGGCTCGGAAGGATTCCAAATGCACCTAGCACACTAGAAGTCCATTATATGGTTTGGTGTTGTTTTTCTTTCCGTGCCTCGATTTCATAAAGTGGAGCTCTAGGTACCCGTCGTTCTGGAAAGTTTCGGACCGGCTTGGAATTATTCCAAATGGACCTAGAAATGATGTAGGGCACACCAGAAGTCCATTATAGGTGTTTAGTATTGATTTTCTTTCTGTGCCTCGACTTCATAAAGTGGAGCTCAGGGTATGCGTCGTTCTGGAAAGTTTCACACCGACTCGGAATTATTCTAAATGTACGTAGAAATGACGTAGGGCACATTACAAGTCCATTATGGGTGTTTGTTATTTATTTTCTTTTCGTGCCTCGATTTTATAAAGTGGATCTCAGGGTACGTGTTGTTCTAGAAAGTTTCACACACCGTAAGGATTCCAAATGCAACTAGAAATGACGTGGGCACACCAGAAATCCATTTTGCGTGATTGGTATTGATATTCTTTCCGTGCCTCGATTTCATAAAGAGGAGTTTAGGGTACGCGTCGTTTTGGAATGTTTCGCACCAGCTCAGAAGGATTCCAAATGCAACTAGAAATGAGGTAGGGCACACTAGTAGTCCATTACACTTTGGTATTCTTTTTCTTTCTGTGCCTCGAATTCCTAAAGTGGAGTTCAGGGTACCAGTCGTTCTGGATAGTTTCTCACTTGCTCGGAATTCTTCCAAATGCACTTAGCAAAGACGTAGGGCACACTAGAAATCCATTAAGGGTGTTTGGTATAGGTTTTCTTTCCATGCATCGATTTCATTAAGTGGACATTAGGGTACCAGTCGTTCTGGATAGTATCTCACCTGCTCAGAATTATTCCAAATGAACTTAGCAATGACGTAGGGCACACTAGAAATCCATTAAGGGTGATTTTATTAAGTGGAGATCGAGGTACGCGTCATTCTGGAAAGTTTGACACTGGCTCAGAAGGATTCTCAATGCACCTAGAAATGACGTAGGGCATACTATAAGACCTTTATGCGTGTTTGGTCTTGATTTTCTTTCCGTGCCTCGAGTTCATAGAGAGCTTAGGGTACCATCATTTGTAAAATTTGTAGAGCTTAGGTGTAAAATTTGTAGAGCTACGGGTACCCGGAGCTCCACATTATGAAATCGAGGCACGGAAAAAAAATCAATGCAAACACCTAAAATGGACTTCTGGTGTGCCCTATGTCATTTCTAGATGCGTTTAGAACAATTCCGAGCAGGTGTGAAACTTTGCTGACCGACGGTATACAGAGCTGCACTTTACGAAATCGAGGCACCGAAAGACAATCAACACGAAACATACAAAATAGACTTCTAGTGTGCCCTACCTCATTTCTAGATGCATTTGGAATCCTTCCGAGCCGGTGTGAAACTTTCCAAAACGACGTGTACCATAAGCTCCAATTTATGAAATCAAGGCACGGAAAGAAAATCCACACCAAATAACTATAATGGACTTCTGGTGTGACCTACGTTATTTCTAGGTGCATTTGGAAGAATTCCGAGCAAGTGTAAAACATTCGAAAACGACGCGTACCCAGAGCACCACTTTATGAAATTGAGGCATGGAAAGAAAATCCGCACCAAATAACTATAATAGACTTCTGGGGTGACCTACGTAATTTCTAGGTGCATTTCGAAGAATTCCGAGCAAGTGTGAAACATTCCAGAACGACGGGTACCCAGAGCAGCACTTTATGAAATCGAGGCTTGGAAAGAAAATGAACATCAAACTCCCATAATGGACTTCTAGTGTGCCCTACCTCATTTCTAGGTGCATTTGGAATCATTCCGAGCCGGTGTAAACCTTTCCAGAACAACGCGTACCCTGAGCTCCAATTTATGAAATCGAGGCACGGAAAGATAATCGAAACCAAACACCCATAATGGACATCTAGTGTGCCCGACGTCATTTGTAGGTGCATTTTGAATAAATCTGAGTAGTTGTAAAACTCTGGAGAGCGACGGGTACCCGAAGCTCCACATTATGAAATCAAGGCACATAATGGACTTCTAGTGTGCCCTACGTCATTTCTATTTGCATTTTGAACAATTACGGCGGTGTAAAACTTTGTAGGCGGCGGTACCAGAGCTCCACATTATGAAATCGAGCACGAAAGAAAATCAATGCAAACACCCAAAATGGACTTACGGTGTGCCCTATGTCATTTCTATATGCATTTGGAATAATTCCGAGTAGGTGTGAAACTATCTTTGAGCAGCGGTATCGAGCTCCACTTTGCGAAATCGAGACACGAAAAGACAATCAATCTGAAACACCCAAAATAGACTTCTAGTGTGCCCTACCTCATTTCTAAGCATTTGGAATCCTTCCGAGCGGTGTGAGACTTTCGAGCAGCCGCGTACCTAAGCTCCAATTTATGAAATCGAGGCACAGAAAGAAAATCCACACCAAATAACTATAATAGACTTCTAGTGTGACCTACGTCATTTCTAGGTGCATTTGGAATAATTCCGAGCAAGTGTGAAACATCCAGAACGACGGGAACCCAGAACTCCACTTTATGAAATCGTGGCACGGAAAGAAAATGAACATCAAACTCCCATAATAGACTTCTAGTGTGCCCTACCTCATTTCTAAGTGCATTTGGAATCTTTCCGAGCCGGTGTGAAGCTTTCGAGAACGACACGTACCCTGAGCTCCAATTTATGAAATCGAGGCACGGAAAGATAATCGAAACCAAACACCCATAATGGACTTCTAGTGTGCCCGACGTTATTTCTAGGTGCATTTGGAATAAATCTAAGCAGTTGTAAAACTCTTGAGAGCGACGGGTACCCGGAGCTCCACATTATGAAATCGAGGCACGAAAAGAAAATCAATGCAACACCTAAAATGGACTTCTGGTGTGCCCTATGTCATTTCTAATTGTATTTGGAATAATTCCGAGCAGGTGTGAAACTTTCTTTGAGCAGCGGTATCGAGCTCCACTTTATGAAATCGAGACACGAAAAGACAATCAATCTGAAACACCCAAAATAGACTTCTAGTGTGCCCTCGTCATTTCTAGGTGCATTTGGAATCGCCAGGGCGGTGTGAAACTTTCGAGCAGCCACGCGTACCCTATGCTCCAATTTATGAAATCGAGGCACAGAACGAAAATCCAAACCAAATAACAACAATGGACTTCTGGTGTGTCCTACGTCATTTCTAGGTGCATTTGAAAAAATTCTGAGCAAGTGTGATACATTCCAGAACGATGGGAACCCAGAGCTCCACTTTATGAAATCGTGGCATGGAAAGAAAATGAACATCAAACTCCCATAATGGACTTCTAGTGTGCCCTACCTCATTTCTAAGTGCATTTGGAATCTTTCCGAGACGGTGTGAAACTTTCCAGAACGACGCGTACCCTGAGCTCCAATTTATGAAATCGAGGCACGGAAAGATAATCGAAACCAAACACACATAATGGACATCTTGTGTGCCCGACGTCATTTGTAGGTGCATTTTGAATAAATATGAGTAGATGTAAAACTCTGGAGAGCGACGGGTACCCGGAGCTCCACATTATGAAATCAAGGCACCAAAAGAAAATAAATGCAAACACCCAAAATGGACTTCTGGTGTGCCCTATGTCATTTCTAGGTGTATTTGGAATAATTCCGAGTAGGTGTGAAACTTTCTTTGAGCAGCGATGTCGAGAGCTCCACTTTATGAAATCGAGACACAGAAAGACAATCAACACGAAACACCCAAAATAGACTTCTAGTGTGCCCTACGTCATTTCTAGGTGCATTTGGAATGATTCCGAGCCGTTGTGAAACTTTCGAGCAGCAGCGTACCCTATACTCCAATTTATGAAATCGAGGCACGAAAGAAAATCCACACCAATAACTATAATGGACTTACGGTGTGCCCTCGACATTTCTAAGTGCATTTGGAAGAATTAGAGCAAGTGTGAAACATTCGAGCAGCCATTTGTACCAGAGCTCCGGTTTATGAAATCGAGGCATGGAAAGAAAATAAACATCAAACTCCCATAATGGACATCTAGTGTGCCCTACCTCACTTGACACCTGCTCGGAATTATTCCAAATGCACCTAGAAATGACATAGAGCACACCAGAAGTCCATTTTGGGTGTTTGCATTGATTTTCTTTCCGTGCCTCGATTTAATAAACTCGGTGCTCCTGTCCGCTCTAGAAAGTATTACACCTGCTTAGAATTATTCCAAATGCACCTAGAAATGACGTAGGGCACACTAGAAGTCCATTATGGGTGTTTGGTTTTGATTTTCTTTACGTGCCTAGATTTCATAAATTGGAGCTCATGGTGCCCGTCGTTCTGGAAAGTTTCACACTGGCTCGGAAAGATTCCAAATGCACCTAGAAATGAGGTAGGGCACACTAGAAGTCCATTATGAGAGGTTGATGTTAAATTTCTTTCCATGCCTCGATTTCATAAACTGGAGCTCTGGGTACCCGTCGTTCTGGAATGTTTCACACTTCCTCGGAATTCTTCCAAATGCACTTAGAAATGTCGTAGGTCACACCAGAAGTCCATTATAGTTATTTGGTTTGGATTTTCTTTCTGTGCCTCGATTTCATAAAGTGGAGCTTAGGGTACGAGTTGTTCTGGAAAGTTTCACACCAGCTCGGAAAAATTCCAAATGCACCTAGAAATGAGGTAGGGCACACTAGAAGTCCATTATAAGAGTTTGATGTTCATTTTCTTTCCATGCCATGATTTCATAAAGTGGAGCTCTGGGTACCCGTCGTTCTGGAATGTTTCAGACTTGCTCGGAATTCTACCAAATGCACCTAGATATGACGTAGGGCACACCAGAAGTCCATTTTGGGTGTTTGGTTTCTATTTTCTTTCCATGCCTCGATTTCATAAATTGGAGCTCAGGGTCCGCGTCGTTCTGGAAAGTTACACACCGTCTCGGAAAGATTCCAAATGCACCTAGAAATGAGGTAGGGCACGCTAGAAGTCCTGATACGGATCAACGTGTAGTTGATGCGTAGTGTGGCCCAATCTTTCACGGTACTTGTATTGCAATCTTGATCGAAGCAAAAGCAAAAAGGAAGAACAAGTATATCTCCAAAGCAAGTAATACTTGGTTGATGTTGAATCAATCCGAAGAGAGAAACAAAATCAAACCCGAAGAACAACACCAAACCGTGAGCAATTGAGGATGCCACGAATTGGTGAGATGATCCACAAGGAATCACGGATCTTGGAAGGAAAGCCACCCTCCAATATTCACGCAATCACAAAACCCTAGACGTGAATTTCCGAAACGCATGTATTCATTTTGCGCCACACAAACATGTGACTTTTCTGTATTTCCTTCAACTATGACTTGTCCACCTCTGTAGTGCGGCCATGGGGGGGTTTATATAGCCTCCCACGCAAGCACAAGACTCCTATTCCGATTACTGTTCAAGTGAACAGTAATCCGAGTCGGTACTATTCACGTGAACAGTAATCCGAGCCAAAAAACCCTCCTACTTTACATAGATGTTTAAGCTACTCTAATTGCTGAAAATAGATTAAACTATCCTATTTCAAGTAATTTCAAAATTAACTTCCTTTAAAGATTGATCTGAATTGGAATTGCTCCAATCCAAATCCATTTAGGATTCTTTGTCTTTTCTTGGTAAGATTCCTTGCAAACTTTCCAAAATGCAAAGTCCTCGAGCTCTTGTGTCTTCCCATGTCCGCTCAAGCTTTCCTTTGACCTACCTCCCTCTCTTTGTTCTTGGCGAACCTTCTTCTTGTTTCTTTCTCCATTGATGCATAATAGGCTCAACTTGATGTTTAGCACACACTTGCAACTTAGGGATATTGACCACCGTAGTAGATGCACCTAGGGCCTCATCAAGTCCATTATAGTTATTTGGTGTGGATTTTCTTTCCGTGCCTCGATTTCATAAATTCGAGCTTAGGGTACACGTCGTTCTGGAAAGTTTCACACCGGCTCGGAAGGATTCCAAAAGCATCTAGAAATGAGGTAGGGCACACTATAAGTCTATTATGGGAGTTTGATGTTAATTTTCTTTCCATGCCTCGATTTCATAAAGTGGAGCTCTGGGTACCCGGCGTTCTGGAATGTTTCACACTTGCTCAGAATTCTTCCAAATGCACGTAGAAATGACGTAGGTCACACCAGAAGTCCATTATAGTTATTTGGTGTGGATTTTCTTTCCATGCCTCGATTTCATAAATTGGAGCTTGGGGTACGCGTCGTTCTGGATAGTTTCACACCGGCTCGGGAGGATTCCAAATACACCTAGAAATAAGGTAGGGCACAGTAGAAGTCTATTTTGTATGTTTCGTATTGATTGTCTTTTTGTGGCTCGATTTCGTAAAGTGGAGCACTGGATACCGTCGTTCAGTAAAGTTTCATACCTGCTCGGAATTATTCCAAATGCATCTAGAAATGACATAGGGCACACCAAAAGTCCATTTTGGGTGTTTGCATTGATTTTCTTTCCTTGCCTCGATTTCAAAATGCGGAGCTCCGGGTACCCGTTGCTCTACAAAGTTTTACACCTGCTCAGAATTATTCCAAATGCAAATAGAAATGACGTAGGGCACACTAGAAGTCCATTATGGTTGTTTGGTTTTTATTTTCTTTCCGTGCCTCGATTTCATAAATTGGAGCTCAGGGTACGCGTTGTTCTGGAAAGTTTCACACCGGTTCGGAAAGATTCCAAATGCACCTAGAAATGAGGTAGGGCACACAAGAAGTCCATTATGGGAGTTTGATGTTCATTTTCTTTCCATACCTCGATTTCATAAAGTCGTGCTCTGGGTACCCGTCGTTCTGGAATGTTTCACACTTGCTCGGAATTCTTCGAAATGCACCTAGAAATTACGTAGGTCACACCAGAAGTCCATTATAGTTATTTGGTGTGGATTTTCTTTTCGTGCCTCGATTTCATAAATTGGAGCTTAGGGTACGCGTCGTTCTGGAAAGTTTCACACCAGCTCGGAAGGATTCCAAATGCACCAAGAAATGAGGTAGGGCACAATAGAAGTCTATTTTGTATGTTTCGTATTGATTGTCTTTCTGTGGCTCGATTTCGTAAAGTGGAGCTCTGGATATCGTCGCTCAGCAAAGTTTCACACCTTTCGGAATTATTCCAAATGCACCTAGAAATGACATAGGGCACACCGAAGTCCATTATGGGTGTTTGCATTGATTTTCTTTCCGTGCCTCGATTTCATAATGTGGAGCTCCGGGTACCCGTCGCTCTACAAAGTTTTACACAGTCGAATTATTCCAAATGCACCTAGAAATGACGTAGGGCACACTAGAAGTCCATTATGGGTGTTTGGTTTTCATTTTCTTTTTGCGTGCCTCGATTTCATAAATTGGAGCTCGAGTGCAGCGTCGTTCGGAAAGTTTCACACGGCTCGGAAAGATTCCAAATGCACCTAGAAATGAGGTAGGGCACACTAGAAGTCCATTATGGGAGTTTGATGTTCATTTTGTTTCCATGCCTCCATTTCATAAAGTGGTGCTCTGGTTACCCGTCGCTCCGGAATGTTTCACACTTGCTCGGAATTATTCCAAATGCACCTAGAAATGATGTAGGACACACCAGAAGTCCATTATAGTTATTTCGTGTGGATTTTCTTTCCGTGCCTCGATTTCTTAAATTGGAGCTTAGGGTTCGCGTCGTTCTGGAAACTTTCACACCGGCTCGGAAGGATTCGAAATGCACCTAGAAATGAGGTAGGGCACACTACAAGTCTATTCTGAGTGTTTCGTATTTATTGTCTTTCTGTGCCTCGATTTTGTAAAGTGGAGATTTGGATAACGTCGTTCAGCAAAGTTTCACACCTGCTCGGAATTATTCCAAATGCACCTAGAAATGACATAGGGCACACCGGAAGTCCATTTTGGGTTTTTGCATTGATTCTCTTTCCGTGCCTCGATTTCATAATGTGGAGCTCCGGGTACGTGTCGTTCTGGAAAGTTTCACACCGGCTCGGAAAGATTCCAAATGCACCTAGAAACAAGGTAGGGCACACTAGAACTCCATTATGGGAGTTTGATGTTCATTTTCTTTCCATGCATCGATTTCATAAAGTGGTGCTCTGGTTACCCGTCGTTCTGCAATGTTTCACACTTCCTCGAAATTCTTCGAAATGCACCTAGAAATTACATAGGTCACACTTGAAGTCCATTATAATTATTTGATGTGGATTTTCTTTCCGTGCCTCGATATCATAAATTGGAGCTTAGGGTACGCGTCGTTCTGAAAAGTTTCACACCGGCTTAGAAGGATTCCAAATGCACCTAGAAATGAGGTACGGCACAGCAGAAGTCTATTTTGTATGTTTCGTTTTGATTGTCTTTCTGTGCCTCGATTTCGTAAAGTGGAGCTTTGTATACTATCGTTCAGCAAACTTTCACACCTTCTCGGAATTATTCCAAATGAATCTAGAAATGACATAGGGCACAGCAGAAGTCCATTTTGGGTGTTTTCATTGATTTTGTTTCTGTGCCTCGATTTCATAATGTGGAGCTCCGGGTACCCGTCGCTCTCTAAAGTTTTACAACTTCTCAGAAATTTTCCAAATGCACCTAGAAATGACGTAGGGCAGACTAGAAGTCCATTATGGGTGTTTGGTTTTGATTTTCTTTCCGTGCCTCGATTTCATAAATTGGAGCTCAGGGTACGCGTTGTTCTGGAAAGTTTCACACCGGCTCGGAAAGATTCGAAATGCACCTAGAAATGAGGTGGGGCACACTAGAAGTCCATTATGGGAGTTTGATGTTCATTTTCTTTACATACCTCGATTTCATAAAGTGGTGCTCTGGGTACCCGTCGTTCTGAATGTTTCACACTTGCTCGGAATTCTTTCAAATGCACCTAGAAATGACGTAGGTCACACCAGAAGTCCATTATAGTTATTTGGTGTGGATTTTCTTTCCGTGCCTCGATTTCATAAATTGGGGCTTAGGGTACACGTAGTTCTGGAAAATTTCACACCGGCTCGGAAGGATTCCAAATGCACCAAGAAATGAGGTAGGGCACACTAGAAGTCTATTTTGTATGTTTCGTATTGATTGTCTTTCGGTGTCTCGATTTCGTAAAGTGGAGCTCTTGATACCGTCGATCAGCAAAGTTTCACATCTGCTCGGAATTATTCTAAATGCACCTAGAAATGACGTAGGGCACACTAGAAGTCCATTATAGGTGTTTGGTTTTGATTTTCTTTCCGTGCCTCGATTTCATAAATTGGAGCTCAGGGTAGGCGTCGTTCTGGAAAGTTTCACACCGTGTCGGAAAGATTCCAAATGCACATAGAAATGAGGTAGGGCACACTAGAAGTCCATTATGGGAGTTTGATGTTCATTTTCCTTCCATGTCTCGATTTCATACAGTGGTGCTCCGGGTACCCGTCGTTCTGGAATGTTTCACACTTGCTCGGAATTCTACCAAATGCACCTAGAAATGACGGAGGTCACACCGGAAGTTGATTATAGTTATTTGGTGTGGATTTTCTTTCCGTGCCTCGATTTCATAAATTGGAGCATAGGGTACGCGTCGTTCTGGAAAGTTTCACACCGGCTCGGAAGGATTCCAAATGCACCTAGAAATGAGGTAGGGCACACCAGAAGTCTATTTTGGGTGTTTCGTATTGATTGTCTTTCTGTGTCTCGATTTCGTAAAGTGGAGCTCTGGATACCGTCTGTCAGCAAAGTTTCACACATGCTCGGAATTATTCCAAATGCATCTAGAAATGACATAGGGCACACCAGAAGTCCATTTTGGGTGTTTGCATTGATTTTTTTCCGTGCCTCGATTTCATAATGTGGAGCTCCGGGTACCCGTCGCTCTACAAAGTTTTACACCTGTTCAGAATTATTCCAAATGCAAATAGAAATGACGTAGGGCACACTAGAAGTCCATTATGGGTGTTTGGTTTTGATTTTCTTTCCGTGCCTCGATTTCATAAATTGGAGCTCAGGGTACGCGTTGTTCTGAAAGTTTCACACTGGCTTGGAAAGATTCCAAACGCACCTAGAAATGACGTAGGGCACACTAGAAGTCCATTATGAGAGTTTGATGTTCATTTTCTTTCCATGCCTCGATTTCATAAAGTGGTGCTCTGGGTACCCGTCATTCTGGATTGTTTCACACTTGCTCGGAATTCCTCGAAATGCACCTAGAAATTACATAGGTCACAACAGAAGTCCATTATAGTTATTTGGTGTGGATTTTCTTTCCGTGCCTCGATTTCATAAATTGGAGCTTAGGGTACGCGTCGTTCTGGAAAGTTTCACACCGGCTCGGAAAGATTCCAAATGCACCAAGAAATGAGGTAGGGCACAGTAGAAGTCTATTTTGTATGTTTTGTATTGATTGTCTTTCTGTGCCTCGATTTCGTAAAGTGGAGCTCCGCATACCGTCATTCAGCAAAGTTTCACACCTACTCGGAATTATACCAAATGCACCTAGAAATGACATAGGGCACACCAGAAGTCCATTTTGGGTGTTTGCATTGATTTTTCTTTCCGTGCCTCGATTTCATAATCTGGATCACCGGGTCCCCGTCGCTCTCTAATGTTTAACAACTGCTCAGAATTATTCCAAATGCAAATAGAAATGACGTAGGGCACACTAGAAGTCCATTATGGGTGTTTGGTTTTGATTTTCTTTCCGTGCCTCGATTTCATAAATTGGAGCTCAGGGTACGCGTTGTTCTGGAAAGTTTCACACCGGCTCGGAAAGATTCCAAATGCACCTAGAAATGAGGTAGGGCACACTAGAAGTCCATTATGGGAGTTTGATGTTCATTTTCTTTCCATGCTTCGATTTCTTAAAGTGGTGCTCTGGGTACCCGTCGTTCTGGATTGTTTCACACTCGCTCGGAATTCTTCGAAATGCACCTAGCAATTACGTAGGTCACACCAGAAGTCCATTATAGTTATTTGGTGTGGATTTTCTTTCCGTGCCTCGATTTCATAAATTGGAGCTTATGGTACGCGTAGTTCTGGAAAGTTTCACACCAGCTCGGATAGATTCCAAATGCACCAAGAAATGAGATAGGGCACAAGAGAAGTCTATCGTGTTTGTTTCGTATTGATTGTCTTTCCGTGCCTCAATTTTGTATAGTGGAGCTCTGGATACCGTCGTTCAGCAAAGTTTCACACCTACTCGGAATTATTCCAAATGCACCTAGAAATGACATAGGGCACACCAGAAGTCCATTTTGGGTGTTTGCATTGATTTTTCTTTCTGTGTCTCGATTTCATAATGTGGAGCTCCGGGTACCCGTCGCTCTCTAAAGTTTTACAACTGCTCAGAATTATTCCAAATGGACCTAGAAATGATGTAGGGTACACTAGAAGTCCATTATGGGTGTTTGGTTTTGATTTTCTTTCCGTGCCTCGATTTCATAAATTGGAGCTCAGGATACGCGTTGTTCTGGAAAGTTTCACACCGGCTCGGAAAGATTCCAAATGCACCTAGAAATGAGGTAGGGCACACTAGAAGTCCATTATGGGAGTTTGATGTTCATTTTCTTTCCATGCCTCGATTTCATAAAGTGGTGATCCGGGTACCCGTCGTTCTGGAATGTTTCACACTTGCTCGAAATTCTTCCAAATGCACCTAGAAATGACGTAGGTCACACCGGAAGTCCATTAGAGTTATTTGGTGTGGATTTTCTTCCCGTGCCTCGATTTCATAAATTGGAGCTTAGGGTACACGTCGTTCTGGAAAGTTTCACACCGGCTCGGAAGGATTCCAAATGCATCTCGAAATGAGGTAGCGCACACTAGAAGTCTATTTTGTATGTTTCGTGTTGATTGTCTTTCGGTGCCTCGATTTCGTAAAGTGGAGCTGTAATACCCCAAATGTATTCGAGAGCGAAGAAATAAATTAGAGAGAATGACCAATTAGGAAAGTGTTTTAACAGGAGATGAGAGGGGGGTTTACGCATAATTTGGACAACCTGGGCTGTTGGCTTCCGGCCCACAGCATTTAGGCCCAAGGGGAAGGGGTAGTTGGCCACATAAGAAGGAGAGGGGGCAACCCTAGGGTTGCTACAGTAGCATGACTACAGTACCGCCGCCGTGCTACAGTACCATGCGTGCTACAGTACCCTCCCCCCTAGCTTTCGCTGCCGGCCAAGAAGGAGGAAGGGAGAAGCCTCCTCGGGTGCTGCCGACCAAGGAAGAGAAAGGAAGAAGGAAGGAGAGAAGGGAGGGGAAGCGTGGTGTTCTTCGTGATCTACATGTTGGAAATATGCCCTAGTGGCAATCATAGAGATGATGATATTTCGTTGTATCCATGATTTAATAAATGTTCCTTGAATGTTGCCTTTGTGTTGATTAACAAGTATGTGACTTGTTTGTGAAACTCTTCGCTTGTATGGTTATTCTAAAATTGTCCCTAGTCGGAGTTCATGTGAGGACACACATGAATGATGGATTAGCACATGTATCGGTTGATGACCATGTTTCACAGGTCATAGACATGGAGATGTCAAACCAATAATGTGGACACATGTTTAGAACATGGGGTTGGACCGACCCAACATGAGACATAACAATTATACTTATGGTTCTCTCTACACAATGTATACATACGTCCTTAGACACGAGATTGTCGCATGAACTTGAGATGTGAATCGACCTACTTAGGGGCTATCAAACGCTACTCCGTGGCGGGTAGTTATAAAGGTAGCTTTCGGGTTTGTCATGAAGCATCTTTGCGAGGCATGGTCAATCGAGATGGGATTTGCCCTCTCTACCGAGAGAGATATCTCTGGGCCCTCGAGTGATCGGATCGAAATGCTGGCCATGCTACTTAAGGTTAAGAGTTAACCTAGTAAGGGATTCCAATCACGGGATCGAGAAAGAGTGGTCGACTTGGAGCTCGGCCGAATATCGTGAGGCAAAGGGATTGGCATGTACATAACGTTGTGATGGTTCGTCCGATATGATCTTTGTATGCGTTTAGGAGTTGGCACGTCTTGCTAGAGGCCGCTACCAACTATTGACCAAGTATGTATACTCGCGTCATGTCTAAACATCGTGAACCTATAGGGTCACACACTTAAGAAGTGAAGCCTAATTCGGATTGGATCCGAATTAGATCGGGCATTGAGTCCTAATGGGCCTCTATTAGTGATGAGTTTTTCGTGACACCATCAAACCACGCCGCCACCCTCCAGCGCCCTAATCGCTCGCGCGGATCTAGTAGTCCGGCGTCGTCGCTTCCTCCCGTCGTGTGGATACCTTTGGGCGCCAGCATCTGTAAGCGTTTGGACGAACCGCAAGAGAGGAGCTATCGTGGGGCCTTGCGCGACGAGGATGAGGAAGTAGTACGACTACTCGCCTGACGTCTTTGCATCAACTTAGTGCGACTACTCGCCCGACGTCTTGCATCAATTCCGCACTGCTTGCGTCTATTGGTAAGACCGTAATCTATAACTGCAGTGATCTTGGTTTACGGGTAGAATTTTTATTAATTTGCGCTAGTGTAGCCTACCCGTAGCACTTCACTACATCAGTTCTCCAAGGGTAACGATGGGTTTCTTCGCTGTTGGTTTCGTTTTAGATGCGAATTCGTTGCGATGAGTAAAAAAGGTTGTTCTGCGGGAATTAGATCGGTTTTGTCCAGAACGTTGCGCGACGG
Source organism: Phyllostachys edulis (assembly GCA_036346405.1). Taxonomy (NCBI): domain Eukaryota; kingdom Viridiplantae; phylum Streptophyta; class Magnoliopsida; order Poales; family Poaceae; genus Phyllostachys; species Phyllostachys edulis. Next base: position 45,273 of record JAYEVD010000802.1, on the reverse strand, counting down.
TTTTGATATATTTCGAAGAAGAATCTGTTGATCCACTCTCTTAGAGATATTTGCGTCATGTCCTTAGCTTTACGTGGCCGCCAAGAACGCCCAAATCCGATTAACGGTCAGGGAGATATGAATTTTCTAGTGTTGCTGTCCTGATAATCTGTCAACATTCAAACAGTCTGTAGAAATTTGAGTTAATATATTAGTTAAATACGAAATAAGAGGATCTCGTTATAATGAAAAAGATGGGTAATTTCCTCGCCTTTCCAGAAAGCTAAAGAACTTAAGGATTGGACCTTCGTAGCAAAAGTTATGATAATTTTAGTGAACTGTCCAGAGAACCCGACGTGATAATTGATGTTCTGTAGTTTGGCTTGATAGGGGCAGTAGATGGCAGAATTGGTCCAGGACGTCTCTTAGGATATTGTATAGGACGTCACCATCTTTCCACGAAGGGCTAGAACACATAATTTGGACCCCTGTAGCAGAAGTTATGATTTTATTAGTGGGACTGTTCTACAGAATCGTTGGTGTTCTGACAGGTTTTAGTAATCTGGTTTAAACGACTAGTTAAATGGGAAATCAGAGAAGCTCAGTATAACCAAAGTTGTAGATCAGTACCTCAGCTTTTCAGAAAGCTCAAGAACATGGGATTTGGATACACGTACTGAAAGTTATGGCATTTTTAGTGCTCTGTCCAGAGAGCCTGACGGGAAATCGATGTTTTATTAACTGGCTTGGTAGGGGTACTATTTGGCCGATTCAGAGAGGTTCACCAACTAGACTTAGTTGGATAATTTAATTACCTTTCCAGAAAGTCTAAGAAAACTTTAATGGGACTTCTGAATCAATAGATATGAATTTTAGAAGTTGACAGTCCACCGAGGGGACAGATCAACGTGTAGGATTTGGGGTTGGGATCGAGTTAGACGATCTTCAAGTTAGTGATTGTTGTTGTATGCTTTGGTTTGTTCCGCTACAGCTATCTTAATATGCATTATATTAATTACTCAGGTGGTGGACGGGTCCCGGGGGCGGCACCTTCGGCGCATTCTTCACTCTCTCGCGGTTAAGGCAAGTATAATGACGGTTATAATAGATATTGCTGATTGGCATTGTGTGTTCATGATCGTGATGATCGCATGTTTGATAATGTTCATGGTTGCTAGAGTTGTGATTTACGTGTTAATCATGGATATCTGATAATTTGTGAGTTCTATGTTGATGAGCTTTATGAATAGGATATTCATATGAGATATTGATGTGGATGCATGTTGTGATAATTTTGAGAGTTCTTACATATGCATCATCTTTGAAGTATTGAAGTCTTGGTCACGTGATGACCAAGCATCTCTTGAGGTCCCGTCATGTTGATGACGGGCTAAAGGTCCCCATGCTTCAAGAGCATGGGCTTGGAATCCCCATACGCGTGGCGTATGGGCAATAATCCCCGTGCCGGATAGTACGAGGCATGGGTGTGTATCGACGGATCGCACTTTGCATTACGGTAAAATGCAAAAGGAAAGAAGAAGGAAGAGATTTGTCTTTTTGAGCATATTGCATGCATGCATGTGTAAGATAGTTGATATGTGAAATTGAGAGGTTTAAATGCTGATTTACATGGTTGTTCATTGTTGATGCCTTTTATTATACTTCTTTGAGTCATTGGGCTCACCTCTTGTTTTTCTTTGTGTTTTTAGGTACTTCTTCCAAGAACGGCATACATGGGAGGGAGTAGGATTTGCTAAGGATGCACTCACTACCACACATTCTTTTAGAGATGATCATCATTAGTTCATACCTTAACAAAAGCAAACTGCTTAAGGAATAATTTTGGTTATGCTTGAATGCATTGAACTATTTGTAATAATGAGAGTGGTTAATCTTGATTATGCTTACTTATGCTTTAGCTGAATAGATTCACTATGGTTGCTTGTTGGATTTTAGATATTGAGATATTGATAATAAATTATGCATCTGACGGAACCTCCGGTATAATTAGTTATACAAAGGAGGTTCTGCCAAATTTTTGTCTGAAGTTTTAGTTTGTATATGTTTTAAATTATTTTTTTTAGTAGCATCCTAGGCCTTTGTTGAAATTTGGGTGTTACTGAGCTCAGATATCGTCGATTGACAAAGTTTCACACCTGCTCGGAATTATTCTAAATGTACCTAGAAATGACATACGGCACACTAGAAGTCTATTATGGGTGTTTGGTTTTGATTTTCTTTCCGTGCCTCGATTTCATAAATTGGAGCTCAGGGTACGCGTCGTTCTGGAAAGTTTCACACCGTCTCGGAAAGATTCTAAATGCACATAGAAATGAGGTAGGGCACACTAGAGGTCCATTATGGGAGTTTGATGTTCATTTTCTTTCCATGCCTCCATTTCAAAAAGTGGAGCTCTGGGTACGCATCGTTCTGGAATGTTTCACACTTGCTCGGAATTCTTCCAAATGCACCTAGAAATGTCGTAGGTCACACCAGAGGTCCATTATAGTTATTTGGTACGCATTTTCTTTCCATGCCTCGAGTTCATAAATAGAGCTTACTGATGCTGCGTGGATTACGAAAGTTTCACACCGCTCGGAAGGATTCCAAATGCACCTAGAAATGAGGTAGGGCACACCGAAGTCTATTTTGGGTGTTTCGTATTGATTGTCTTTCTATGTCTCGATTTCATAAAGTGGAGCTCGGATACTGCTCGTTCGATAAAGTTTCACACTGCTCGAATTATTCCAAATGCACCTAGAAGTGACATAGGGCACACCAGAAGTCTATTTTCGGTGTTTGCATTGATTTTTTTACCGTGCCTCGATTTCATAATGTGGAGCTCCGGGTACCCTTCGCTCTGCAAAGTTTTACACCTGTTTAGAATTATTCCAAATGGACCTAGAAATAACGTAGGGCACACTAGAAGTCCATTATGGGTGTTTGGTTTTGATTTTCTTCACGTGCCTAGATTTCATAAATTGGAGCTCAGGGTGCACGTCGTTCTGGAAAGTTTCACACCGGCTCGGAAAGATTCCAAATGCACCTAGAAATGAGGTAGGGCACACTAGAAGTCCATTATGAGAGTTTGATGTTCTTTTTCTTTCCATGCCTCGATTTCATAAAGTGGAGCTCTGGGAACCCGTCATTCTGGAATATTTCACACTTGCTCGGAATTCTTCCAAATGCACATAGAAATGACGTAGGTCACACCAGAAGTCCATTATAGTTATTTGGTGTGGATTTTCTTTCCGTGCCTCGATTTCATAAATTGGAGCTTAGGGTACGCGTCGTTCTGGAAAGTTTCACACCGGCTCGGAAGGATTCCAAATACACCTAGAAATGAGGTAGGGCACAGTAGAAGTCTATTTTGTATGTTTCGTATTGATTGTCTTTCTGAGCCTCGATTTCATAAAGTGGAGCTCTGGATACCGTCGTTTAGCAAAGTTTCACACCTCCTCGGAATTATTCCAAATGCACCTAGAAATGACATATGGCACACCAGAAGTCCATTATGGGTGTTTGTATTGATTTTCTTTCCGTGCCTCTATTTCATAATGTGGAGTTCCGGGTACCCGTCGCTCTACAAAGTTTTACACCTGCTCAGAATTATTCCAAATGCACCTAGAAATGACGTAGGGCACACTAGAAGTCCATTATGGGTGTTTGGTTTTCATTTTCTTTCCGTGCCTCGATTTCATAAATTGGAGCTCAGGGTACGCGTCGTTCTGGAAACTTTCACACCGGCTTAGAAAGATTCCAAATGCACCTAGAAATAAGGTAGGGCACACTAGAAGTCCATTATGGGAGGTTGATGTTCATTTTCTTTCCACGCCACGATTTCATAAAGTGGTTTTCTGGGTACCCGTCGTTCTGGAATATTTCACACTTGCTAGGAATTATTCCAAATGCACCTAGATATGACGTAGGGCACACCAGAAGTCCATTATAGTTATTTGGTGTGGATTTTCTTTCCGTGCCTTGATTTCATAAATTGGAGCTTAGGGTTCGCGTCGTTCTGGAAAGTTTCACACCAGCTCGGAAGGATTGCAAATGCACCTAGAAATGAGGTAGGGCACACTAGAAGTCTATTCTGGGTGTTTCGTATAGATTGTCTTTCTGTGCCTCGATTTCGTAAAGTGGAGCTCTGGATAACGTCGTTCAGCAAAGTTTCACACACTTTCGGAATTATTCCAAATGCACCTAGAAATGTCATAGGGCTGCAGGAAGTCCATTTTGGGTGTTTGCATTGATTTTCTTTCAGTGCCTCGATTTCATAGTGAGGAGCTCGGGTGCAGATAAACCGCAAAGTTTTACACCAGCTCAGAATTATTCCAAATGAACCTAGAAATGACGTAGGGCACACTAGAAGTCCATTATGGGTGTTTGGTTTTTATTTTTTTCCGTGCCTCGATTTCATAAATTGGAGCTCAGGGTACGCGTCGTTCTGGAAAGTTTCACACCGGCTCGGAAAGATTCCAAATGCACGTAGAAATGAGGCAGGGCACACTAAAAGTCCATTATGGGTGTTTGATGTTCATTTTCTTTCCATGCCTCGATTTCATACAGCGGAGATCTGGGTACCCGTCGTTTTGGAATGTTTCACACATGCTCGGAATTATTCCAAATGCACCTAGAAATCACGTAGGGTACACCAGAAGTCCATTATTCTTCTTTAGTGTTGATTTTTCTTACCGTGCCTCGATTTCATAAATTGGAGCTTATGGTACGCGTCGTTCTGTAAAGTTTCACACCGGCTCGGAAGGATTCCAAATGCACCTAGAAATGAGGTAGAGCACACTAGAAGTCTATTTTGGGTGTTTCGTACTGATTGTCTTTCTATGTCTCGATTTAAGTAAAGTCTTACTCTGGATCTGATGCTTGAAGAAAGTTTCACACCAGCTCGGAATTATTCCAAATGCACCTAGAAATGACATAGGGCACACCAGAAGTGCTCCAATTTATGAAATCGAGGCACTGAAAGAAAATCAATACCAAACACCCGTAATGGACTTCTAGTGTGCCCTACGTCATTTCTATGTGCATTTGGATTAATTCCGAGCAGGTGTGAAACTTACCAGAACAACGCGTATCTTGAGTTCCACTTTGTGAAATCGAGGCACGGAAAGAAAATCAATAGTATACACCCATAATGGACTTCTAGTGTGCCCTACGTAATTTCTAGGTGCGTCGGGAATCCTTCTGAGCTGGTGCGAAACATTCCAAAACGACGTGTACCCTAAACTCCTCTTTATGAAATCGAGGCACGGAAAGAAAATCAATACCAATCACGCAAAATGGATTTCTGGTGTGCCCACGTAATTTCTAGTTGCATTTGCAATCCTTCTGAGCAGGTGTGAAACTTTCTAGAACAACACGTACCCTGAGATCCACTTTATAAAGTCGAGGCACAGAAAGAAAATCAATACTAAACACCTATAATGGACTTCTAGTGTGTCCTACGTCATTTCTTGTTGCATTTGGAATAATTACGAGTAGGTGTCAAACTTTCCAGAACGACGGGTACCCAAGCTTCACTTTATGGAATAGAGGTACGGAAAGAAAATCAATACAAACACCCAAAATGGACTTCTGGTGTGCCCTACATCATTTCTAGGTCCACTTTATCAAATCGAGGCACGGAAAGAAAAATAACACCAAACTCCCATAATGGACTTCTAGTGTGCTAGGTGAATTTGGAATCCTTCCGAGCCGGTGTGAAACTTTCCAAAACGACGTGTACGCTAAGCTGCACTTTATAAAATCGAGGCACGGAAAGAAAATCCACACCAAATAACTATAATGGACGTCTGGTGTGCCCTAAATCATTTCTAGGTGTATTTGGAATCGTTCCGAGACTGTGTGAAACTTTCCAAAACGACACGTACCACGAGCTCCAATTTATGAAATCGAGGCACGGAAAGAAGATCAATACCAAACACCCATCATGGACTTCTAGTGTGCCTACGTCATTTCTAGGTGTATTTGCAATAATTCCGAGCAGGTGTAAAACTTTGCTGAACGACGGGTACCCTAAGCTCCACATTATGAAATCGAGGCACGGAAAGAAAATCAATACAAACACCCAAAATGGACTTTTGGTGTGCCCTATGTATTTTCTAGGTGCATTTGGAATAATTCCGAGCAGGCATGAAACTTTGCTGAACGACCGATATCCAGAGCTCCACTTTATGAAATCGAGACACAGAAAGACATTCAATACCAAACACCCATAATGGACTTCTAGTGTGCCCTACCTCATTTCTAAGTGCATTTGGAATACTTCTGAACTGGTGTGAAACTTTCAAGAATGACGCGAACCCTTAGCTCTATTTTATGAAATCGAGGCACGTAAAGAAAATCAATACCAAATGCCTATAAGGTACTTCTGGTGTGCCCTACGTCATTTCTAGGTGCATTTGAAATCCTTCCAAGCCGATGTGAAACTTTCTAGAACGACGTGTACCCGGAGCTCCACTTTAAGAAATCGAGGCACGGAAAGAAAATCAATTCCAAACACCCATAGTGGACTTCTAGTGTGCCCTACATCATTTCTAGGTGCATTAGGAATAATTCCGAGCAGGTGTGAAACTTTGGGGAACGACGGGTATCCTGAGTTCCACTTTATGAAATCGAGGCACGGAAAGAAAATCGATAACAAACACCCATAATGGACTTCTAGTATGCCCTACCTCATTTCTAGGTGCATTTAGATTCCTTCCGAGCTGGTGTCAATGTTTCCAGAACGACGCATAGCTGATGCGGATATCCTTTGCTATGTTGTTACATATAGTACTTTGTATTCATCAAGTACCTCATAACAACATGAGCTTACTAAAAGAGTTGAAGAACAAGAGACGCTTGTGAGTGAAGCTTGTGCAAAGAAGCTTAACCGACAGGTGACTCCTCTCCTAACTGAGTTTCCTTTTGATTCTCATGTGAATTGGCTACTACCTAAAGCTCTTAATTTTTGTGTAGTTAGGTTTCACAAAGAGGAGGCATGGTTGGCCGAAATGAAGAGAGAAGAAGAAGGAGAAAAGCAATATATTGATTTCAGCCCAATTCTATCAACAAGAGAAGTAGCACTTGTTTTGATCGAAAACAAAGAAAGCATAAAGAAAGAAGTGCACTAAGCATGAAGGAAGAAGCAAAGAGACAAGAGGAGAAACAAACATACCAATTTTAGCCTAAATCCAAGACAACAAAAAAAAGGAAAATCGACATCTTGTTCATGTGAGCGATTCGAGAACTGAGAATGCTACTAAAATTAAATTAAACAAAACTAAACTAAGACCAATTACCAATTTTAATGAGAACCTCCTTTGTGTAATTAACTATACCGAGGTTCCAACAATTAATCATAGCAATTAACAATAAACTCACTATTCAAGTTCATTCAAGCATGCAAGATAATCTAATAAACATAAACAAAACTTGCTATTCTCCTTACTACAATTAATCTGAAACTTAAACCATCCATAAGTGATTCACAAGCAGTTTACTTATTATTGGAATAAAATCTAAATGGCAGTCACCTTAAGGATGAGTGGTAGTGAGTGCATCCAAACATTTATTCCCTCCCATGTATGCCGTTCTTGCCAGCTGTACCTAAAACATATCAAAGCAAGAGTGAGCCCAAAGACTCAGCAAGTATCAACAAGGCTAAAGCTAAAATCATAGTCATAGCATCAATATTCCAAATTAAACATTACACTAAACATAGCCTTCGTGCTTATGTAATGCGACCATGCAATGCACCTTTTAAACTTTATCTCTTTTCGCATTTTACTGGTAATGCGGGATATACAACCGTCGATGTATACCCTTGCCTATGCACTCTGGCACAGGGACCAAGAGCCTATACACCACAAGTATAGGGACCTTTGCCCATCATCATCATGATAGGGACCACTTTACTCATTGCCCACATTCTACGAATGTGGGGACCTCAAGCCCGTCATTTACATGACGGGGACCTCAACTATTCATACTTGGTCACCACGTGACCAAGACTCAATCATGCTTACTACATGCATATGTACAATGACATCATCTACAAACATATGAATTCAACATGTACATAATAACATGTAAGCATTAACAACATACACAGGAAGCTTTAACCATAACTTGCATTTACCAAGATATATTGTAATTCATTACATTAACATCCATGCATGGCTATTACGAACAAGACACAATCAATCTCAGCAAACAATCATAATTATTCTACAACCCGAATCGTGCCTCAAGCTGTGCGAGAACGGTGGGCCAAGAGGAGTGTCTTGCTAGGATCACACTCCCACCTGAACATAATGATAACCCAAACTAAGACAATCATACTGGATCAAAAGCACAAATAAGAACACAATTGAACTCGATAAACTCCCAAGCGTTTCCAATCTCCCAATTTCTACCGATCGATTTGGTGTTCACTGCGGGCAGTCAACTTCTAAAATACATAACTTTCTGCTCAGGAGTCCAAATAAGATGTTCTAATACTTTCTGGAAATATAATTAAATTACCTAAATAAACTTAGCTGGGGAGCCCTTCTGATTCTGCCATCTACTGCCCCTACCAAGCCAATCTACCGAACATCAATTATCACGTCGGGTTCTCTGGATAGTACACTAAAATTTTCATAACTTTTGCTACGAAAGTCCAATTCTTACGTTATTTAGCTTTATGGAAAGGTAAGGAAATTACACATCTTTTTCATTATAACGAGATCCTCTGATTTCGTATTTAACTAATAGATTAACTCAAATTTCTACAGACTGTCAGGATGTTGACAGATTAACAGGACAGCGGCACTAAACAATTCATAACTTTCTAACCATTAATCGGATCTGGGCGTTCTTGGCGGCCACGGAAAGCTAACAACATAGCTCAACTATTTCTAAGAGGTTGGATCCCTAGATTCTTCATCTACGGACATGAAAACCGTCGTCCAAACTACTGGACAGAACACGATCTATTAAACCGACGCAATTCAACTTATCAAACGACATCAAACGCATCTAGTACACATTAACTGTAGGGATACGGGTAGGCTACGATAGCGACAAATCAAAATTTCTACCACGTAAACCAGGAAGCCAAGCAAGAAGATGATCACAGATCGTTACCACTAGACGCGCAAAGCAGCGGAAGAAGCGTCGGTGCAGCCTGGTCCGACGAAGTGCGCGTCGATGTACTGGTCGTAGTCGATCGTCCAGCGTCCTCGTATGTTGATCGTCTCCTCCAGCACCTCTGCAGTTCCTTGCAAAAATCGCAGATCGTCCTTAAGCGCAACAACGTAGAAGCGCCTCTATGGTATCCACACGTCTAGGGAAGGAACAACCGTACGCCGGTGTGCTAGCACCACGGTGAGGCTCTCAAGAAGATGGCGGCTAGGGTTTCAGTAGGGCAACTCGCGTCAACTCTCACTCCCCCAACAGCCTCATGCATCTCCTTATATAGGCCCGTGACGGATCCTATCCAAACAACGCTTTACGAATCGTATTCGTACTGGTTTGTTCCAACCCGTTAATTATGTGACCCGTTAGGTTCATGTGTAGTTCGGTTGTGACTCGGAAACCCTTTCCGGCCACGAGTCGTACTGGTTCCTAGCAGGACATAACGATTCCCGAATACACACAAATTATATCGGACGAACCTTAATGGAATATGATCTACGACCAGGTCCTCATCACTTACGACCAGGTCCTATCTCTTTACGACCAACTCGTAACTCCTTACGACTTGGTTTCGACCACTCCGTGATTACATTCGACCAGTCTACGACTTGCTTGTATCTCCATCGACGGTCCAGAATCGGTCGAACTAACTTACCTCTCATGTATCCTCCCTTGGCCTCACGATATCTGGTTGAACTCGGTGAGATGTTGTGTCATCCATGGACCGTTCAATACTTTCTCGATCGAGTATCGGATAACCTTGTGTGGTCGAACTCTTCGACCACCGATGGCATAGCCATGCACTTTTTATCCGACCACTTGAGGGGCGAGAGATATCTCTCTGTTATGTTAGGAGGGCAAATCCATATCCGACCGGTCACATCCCTCGCATGTTTCATAGCATGCAGCTACCTTTATAACCATCCGATTCTGAGTAGCGTTTGGCAACCCCTAAAGTGCTATTACACATGTAGGAAACCATCTTGAACTTCGGTCTAAGGATTATACATCATCATTGCTTGAGACCAACTAACGACACATAGAATCATAACAATCTCAATAGTGTCTCAAGGTGGGTCTTATCCAACACCATGTTCTCTAACATGTGTCCACATTATCGATTCGATATCCTATATTCATGACCGGTGAAACATGGTCATCAATCTATACATGTCTTTGGTCGTAGAGTCACTAGTGTTCCACCGGTGACTTTCGACGAGGATACTTTTAGAGCGGCATCATCATAAGTCAAAAGAGTTTCACCAACAAGTCACATACTCGTTAATCTTCATGGTGATGATTCATTCAAGGAACAAGATAACATATTATCAAATATTGTGAACATAATGAAATATAATCATCTCTATGATTGCCTCTAGGGCATATTTCCAACATTAACCAAATAAGAACACGTGACGTTACCCTTGTAGAATCGCAGAAAGTTGAAGATCTTGCCCCGCGAAGTTGATCTCCTTCCCTCGCCTTGCTCGTTCCTCCAATGGCGGCGAGGAACACCAAGGCCGGCGGAGGGAGCACCAAGGGGAGGCATCTTTATGGTGGGAATCTATGGCGGCGGCGAACAATCAGTAGCTACTGATGCGTTCTAGGGTTTCCCTCTCCTTTTAATGGTGGCGGCCCTCATAGGTCTCTGGGCCAAGGCAGGAGGTCCAGTTGTCAGGATTTTGCGGAAAACTCCCTCCATTCTTTCTATTAAATCACTTGCTAACTATTTCTTCTCTCCAAATAATTATTCTCACTCGAATACTTTTGGGATATTACATTCTACCCCCCTTAAATAGAATTCGACCCCGAATTCTAATCACACTTAACGCCAAAGATTAGTCACAGCTAAAAACTTACTAACATTACCACATATCTGCTGTGAATAATTCTAGATATTGCTCGCGCATGCGAGTCTCCAATTTCCCAAGTCGTTTTTCCTCCCGAACTTATGGTACCACCGTACCTTGATGCAAATGATGTATTACGCTTCATTACTCATACCGACCTCACCAAAACCACCCAACGGACAGGACTCGAAGATGTGGTAATTACTTGCTGGCCAACGACTCTTATGAAACCTTACACTCAAAATACCTCAAGCATACATCAACACCGGTCATAAGCGTTATATACCCCACTCCGGGACTCGAGGCGGTTCTAGCGAATAGCTATTATTCCAAAATCCCCACAACTTCCAAAAACGACCAAATATACTTTAGGCTATCTTTCTCTTTGGGACCAAACCATATAGCTTGCACGTAAACATATGGAACTCTTGTTCCATCTCTCAGTCGATCTCTTCATCATAACAAGGAGAGCCTCCGTTAAGCAGGGGCACGCAACACAACATATTTCAATCAAACTTTAATAATCAGATTTAACTGAAAACACAGGATTCACAATGCAATTTCAACTTTCCTCCAAAACACTCAAATCCAAAATTGAAGATTCCTCGTGAAAACCTTTTCACATTCCAACTAGGAAATTTGCAAACAACACCACATACACCAAAAGAGAAATCGCTTGAATGCCCAAATCAAACACTTCATTTATTTTCCTGAACTGGAAAGATCCACCTTGCCACCATGCAGTCAACTCAAATTGTACCCGATCTCTGTCATAAAAACTCAGCTCACACAAGAATCGAGATAGCACTTCTCTACTAGAGAAAAATTCTTTTCTCGGATGTTCTTTCATTAAATCACTTGCTAACTAATTCTTCTCTCTAAATAATTATTCTCACTCGAATACTTTTGGGATATTACATATGATATCAAGTTTGAGTTTTGACCTCATTTTACTTCGGAAAGGTAAGAACGTGATTTGGTAAGACGAGTGAGTTTGAGAGCTACACATACACCTACATACATATTCTTTGCTTTGCTACTGACAATGGCACGAAAAGAAAATCAACATCAAACTCCCATAATGTACTTATAGTGCGCCCTACCTCATTTCTAAGAGCATTTCGAATCTTGAGCCGGTGTGAAACTTTCCAGAACGACGCATACCCTAACCTCCACTTTATAAAATCGAGGCACGGAAAGAAAATCATTACCAAACACCCATAATGGACTTCTAGTGTGTCCTACGTCATTTCTAGGTGCACTTGGAATTATTCCGAGCAGGTGTGAAACTTTGCAGAACGACGGGTACCCTGAGCTCCCCGTTATGAAATCGAGTCACAAAAAGAAAATCAATACCAAACACCCATAATAGACTTCCAGTGTGCTCTATGTCATTTCTAGGTGTATTTGGAATAATTCCGAGCAGGTGTGAATTTGTCCTTAACAACGGCTACACTGACCACCACTTTATGAAATCGAGGCATAGAATGAAAATCAAAACCAAACACCCATAATAGACTTCTGGTGTGCCCGACGTCATTTCTAGGTGTATTGGGAATCCTTCCGAGCCAGTGTCAAACTTTCCAGAATGGCGCGTACCCTGATCACCACTTTATGAAATCGAGGCATGAAAAGAAAATCAATACCAAACACCCATAATGGACTTTTAGTGTGCTCTACATCATTTCTAGGTGCATTTGGAATCTTTTGGAGCAAGTGTGAAACTTTCCAAAATGATGGGTACTCTAAGCTCCACTTTATTAAATCGTGCCACGGAAATAAAATAAACACCACACCCATAATGGACTTATAGTGTGTCCTACCTCATTTTTAGGTGCATTTGGAATCTTTTTGAGCCGGTTTGAAACTTTCCAGAACGACGCGTACGCTGAGCTCAACTTTATGAAATCGAGGCACGGAAAGAGAATCAACACCAAATACTCATAATGGACTTCTAGAACCCTACGTCATTTATAAGTGCATTGGGAATCCTTCCGAGTAGGTGTGAAACTTTCTAGAACGACGCATACCCCCGAGCTCCACTTTATGAAATCGAGGCACGGAAAGAAAATCTATACTAAACACTCATAATAGACTTCTAATGTGCCCTACATCATTTATACGTGCATTTTGAATAATTAGAGCGGATATAAAACTTTCTAGAAGGATTCGGGTACCTAAGCTCCACTTTGTGAAATCGAGGCCTGAAAAGAAAATCGATACCAAACAGCCATAATGGACTTCTAGTGTGCCCTCGTCATTTCTAGGTGCATTGGAATCCTTCCGAGTAGGCGTGAAACTTTCTAGAACGACGCGTATCTTAAGCTCCACATTATGAAATAGAGGCACGAAAGAAAATCAATACCATACGACCATAATGGACTTCTAGTGTGCCCTCGTTACATCTTGGTGCATTTGGAGCGATTAAAGCGGTCGCGAAACTTTCGAGCAGCGGGTACCACAGGCTCTACTCTGTGAAATCGAGGCTCGGAAAGAAAAATCAATCTGAAACACGCATAATGGATTTCTAGTCGCCCCCACGTCATTTCTAGGTGCATTGGGAATCATACGGTAGGTGTCAAACTTTCAAAATGACGCGTACCTTGAGCTCCACTTAATGAAATCGAGGCACGGAAAGAAAATCAATACCAAACACCCATAATGGACTTCTAGTGTGCCCTCGTCATTTCTAGGTGCATTTAAAATAATTACAAGCAGGTGTGAAACTTTCGAATCATCGCTACCACGAACTCCACATTATGAAATCGAGGCACGAAAGAAAATCAATACCAAAAGCCATAATGGATTTGCTAGTGTGTCCTACCTCATTTCTAGTGTGCGCTACGCCATTTCTAGGTGTATTGGGAATCCTTTCGATCCGGTGTCAAACTTTCGAGAACGGCACGTACTCTAAGTTCCACTTTGTGAAATTGATGCACGGAAAGAAAATTAATACCAAACACCGAAAATTGACTTCTAGTGTGCCCCACGTCATTTATAGGTGTGTTGGGAATCCTTCCAAGCCGGTGCTAAACTTTCGAGAACGACGCGTACCTTGAGCTCCACTTTATTAAATAGAGGCACAGAAAGAAAATCAATATCAAACACCCACAATAGACTTCTAGTGTGCCCTACGTCATTTCTAGCCACATTTAGAATAATTCCGAGCAAGTGTGAAACTTTTTGAACGACGGGTACCCTGAGCTCCACTTTATGAAATCGAGGCACGGAAAGAAAATCAATACAAACACCCAAAATGAACTTCTAGTGTGCCCTACATCATTTCTAGGTGCATTTGGAATCCTTCCGAGCCAGTGTGAAACTTTCAAGAACAACGTATACTCTAAGCTCCACATTATGAAATCAAGGCACGGAAAGAAAATCAATATCAAATGCCCATAATGGACTTCTGGTGTGCCCTACGTCATTTCTAAGTGCTTTTGGAATCCTTCCGAGCCGATGTGAAACTTTCTAGAACGACGCTGTAATACTACGATTTATTCTAAGAAAGAAAGCGTTCAAAACAGAATTTAGACACAAGAAAATGGGGTTTTCTACAGTTCTTCGACAACTTGGGCCTCAGGCCTTGGCCCAGGTACCCTGAGCTCCACTTTATGAAATCGAGGCACAGAAAGAAAATCAATACAAACACCCAAAATGAACTTCTAGTGTGCCCTACATCATTTCTAGGTGCATTTGGAATCCTTCCGAGCCAGTGTGAAACTTTCAAGAACAACGTATACTCTAAGCTCCACATTATGAAATCAAGGCACGGAAGAAAATCAATATCAAATGCCCATAATGGACTTACGGTGTGCCCTCGTCATTTCTAAGTGGTTTTGGAATCCTTCCGAGCGATGTGAAACTTTCTAGAACGATTTGTAATACTACGATTTATTCTAAGAAAGAAAGCGTTCAAAATAGAATTTAGACACAAGAAAATGGGGTTTTCTACAGTTCTTCGACAACTTGGGCCTCAGGCCTTGGCCCAGGAGGCCCATGAGGGGCCGGCCACAAATAAAAGGAGGGGGGAAACCCTAGTCCGTACTGTAGCTGCCATGCTACAGTGCATCTCCTCCCCCGCTGCCGGTGAAGAAGATCCTTGTTGCTACTGGCCAAGTGAAGGAAGGTCAGCCGGATGTTTGCACGGCTAAGAAGACGTGGAAGAGGAAGCGAAGAAGGAAAAAGGAAGGGGAAGGGAGATCGCGGGGTCTTCTTCGTGTACTTCAACGGATCTTCAAGGGTAAACCCTGATCCCCATTCGTTTGGTAAAGTATTTGCGTATTTAGGCGATGTCAGTATTAGATCCGTTTTAGTGCAGTCAGTGTTGGCCGACAGTTTTGAGGTAGTTATATGTGGATTCAGTTCTGGACATCTCCTAGAGTAATATAGAGGACGTTGTTATCTTTCTATGAAGTGCTAGATCGCATTATTTGTACCCTTATAGCAGTTGTTATGAATTTATTAGTGGGACTGTTGCGGAGATCATCGGTTGATTACGGCGGGTTTTAGTAATCCGAATTAAGAGAGTAGTTAAATGGAAAATTAGAGGAGCTCAATATAATAAAAGTTGTATATTATTTTCTCAGCTTTCCATAAAGCTCAAGAACGCAAGGTTTGGACATTCGTACTGAAAGTTATGGCAGTTTTATTATGCTGTCTAGAGAACCCGATGTGAAATTGATACTTTATTAATTGGCTTGGTAGGGGTATTAGATGGCCGATTCAGGATGGCTCACCAACTAGACTTAGTTGGAGATTTTGTTAACCTTTCTAGGAAGTCCAAGAACACCTCATTTCGACTCATGTACAAAAAAAATATGGATTTTAGATTATGGCTGTCCACGGAGGGGACAGATCGATCTTTAGGAATTCGAAATTGGAAATGCGCTTGAGAGTATGGCGAGTTCGGTTGTGCTATTATTTATGTTTTTGGTCCAGTATGATTGTCTTAGCATGCCTTATAATTATATTCAGGTGGGGGATTGGTCCCGGGGGCAGCGCCCTCTTCGCGTCCTCCGTTCCCACACGGTTGAGGAAAGTATTCTGGTTGTTAATATATTTATGATTGTTTGACAGTGAGTGTTTGTGTTTTATACATATTAGTTATGAATGAATGATAGTGTAATATGTATGAATAAGATTGGCGAATGCTTGAGTTATGATTAAAGGTTATTCTTGTTTGTTGTTGATGCAATACATGTCATTTAAAGATTGAGATCTTGGTATGTAATTGTTGATTTACATATTATTAAAAGATAGAGTACTAGTGCATGTGCATGATGAGAACATACCTAGGACTTGGTCACGTGGTGACCAAGTATGTATTCGAGTCCCCGTCATGTAGGTGGCGAAGCTTGTAGTCTCCTCATTCTTGGAATGTGGGCATTGAGTAGAGGTCCCCATCATGAAGATGATGGGTCATGGTCCCTATACTTGTGAAGTATAGGCTCTTGGTCCTGTGCTAGAGAACCTGACCAAGGGTATACATCGACGGTTGTATACCCGCATTCACGATAAAATCTGAAAAGAGTAAAAGAAAAAAAGATGTATTGCTCATTTGCATTACATAAACATGTGAGTTGTTTTAGTGTGCCCTACCTCATTTCTAGGTGCATTTGGAATCTTTCCGAGCCGGTGTGAAACTTTCCAGAACGACGCATACCCTAAGCTCCAATTTATGAAATCGAGGCACTGAAAGAAAATCAAAACCAAACACCCATAATGGACTTCTAGTGTGCCCTACGTCATTTCTAGGTGCATTTAGAATAATTCCAGCGGTGTGAAACTTTGCGGAGCAGCGGTGCCCGAGCTCCACATTATGAAATCGAGGCACGGAAAAAAAATCAATATAAACACCCAAAATGGACTTCTAGTGTGCCCTACCTCATTTCTAGGTGCATTTGGAATCCTTAGAGCGGTGTGAAACTTTCGAACAACAACGCTGTACCCTAAGCTCCAATTTATGAAATCGAGGCACGGAAAGAAAATCCACACCAAATAACTACAATGGACTTCTGGTGTGCCCTCGTCATTTCTAGGTGCATTTGGAATAATTCCGAGCAAGTGTGAAACATTCGAGCAGCAGGGTACCCGAGCTCCACTGTATGAAATCGAGGCTTGGAAAGAAAATGAACATCAAACTCCCATAATGGACTTCTAGTGTGCCCTACCTCATTTCTAGGTGCATTTGGAATCTTTCCGAGCCGGTGTGAAACTTTCGAGCAGCCACGTGCCTCGAGCTCTAATTGAGGAATCATTACGAGCGGTGTGAAAATTTTCTTGTGCCCTATGTCATTTCTAGGTGCATTTGGAATCGAGAAAACTTTGGCTCCACTTTATGAAATCGAGGCACATAAAGACAATCAATACGAAACACCCAAAATAGACTTCTAGTTTGACCTACCTTATTTCTAGGTGCATTTGGAATCCTTCCGAGCCAGTGAGAAACTTTCCAGCACGACGCGTACCCTAAACTCCAATTTATGAAATCGAGACATGGAAACAAAATGAACATCAAACTCCCATAATGGACTTCTAGTGTGCCCTACCTCATTTCCTGGTGCATTTGAAATCTTTTCGAGCCGGTGTGAAACTTTCCAGAACGACGCGTACCAAGAGCTCCAATTTATGAAATCGAGGCACGGAAAAAAAATCAAAACCAAACTCCCATAATGGACTTCTACTGTGCCCTACGTCATTTCTAGGTGCATTTGGAATAATTCTGAGCAGGTGTAAAACTTTGTAGAGCGACGGGAAAGAAAATCGAGGCACGGAAAGAAAATCAATAAAACACCCAAAATGGACTTCTGGTCTGCCCTATGTCATTTCTAGGTGCATTTTAAATAATTCCGAGCTAGTGTGAAACATGGCTGAACGACGGTATCCACAGCTCCACTTTACGAAATCGAGGCACAGAAAGACAATCAATATGAAACACGCAAAATGGACTTCTAGTGTGCCCTACCTCATTTCTAGGTGCATTTGGAATCCTTCCGAGCCGGTGTGAAACTTTCCAGAACAACGCGTACCCTAAGCTCCAATTTATGAAATCGAGGCACGAAAAGAAAATCCACACCAAATAACTACAATGGACTTCTGGTGTGCCCAACGTCATTTCTAGATGCATTTGGAAAAATTCCGAGAAAGTGTGAAACATTCCAGAACGACGGGTACCCAGAGCTCTCCTTTATTATATCGAGGCATGGAAAGAAAATGAACATCAAACTACCATAATGGACTTCTAGTGTGCCCTACCTCATTTCTAGGTGTATTTGGAATCTTTCCGAGACGGTGTGAAACTTTCCAGAACGACGCGTACCCTGAGCTCCAATTTATGAAATCGAGCCACGGAAAGAAAATCGAAACCAAACACCCTTAATGGACTTCTAGTTTGCCCTACGTCATTTCTAAGTGCATTTAGAATAATTCTGAGCAGTTGTAAAACTTTGTAGAGCGACGGGTACCCGGAGCTCCACATTATGAAATCGAGGCACGGAAAGAAAATCAATGCAAACACCCAAAATGGACTTTTGGTGTGCCCTATGTCATTTCTAGGTGCATTTGGAATAATTCCAGCGGTGTGAAACTTTCTTTGAGCAGCGGTATCAGAGCTCCACTTTACAAAATCGAGGCACGAAAAGACAATCATTACGAAACATATAAAATAGACTTCTTGTGTGCCCTACCTCATTTCTAGGTGCATTTGGAATCCTTCCGAGCGGTGTGAAACTTTCGAGAATCGACTCGTAGCCTAAGCTCCAATTTATGAAATCGAGGCACGGAAAGAAAATCCACACCAAATAACTATAATGGACTTACGGTGTGACCTATGTCATTTCTAGGTGCATTTGGAATAATTAGAGCAAGTGTGAAACATTCGAGCAGCGGTACCCAGAGCTCCACTTTATGAAATCGAGGCATGGAAAGAAAATGAACATCAAACTCCCATAATGGACTTCTAGTGTGCCCTACCTCATTTCTAGGTGCATTTGGAATCTTTCCGAGCGTGTGAAACTTTCGAGCAGCGACGTACCACGAGCTCTAATTTATGAAATCGAGGCACGGAAAGATAATCGAAACCAAACACCCATAATGGACATCTAGTGTGCCCGACGTCATTTCTAGGTGCATTTGGAATAATTCAACGCAGGTGTAAAACTTTGCAGAGCAACGGGTACTCGGATCTCCACATTATGAAATCGAGGCACGGAAAGAAAATCAATGCAAACACCCAAAATGGACTTCTGGTGTGCCCTATGTCATTTCTAGGTGCATTTGAAATAATTCCGAGCTAGTGTGAAACTTGGTTTCCAGAGCAGCGGTATCCACACCCAGCTCCACTTTGAAATCGAGGCACGAAAAGACAATCAATATGAAACACGCAAAATGGACTTCTAGTGTGCCCTACCTCATTTCTAGGTGCATTTGGAATCCTTCCGAGCCGGTGTGAAAGTTTCCAGAACAACGTGTACCCTAAGCTCCAATTTATGAAATCGAGGCACGAAAAGAAAATCCACACCAAATAGCTATAATGGACTTCTGGTGTGCGCTACGTCATTTCTAGGTGCATTTGGAATAATTAGAGCAAGTGTGAAACATTCGAGCAGCGGGTACCCAGAGCTCTCCTTTATGAAATCGAGGCATGGAAAGAAAATGAACATCAAACTACCATAATGGACTTCTAGTGTGCCCTACCTCATTTCTAGGTGCATTTGGAATCTTTCCGAGGCGGTGTGAAACTTTCGAGCAGCCGCGTACCACGAGCTCCAATTTATGAAATCGAGGCACGGAAAGAAAATCAAACCAAACACCCATAATGGACTTCTAGTTTGCCCTACGTCATTTCTAGGTGCATTTGGAATAATTAAAGCGGTGTAAAACTTTGGAGAGCGACAATGCACGGAGCTCCACATTATGAAATCGAGGCACGGAAAGAAAATCAATGCAAACACCCAAAATGGACTTTTGGTGTGCCCTATGTCATTTCTAGGTGCATTTGGAATAATTCCGAGCAGGTGTGAAACTTTCTTTGAGCAGCGGTATCGAGCTCCACTTTATGAAATCGAGGCACGGAAAGACAATCATTACAAACATACAAAATAGACTTCTAGTGTGCCCTACCTCATTTCTAGGTGCATTTGGAATCCTTCCGAGAAACTTTCCGAATCCACGCACTCCTAAGCGAAATGTGAAACTTTCGAGCAGCAGCGTACCACGAGCTCCAATTTATGAAATCGAGGCACGGAAAGAAAATCAAAACCAAACACCCATAATGGACTTCTAGTGTGCCCTACGTCATTTCTAGGTGCATTTGGAATAATTCAAGCAGCACCGTGTAAAACTTTGCGATTTCTAGCGGATACTTCGGATCTCCACATTATGAAATCGAGGCACGGAAAGAAAATCAATGCAAACACCCAAAATGGACTTCGGTGTGCCCTATGTCATTTCTAGGTGCATTTGGAATAATTCCGAGCTAGTGTGAAACTTTCTTTGAGCAGCGGTATCCAGAGCTCCACTTTACGAAATCGAGGCACAGAAAGACAATCAATACGAAACACCCAAAATAGACTTCTAGTGTGCCCTACCTCATTTCTAGGTGCATTTGGAATCCTTCCGAGCCGGTGTGAAACTTTCCAGAACGACGCGTACCCTAAGCTCCAATTTATGAAATCGAGGCACGAAAAGAAAATCCACACCAAATAACTATAATGGCCTTCTGGTGTGCCCTACGTCATTTCTAGGTGCATTTGGAATAATTCCGAGCAAGTGTGAAACATTCCAGATCGCCGGGTACCCAGAGCTCCACTTTATGAAATCGAGGCATGGAAAGAAAATGAACATCAAACTCCCATAATGGACTTCTAGTGTGCCCTACCTCATTTCTAGGTGCATTTGGAATCTTTCCGAGCCGGTGTGAAACTTTCGAGCAGCGCGTACCGAGCTCCAATTTATGAAATCGAGGCACGGAAAGAAAATAAAAACCAAACACCCATAATGGACTTCTAGTGTGCCCTACGTCATTTCTAGGTGCATTTGGAATAATTACGGCGGTGTAAAACTTTGGAAGCGGCGGATACGGAGCTCCACATTATGAAATCGAGGCACGGAAAGAAAATCAATGCAAACACCCAAAATGGACTTCTAGTGTGCCCTATGTCATTTCTAGGTGCATTTGGAATAATTCGAGCGGTGTGAAACTTTCTTTGAGCAGCGGTATCGAGCTCCACTTTATGAAATCGAGGCACGGAAAGACAATCAATACAAACACCCAAAATAGACTTCTAGTGTGCCCTACCTCATTTCTAGGTGCATTTGGAATCTTTCCGAGCGATTGTGAAACTTTCGAGCAGCGAGCGTACCACGAGCTCCAATTTATGAAATCGAGGCACGGAAAGAAAATCAAACCAAACACCCATAATGGACTTCTAGTGTGCCCTACGTCATTTCTAGGTGCATTTGGAATGTGAAACATTCTAGAGCGTGCGGGTACCCAGAGCTCCACTTTATGAAATCGAGGCATGGAAAGAAAATAAACATCAAACTACCATAATGGACTTCTAGTGTGCCTTACCTCATTTCTAGGTGCATTTGGAATCTTTCCAGAGCGGTGTGAAACTTTCGAGCAATAGCGTATCCTGAGCTCCAATTTATGAAATCGAGGCACGGAAAGAAAAATCAAAACCAAACACCCATAATGGACTTCTGGTGTGCCCTATGTCATTTCTATGTGCATTTGGAATAATTAGCAGGGTGTAAAACTTTGCGAGCGGCGGATGCACCGGAGCTCCACATTATGAAATCGAGGCACGTAAAGAAAATCAATGCAAACACCCAAAATGGACTTCGGTGTGCCCTATGTCATTTCTAGGTGCATTTGGAATAATTAGAGCGGTGTGAAACTTTCTTTGAGCGATGGTATCGAGCTCCACTTTAAAATCGAGGCACGAAAAGACAATCAATACGAAACACCCAAAATAGACTTCTAGTGTGCCCTACCTCATTTCTAGGCGCATTTGGAATCCTTCCGAGCTGGTGTGAAACTTTCCAGAACGACGTGTACCCTAATCTCCAATTTATGAAATCGAGGCACGGAAATAAAATCCACACCAAATAACTATAATAGACTTCTAGTGTGACCTACGTCATTTCTAGGTGCATTTGGAATAATTCCGAGCAAGTGTGAAACATTCGAGCAGCGGGAACCCAGAGCTCCACTTTATGAAATCGAGGCATGGAAAGAAAATGAACATCAAACTCCCATAATGGACTTCTAGTGTGCCCTACCTCATTTCTAGGTGCATTTGGAATCTTTCCGAGCCGGTGTGAAACTTTCCAGAATGACGCGTACCCTGAGCTCCAATTTATGAATTCTCGGCACGGAAAGATAATCGAAAAGAAACACCCATAATGGTCATCTAGTGTGCCCGACGTCATTTCTCGGTGCATTTGGAATAAATCTCAGCAGTTGTAAAACTTTGGAGAGCGACGGGTACCTGGAGCTCCACATTATGAAATCGAGGCACAGAAAGAAAATCAATGCAAACACCCAAAATGGACTTCGGTGTGCCCTATGTCATTTCTAGGTGCATTTGGAATAATTAGAGCGGTGTGAAACTTTCTTTGAGCAGCGGTATCCAGAGCTCCACTTTATGAAATCGAGACATAGAAAGACAATCAATACGAAACACCCAAAATAGACTTCTAGTGTGCCCTTCGTCATTTCTAGGTGCATTTGGAATAATTCCGAGCAAGTGTGAAACATTGCGAGCAGCGACCAGTACCCAGAGCTCCAATTTATGAAATCGAGGCATGGAAAGAAAATGAACATCAAACTCCCATAATGGACTTCTAGTGTGCCCTACCTCATTTCTAGGTGCATTTGGAATCTTTCCAAGCGGTGTGAAACTTTCGAGCAGCCAGCGTACCACTCGAGCTCCAATTTATGAAATCGAGGCACGGAAAGAAAATCAAAACCAAACACCCATAATGGACTTCTAGTGTGCCCTACGTCATTTCTAGGTGCATTTGGAATAATTACGGCAGTGTAAAACTTTCGCAGAGCGGCGGTGCACCGGAGCTCCACATTATGAAATCGAGGCACGGAAAGAAATCAATACAAATGCCCAAAATGGACTTCTAGGGTGCCCTATGTCATTTTTAGGTGCATTTGGAATAATTCCGAGTAGGTGTGAAACTTTCTAAGCAGCGGTATCGAGCTCCACTTTATGAAAAAAGGCATAGAAAGACAATCAATATGAAACTCCCAAAATAGACTTCTAGTGTGCCCTACCTCATTTCTAGGTGCATTTGGAATCTTTCCGAGCGGTGTGAAACTTTCGAGCGACAGCGTACCACGAGCTCCAATTTATGAAATCGAGGCACGGAAAGAAAATCAAAACCAAACACCCATAATGGACTTCTCTTGTGCCCTACGTCATTTCTAGGTGCATTTGGAATAATTACGAGCGGTGTAAAACTTTGCGAGCGGCGGTACCCAGAGCTCCACATTATGAAATCGAGGCACGGAAAGAAAATCAATGCAAACACCCAAAATGGACTTCTGGTGTGCCCTATGTCATTTCTAGGTGCATTTGGAATAATTCCGAGCAGGTGTGAAACTTTCGAGCGAGCGGTATCGAGCTCCACTTTATGAAATCGAGGCACAGAAAGACAATCAATACCAAACACCCAAAATTGACTTCTAGTGTGCCCTACCTCATTTCTAGGTGCATTTGGAATCCTTCCGAGCCGGTGTGAAACTTTCGAGCAGCCAGCGTACCCTAAGCTCCAATTTATGAAATCGAGGCACGGAAAGAAAATCCACACAAAATAACTATAATGGACTTTTGGTGTGCCCTCGTCATTTCTAGGTGCATTTGGAATCTTTCCGAGCAAGTGTGAAACTTTCGAGCATGCACGGACCCAGAGCTCCAATTTATGAAATCGAGGCATGGAAAAATGAAACTCCCATCAAAGTGTGCCAAACACCCATAATGGACTTCTAGTGTGCCCAACATCATTTCTAGGTGTATTTGGAATAATTCTAATGGACTTCGGTGTGAAACTTTGGAATAATTCCACAGGTGTAAAACTTACCCGAGCTCCACATTATGAAATCGAGGCACGGAAAGAAAATCAATGCAAACACCCAAAATGGACTTCGGTGTGCCCTATGTCATTTCTAGGTGCATTTGGAATAATTAGAGCAGTGTGAAACTTTCTTTGAGCAGCGGTATCGAGCTCCACTTTATGAAATCGAGGCACGAAAAGACAATCAATCTGAAACACCCAAAATAGACTTCTAGTGTGCCCTACCTCATTTCTAGGTGCATTTGGAATGCTTCCAGCGGTGTGAAACTTTCGAGCAGCACGCGTCGCATATGCTCCAATTTATGAAATCGAGGCACGCGAAAGAAAATCCACACCAAATAACTATAATGGACTTCGGTGTGCCCTACGTCATTTCTAGGTGCATTTGGAATAATTCGAGCAAGTGTGAAACATTCGAGAACAGCGGTACCTAGAGCTCCACTTTATGAAATCGAGGCATGGAAAGAAAATGAACATCAAACTCCCATAATGGACTTCTAGTGTGCCTACCTCATTTCTAGGTGCATTTGGAATCTTTCAGGCGGTGTGAAACTTTCGAGCGATCACGTACCCTAAGCTCCAATTTATGAAATCGAGGCACGGAAAGAAAATCAAAACCAAACACCCATAATGGACTTCTAGTGTGCCCTACGTCATTTCTAGGTGCATTTGGAATAATTCTAAGTAGGTGTAAAACTTTGAAGAGGCGATTGCGGAGCTCCACATTATGAAATCGAGGCACGGAAAGAAAATCAATGCAAACACCCAAAATGGACTTCTAGTGTGCCCTATGTCATTTCTAGGTGCATTTGGAATAATTCCGGCAAGTGTGAAACTTTCAACGAGCAGCCTATGTATCGAGCTCCACTTTATGAAATCGAGGCATAGGTGCATTTGAAAGACAATCAATAAAAAACACCCAAAATAGACTTCTAGTGTGCCCTACCTCATTTCTAGGTGCATTTGGAATCCTTAGAGCGGTGTGAAACTTTCGAGCGGCGCAGCGTACCCTATGCTCCAATTTATGAAATCTAGGCACGGAAAGAAAATCCACACTAAATAACCATAATGGACTTCTGTTGTGCCCTACGTCATATCTAGGTGCATTTGGAATAATTTCGACCTAGTGAGAAACATTCCAGAACGATGGGTAGCCAGAGCTCCGCTGTATGAAATCGAGGCATGGAAAGAAAATTAACATCAAACTCCCATAATGGACTTCTAGTGTGCCCTACCTCATTTCTTGGTGCATTTGGAATCTTTAGAGCGGTGTGAAACTTTCGAGCAGCCGCGTATCCTAAGCTCCAATTTATGAAATCGAGGCACGGAAAGAAAAATCAAAACCAAACACCCATAATGGACTTCTAGTGTGCCCTACGTCATTTCTAGGTGCATTTGGAATAATTACGGCGGTGTAAAACTTTGGAGAGCGACGGATACCCGGAGCTCCACATTATGAAATCGAGGCACGGAAAGAAAATCAATGCAAACACCCAAAATGGACTTCTGGTGTGCCCTATGTCATTTCTAGGTGCATTTGGAATAATTCCGAGCGTGTGTGAAACTTTCTTTGAGCAGCGGTATCCAGAGCTCCACTTTACGAAATCGAGGCACAGAAAGACAATCAATACAAAACACCCAAAATAGACTTCTAGTGTGCCCTACCTCATTTCTAGGTGCATTTGGAATCCTTCCGAGCCGGTGTGAAACTTTCCAGAAGCGCGTACCCTAAGCTCCAATTTATAAAATCGAGGCACGAAAAGAAAATCCACACCAAATAACTATAATGGACTTCTGGTGTGCCCTACCTCATTTCTAGGTGCATTTGGAATAATTCGAGCAAGTGTGAAACATTCAAGCAACGGCGTACCCTAGAGCTCCACTTTATGAAATCGAGGCATGGAAAGAAAATAAACATCAAACTCCCATAATGGACTTCTAGTGTGCCCTACCTCATTTATTAGTGCATTTGGAATCCTTCCGAGCTAGTTTGAAACTTTCCAGAACGACGTGTATCCTAAGCTCCAATTTATGAAATCGAGGCACGGAAAGAAAATCAAAACAAACACCCATAATGGACTTCTAGTGTGCCCTACGTCATTTCTAGGTGCATTTGGAATAATTCTGAGCAGGTGTAA
This sequence comes from Phyllostachys edulis, assembly GCA_036346405.1. NCBI lineage: Eukaryota > Viridiplantae > Streptophyta > Magnoliopsida > Poales > Poaceae > Phyllostachys > Phyllostachys edulis. The sequence continues at coordinate 19,031 of JAYEVD010000802.1, read as the reverse complement.
AACTTTGGAGAGCGACGGGTACCCGGAGCTCCACATTATGAAATCGAGGCACGGAAAGAAAATCAATGCAAACACCCAAAATGGACTTCTGGTGTGCCCTATGTCATTTCTAGGTGCATTTGGAATAATTCCGCGAGTGTGAAACTTTCTTTGAGCAGCGGTATCGAGCTCCACTTTATGAAATCGAGGCACGAAAAGACAATCAATCTGAAACACCCAAAATAGACTTCTAGTGTGCCCTACCTCATTTCTAGGTGCATTTGGAATCCTTCCGAGCCGGTGTGAAACTTTCCAGCACCGCGTACCCTAAGCTCCAATTTATGAAATCGAGGCACGGAAAGAAAATCCACACCAAATAACCATAATGGACTTCTGGTGTGCCCTACGTCATTTCTAGGTGCATTTGGAATAATTCCGAGCAAGTGTGAAACATTCCAGAACGACGGTACCCAGAGCTCCACTTTATGAAATCGAGGCATGGAAAGAAAATAAACATCAAACTCCCATAATGGACTTCTAGTGTGCCCTACCTCATTTCTAGGTGCATTTGGAATCTTTCCGAGCCGGTGTGAAACTTTCCAGAACGACGCGTACCACGAGCTCCAATTTATGAAATCGAGGCACGGAAAGAAAATCAAAACCAAACACCCATAATGGACTTCTAGTGTGCCCTACGTCATTTCTAGGTGCATTTGGAATAATTCTAAGCAGGTGTAAAACTTTCCAGAGCGACGGGTACCCGGAGCTCCACATTATGAAATCGAGGCACGGAAAGAAAATCAATGCAAACACCCAAAATGGACTTCTGGTGTGCCCTATGTCATTTCTAGGTGCATTTGGAATAATTCCGAGCAGGTGTGAAACTTTCGAGCAGCGGTATCCGAGCTCCACTTTATGAAATCGAGGCACGAAAAGACAATCAATACAAAACACCCAAAATAGACTTCTAGTGTGCCCTACCTCATTTCTAGGTGCATTTGGAATCCTTCCGAGCCGTGTGAAACTTTCGAGCAGCGCGTACCCGAGCTCCAATTTATGAAATCGAGGCACGGAAAGAAAATCAAAACCAAACACCCATAATGGACTTCTAGTGTGCCCTACGTCATTTCTAGGTGCATTTGGAATAATTCCGAGCAAGTGTGAAACACTCCAGAACGACGGGTAACCAGAGCTCCACTTTATGAAATCAAGGCACGGAAAGAAAATCAACATCAAACTCCCATAATGGACTTCTAGTGTGCCCTACCTCATTTCTAGGTGCATTTGGAATCTTTCCGAGCCGGTGTGAAACTTTCCAGAACACGCGTACCCTAAGCTCCAATTTATGAAATCGAGGCACGGAAAGAAAATCCGCACCAAATAACCATAATGGACTTCTGGTGTGCCCTATGTCATTTCTACGTGCATTTGGAATAATACCGAGCAAGTGTGAAACATTCGAGCAGCGGTACCCGAGCTCCACTTTATGAAATCGAGGCATGGAAAGAAAATAAACATCAAACTCCCATAATGGACTTCTAGTGTGCCCTACCTCATTTCTAGGTGCATTTGGAATCTTTCCGAGCAAGTGTGAAACTTTCGAATCAGCGCGTACCTGAGCTCCAATTTATGAAATCGAGGCACGGAAAGAAAATCAAAACCAAACACCCATAATGGACTTCTAGTGTGCCCTATGTCATTTCTAGGTGCATTTGGAATAATTACGGCGGTGTAAAACTTTGGAGAGCGGCGGACACCGGAGCTCCACATTATGAAATCGAGGCACGGAAAGAAAATCAATGCAAACACCCAAAATGGACTTCTAGTGTGCCCTATGTCATTTCTAGGTGCATTTGGAATAATTCCGAGCAGGTGTGAAACTTTCTTTGAGCAGCGGTATCGAGCTCCACTTTATGAAATCGAGGCACGAAAAGACAATCAATACAAAACACCCAAAATAGACTTCTAGTGTGCCCTACCTCATTTCTAGGTGCATTTGGAATCCTTCCGAGCCGGTGTGAAACTTTCCAGAAGCGCGTACCCTAAGCTCCAATTTATGAAATCGAGGCACGGAAAGAAAATCCACACCAAATAACTATAATGGACTTCTGGTGTGACCTACGTCATTTCTAGGTGCATTTGGAATAATTCCGAGCAAGTGTGAAACATTCGAGCAGCCAGGTACCCAGCTCCACTTTATGAAATCGAGGCATGGAAAGAAAATGAACATCAAACTCCCATAATGGACTTCTAGTGTGCCCTACCTCATTTCTAGGTGCATTTGGAATCTTTCCGAGCCGGTGTGAAACTTTCCAGAACAACGCGTACCAGAGCTCCAATTTATGAAATCGAGGCACGGAAAGAAAATCAAAACCAAACACCCATAATGGACTTCTAGTGTGCCCTATGTCATTTCTAGGTGCATTTGGAATAATTAAAGCGGTGTAAAACTTTGGAGAGCGGCGGGTACGGAGCTCCACATTATGAAATCGAGGCACGGAAAGAAAATCAATGCAAACACCCAAAATGGACTTCGGTGTGCCCTATGTCATTTCTAGGTGCATTTGGAATAATTCGAGCAGTGTGAAACTTTCTTTGAGCAGCGGTATCGAGCTCCACTTTATGAAATCGAGGCACGAAAAGACAATCAATCTGAAACACCCAAAATAGACTTCTAGTGTGCCCTACCTCATTTCTAGGTGCATTTGGAATCCTTCCGAGCGGTGTGAAACTTTCGAGCACGACGCGCGTACCTAAGCTCCAATTTATGAAATCGAGGCACGGAAAGAAAATCCACACCAAATAACTATAATGGACTTACGGTGTGCCCTACGTCATTTCTAGGTGCATTTGGAATAATTCCGAGCAAGTGTGAAACATTCTAGAGCAGCGGTACCAGAGCTCCACTTTATGAAATCGAGGCATGGAAAGAAAATGAACATCAAACTCCCATAATGGACTTCTAGCGTGCCCTACCACTTTTCTAGGTGCATTTGGAATCTTTCTGAGCCGGTGTGAAACTTTCAGAACAACGCGTACCCTGAGCTCCAATTTATGAAATCGACGCACGGAAAGAAAATCAAAACCAAACACCCATAACGGACTTCTAGTGTGCCCTATGTCATTTCTAGGTGCATTTGGAATAATTACGAAGCGGTGTAAAACTTTGGAGAGCGGCGGGTGCAGGAGCTCCACATTATGAAATCGAGGCACGGAAAGAAAATCAATGCAAACACCCAAAATGGACTTACGGTGTGCCCTATGTCATTTCTAGGTGCATTTGGAATAATTCGAGCAAGTGTGAAACTTTCTTTGAGCAGCGGTATCGAGCTCCACTTTACGAAATCGAGGCACGGAAAGACAATCAATCTGAAACACCCAAAATAGACTTCTAGTGTGCCCTACCTCATTTCTAGGTGCATTTGGAATCCTTCCGAGCGGTGTGAAACTTTCGAGCAGCCGCGTACCCTAAGCTCCAATTTATGAAATCGAGGCACGGAAAGAAAATCCACACCAAATAACCATAATGGACTTCGGTGTGCCCTCGTCATTTCTAGGTGCATTTGGAATAATTCCGAGCAAGTGTGAAACATTCGAGCAGCAGGGTACCCCGAGCTCCACTTTATGAAATCGAGGCATGGAAAGAAAATAAACATCAAACTCCCATAATGGACTTCTAGTGTGCCCTACCTCATTTCTAGGTGCATTTGGAATCTTTCCGAGCGGTGTGAAACTTTCGAGCAGCAGCGTACCACGAGCTCCAATTTATGAAATCGAGGCACGGAAAGAAAATCAAAACCAAACACCCATAATGGACTTCTAGTGTGCCCTCGTCATTTCTAGGTGCATTTGGAATAATTACGGCAGTGTAAAACTTTGAGAAGCGGCGGATGCGGAGCTCCACATTATGAAATCGAGGCACGGAAAGAAAATCAATGCAAACACCCAAAATGGACTTCGGTGTGCCCTATGTCATTTCTAGGTGCATTTGGAATAATTCGAGCAGGTGTGAAACTTTCTTTGAGCAGCGGTATCGAGCTCCACTTTATGAAATCGAGGCACGAAAGACAATCAATACAAAACACCCAAAATAGACTTCTAGTGTGCCCTACCTCATTTCTAGGTGCATTTGGAATCCTTCCGGCGGTGTGAAACTTTCGAGCAGCAGCGTACCCTAAGCTCCAATTTATGAAATCGAGGCACGGAAAGAAAATCCACACCAAATAACTATAATGGACTTCGGTGTGCCCTACGTCATTTCTAGGTGCATTTGGAATAATTCCGAGCAAGTGTGAAACATTCGAGCAGCGGTACCCGAGCTCCACTTTATGAAATCGAGGCATGGAAAGAAAATAAACATCAAACTCCCATAATGGACTTCTAGTGTGCCCTACCTCATTTCTAGGTGCATTTGGAATCTTTCCAGAGCGGTGTGAAACTTTCGAGCAGCAGCGTATCCACGAGCTCCAATTTATGAAATCGAGGCACGGAAGAAAATCAAAACCAAACACCCATAATGGACTTCTAGTGTGCCCTATGTCATTTCTAGGTGCATTTGGAATAATTTTGAGCAGTGTAAAACTTTGGAGAGCGGCGGTGCCGGAGCTCCACATTATGAAATCGAGGCACGGAAAGAAAATCAATGCAAACACCCAAAATGGACTTCTAGGTGTGCCCTATGTCATTTCTAGGTGCATTTGGAATAATTCCGGCAGTGTGAAACTTTCTTTGAGCAGCGGTATCGAGCTCCACTTTACGAAATCGAGGCACGAAAAACAATCAATCTGAAACACCCAAAATAGACTTCTAGTGTGCCCTACCTCATTTCTAGGTGCATTTGGAATCCTTCCGAGCGGTGTGAAACTTTCGAGCAGCGCGTACCTAAGCTCCAATTTATGAAATCGAGGCACGGAAAGAAAATCCACACCAAATAACTATAATGGACTTCGGTGTGCCCTCGTCATTTCTAGGTGCATTTGAAATAATTCCGAGCAAGTGTGAAACATTCGAGCAGCGGGTACCCAGAGCTCCACTTTATGAAATCGAGGCATGGAAAGAAAATGAACATCAAACTCCCATAATGGACTTCTAGTGTGCCTTACCTCATTTCTAGGTGCATTTGGAATCTTTCCGAGCGGTGTGAAACTTTCGAGCAGCGCGTACCACGAGCTCAAATTTATGAAATCGAGGCACGGAAAGAAAATCAAAACCAAACACCCATAATGGACTTCTAGTGTGCCCTATGTCATTTCTAGGTGCATTTGGAATAATTACGGCGGTGTAAAACTTTAGAGTGCGGCGGGTGCGGAGCTCCACATTATGAAATCAAGGCACGGAAAGAAAATCAATGCAAACACCTAAAATGTACTGCTGGTGTGCCCGACGTCATTTCTAGGTGCATTTGGAATAATTACGAGTAGGTGTGAAACTTTCTTTCAACAGCGGTATCGAGCTCCACTTTACGAAATCGAGGCACGAGAAAGACAATCAATACAAAACACCCAAAATAGACTTCTAGTGTGCCCTACCTCATTTCTAGGTGCATTTGGAATCCTTCCGCGGTGTGAAACTTTCGAGCAGCCGCGTACCCTAAGCTCCAATTTATGAAATCGAGGCACGGAAAGAAAATCCACACAAATAACTATAATGGACTTACGGTGTGCCTTACGTCATTTCTAGGTGCATTTGGAATAATTCCGAGCAAGTGTGAAACATTCTAGAGCAGCGGGTAACGAGCTCCACTTTATGAAATCGAGGCATGGAAAGAAAATGAACATCAAACTCCCATAATGGACTTCTAGTGTGCCTTACCTCATTTCTAGGTGCATTTGGAATCTTTCCGAGCGGTGTGAAACTTTCGAGCAGCGCATATCCCGAGCTCCAATTTATGAAATCGAGGCACGGAAAGAAAATCAAAACCAAACACCCATAATGGACTTCTAGTGTGCCCTATGTCATTTCTAGGTGCATTTGGAATAATTACGAGCAGTGTAAAACTTTGGAGAGCGACAGTGCGGAGCTCCAAATTATGAAATCGAGGCACGGAAAGAAAATCAATGCAAACACCCAAAATGGACTTCGGTGTGCCCTATGTCATTTCTAGGTGCATTTGGAATAATTCGGCGGTGTGAAACTTTCTTTGAGCAGCGGTATCGAGCTCCACTTTATGAAATCGAGGCACGGAAAAGACAATCAATCTGAAACACCCAAAATAGACTTCTAGTGTGCCCTACCTCATTTCTAGGTGCATTTGGAATCCTTCCGAGCGGTGTGAAACTTTCGAGCAGCAGCGTACCCTAAGCTCCAATTTATGAAATCGAGGCACGGAAAGAAAATCCACACCAAATAACCATAATGGACTTACGGTGTGCCCTACGTCATTCTAGGTGCATTTGGAATAATTCCGAGCAAGTGTGAAACATTCTAGAACAGCGGGTACCCAGAGCTCCACTTTATGAAATCGAGGCATGGAAAGAAAATAAACATCAAACTCCCATAATGGACTTCTAGTGTGCCTATCTCATTTCTAGGTGCATTTGGAATCCTTCCGAGCGGTGTGAAACTTTCGAAAATGACGCGTACCTAAGCTCCAATTTATGAAATCGAGGCACGGAAAGAAAATCAACACAAAATTACTATAATGGACTTCTAGTGTGCCCTACGTCATTTCTAGGTGCATTTGGAATAATTCGAAGCAAGTGTGAAACATTCGAGCAGCGGGTACCCAGAGCTCCACTTTATGAAATCGAGGCATGGAAAGAAAATGAACATCAAACTCTCATAATGGACTTCTAGTGTGCCCTCCCTCATTTCTAGGTGCATTTGGAATCTTCCGAGCGGTGTGAAACTTTCGAGCAGCAGCGTACCACGAGATCCAATTTATGAAATCGAGGCACGGAAAGAAAAAATCAATGCAAACACCCAAAATGGACTTACTTGGTGTGCCCTATGTCATTTCTAGGTGCATTTGGAATAATTCCAGCGGTGTGAAACTTTCTTTGAATAAGCGGTATCGAGAGCTCCACTTTATGAAATCGAGGCACGAAAGACAATCAATCTGAAACACCCAAAATAGACTTCTAGTGTGCCCTACCTCATTTCTAGGTGCATTTGGAATCTTTCAGAGCGGTGTGAAACTTTCGAGCAGCGCGTACCCTAAGCTCCAATTTATGAAATCGAGGCACGGAAAGAAAATCCACACCAAATAACTATAATGGACTTCGATGTCCCCTCGTCATATCTAGGTGCATTTGGAATAATTAGAGCAAGTGTGAAACATTCGAGAGCGGGGTGCCGAGCTCCACTTTATGAAATCGAGGCATGGAAAGAAAATGAACATCAAACTCCCATAATGGACTTCGTGTGCCATACCTCATTTCTAGGTGCATTTGGAATCTTTCCGAGCGGTGTCAAACTTTCGAGCAGCAGCGTATCCACGAGCTCCAATTTATGAAATCGAGGCGCGAAAGAAAATCAAAACCAAACACCCATATTGGACTTCTAGTGTGCCCTACGTCATTTCTAGGTGCATTTGGAATAATTCTGAGCCGGTGTGAAACTTTCCAGAACGACGCGTACCATGAGCACCAATTTATGAAATCGAGGCATGGAAAGCAAATCAACGCAAACACCCATAATGGACTTCTAGTGTGCCCTACGTCATTTCTAGGTGCATTTGGAATAATTCTGAGCAGGTGTGAAACTTTGGAGAGCGATGGTATCGGAGCTCCACATTATGAAATCGAGGCACGGAAAGAAAATCATGGAAAGAAAATGAACATCAAACACCCATAATGGACTTCTAGTGTGCCCTACCTCATTTCTAGGTGCATTTGGAATCCTTAGAGCGGTGTGAAACTTTCGAGCAGCACGCATCCTAAGCTCCAATTTATGAAATCGAGGCAAGGAAAGAAAATCCAAACCAAATAACTATAATGGACTTCGGTGTGCCCTACGTCATATCTAGGTGCATTTGGAATAATTCCGAGCAAGTGTGAAACATTCGAGCAGCGGCAGTACCTAGATCTCCACTTTATGAATTCGAGGCATGGAAAGAAAATGAACATCAAACTCCCATAATGGACTTCTAGTGTGCCCTACCTCATTTCTAGGTGCATTTGGAATCTTTCAGAGCCGATGTGAAACTTTCGAGCAGCCAGCGTACCACGAGCTCCAATTTATGAAATCGAGGCACGGAAAGAAAATCAAACCAAACACCCATAATGGACTTCTAGTGTGCCCTATGTCATTTCTAGGTGCATTTGGAATAATTCGAGTAGGTGTGAAACTTTCTTTGAAACGGCGGCTTCCCTATGAGCTCCCTTTATGAAATCGAGACACAAAAGACAATCAATACAAACACCCAAAATAGACTTCTAGTGTGCCCTACCTCATTTCTAGGTGCATTTGGAATCCTTCCGAGCGGTGTGAAACTTTCGAGCAGCGACGCGTACCCTAAGCTCCAATTTATGAAATCGAGACACGGAAAGAAAATCCGGACCAAATAACTATAATGGACTTCTAGTGTGCCCAACGTCATTTCTAGGTGCATTTGGAATAATTCCGGCAAGTGTGAAACATTCGAGCAGCGGGTACCCAGAGCTCCACTTTATGAAATCGAGGCATGAAAAGAAAATGAACATTAAACTCCCATAATGGACTTCTAGTGTGCCCTACCTCATTTCTTGGTGCATTTGGAATCCTTCCAATTTAAGTGTGAAACTTTCGAGCAGCGCGTACCTAAGCTCCAATTTATGAAATCGAGGCACGGAAAGAAAATCCACACAAAATACTATAATGGACTTCTAGTGTACCCTACGTCATTTCTAGGTGCATTTGGAATAATTAGAGCAAGTGTGAAACATTCCAGAAGCAGCGGTATCAGAGCTCCACTTTATGAAATCGAGGCATGGAAATAAAATGAACATCAAACTCCCATAATGGACTTCTAGGTGCCCTACCTCATTTCTTGGTGCATTTGGAATCTTTCCGAGAGCGGTGTGAAACTTTCGAGCAGCAAGCGTGCCTCGAGCTCCAATTTATGAAATCGAGGCACGGAAAAAAATCAATGCAAACACCCAAAATGGACTTACGGTGTGCCCTATGTCATTTCTAGGTGCATTTGGAATAATTCCTAGCAGGTGTGAAACTTTCTTTGAGCAGCGGTTTCCGAGCTCCACTTTATGAAATCGAGACACAGAAAGACAATCAATACGAAACACCCAAAATAGACTTCTAGTGATATGGATCCACCTAGTTGATTAGATGAATCCCGATTGTTGGCCCAATCTTTCACGGTACACTCGAAGATCAGTAGCAATCTCACAAACCAATTCGGTGAATTGAATTGTAAGAAAATCAATACACTCACAAACCAATCTAATAGATTGAATTGCAAGTAGTAGCCTTCGGTCAATACTACTCCGAAGCAAGAGATAGATATCTTGATCTCGCTCTCAATCTTTCTCTCTCAATCTCTCCAACTCATATCACAACTCATGAACACACGATATGCGCCAAAACGGCTTTTCTGATTTTTATTATCTAAATCATAACTTGTCCACCTCTATGATGCGGCCATGGGGGGGTTTATATAGCCTCCCACGCAAGCACACAACTCACAAACCGAGTTGCTACAGTAACCGTGTTAGATTACTGTTCACGTGAACAGTAATCCGAGTCGGTTACTGTTCGCGTGAACAGTAAACCGAACCAAAAATACTTTCTTAATTAGAAATTAAGCTACTCTAGTTTTGGAATAAAACTATTAATCACCAATTGGTTTATGCTGAATTGGATCCAAACTGAAACCAACCCACATGCCATGTTCGGCATCCTTCCCATGCATGGCCAAGTCTCCCTCTCGGTTTTCCTTGTGTTATGGGCTTTCCTTCTCTTAGCTTCTTGTGCGAGCTTGTTCCATGCACTTGATGCTTCTTTTGGCCTTGAATGCAACACCAATGCAACCCTTGCTTCCATGTCACCCTATCGGCCTTCACAATGTTTTGTTTTACCTTTTGTTGCAAAACAACACCAATGGCGCCAATTTGAGTTCTAGCATTAGTTTGCAATTTAGGGACACAAACCAATGCTTTGGTAGTAGTTATGGCCGTATCATCCTCCCTTTCTTCAAGAAAAGACGTCCTCTTCTTTTGTGTAACCTTAGGAATCTCCATCGGGGTAGTCTTCACGATCGCCTTTTTAGCGATGATCTCCTCAGCATGAATAGAATTCTCTGGCATAGGACACAGGGTATATGATCTTCCCTGATGCACCAAAGAGTACTTGTTGGACCTCCGTGGTGTGTAGCGTTACGATCATCTTGCCACGGGCGCTTCTGACAAGTGACATGCATGCATAGGCATGCGATGTCACACTCCACTTTGTCGTGATAGTCTCCCACTAAAAAACAAACTTTGACACGATGAGTAATTTTCAGTTTACCGACATTATGCAACCACTGTGCATAATACGGTTCTGGATGTCGCCATGTTGTCAACCCCAATGCTTGCACCAAATCGTTGCTAATGATATTGTTGTAGCTTCCACCATCAACGATAAGCTTGCAAACTTTGCCATTGATTTTGCACTCAGATTTGAAAACGTTGGTTCGCTGCCCTGTTGCGAGAATGGAAGTGTTGTCAACTCGAACCATCTTAGTCAGCATACAAAGACCATCTTGTGGTGCCTCACTGGTAGTTTTGTCATCATGAAACGACTCATCTTGCTATTTTTGGGTAGAAAGAAGGGTATTCAATTCTGATTTCTTCTGTTCTTCCTCGGCCAACCGTTGTTCTTCACGTTTCTTAGCCTTTAGCCTTTGCCGCTGCTCTTTAATGTCTTCTTGGGCCTTGTCTAAATCATTGTCTATCTTCAAGGTACCTTGGCGAGGACCAAGATGTAATGTCCTTTCGCATTCCTCTCCATGGAAAGAATCTACCGCATGATGAGCGTGATGCAACTTCGGTGTATGTCTTTGTTCTTTCAACCAATATGCACCAATCACCATGAACATGCTCTCATATGCATAGGAATCACGTCACAAGTAACAACAGCAGTATACCCATCCAAAGAAAATTTTACCTCCACTTGTTTTGTGATCGGAATGTGCTTGAACCTCCAAAGCAATAGATATGGCTCCGGATGTGGCTTTGTGACCAACCCCAATCTGTCCACAAGTGTTTGGCTTGCAGCGTTTGTCAAGCTTCCCGTATCGATCATCATAGCACAATCTGTGTTCCCCACTCGACACCGATTGAAGAATATGTAGCTCGGATCGTGGAGTGGATCCTCCTCACATTGATCTATAGTGTAGCTGAATTGCATGACCAACTTCATGTCCTTCGTATCGGCCATGTCGATACTTGATCTTCCAGACAACAAGTCTGGTGAGCAAGCCCGAAGCTCGATACCACGATATGGATCCACCTAGTTGATTAGATGAATCCTGATTGTTGGCCCAATCTTTCACGGTACACTCGAAGATCAGTAGCAATCTCACAAACCAATTCGGTGAATTGAATTGTAAGAAAATCAATACACTCACAAACCAATCTAATAGATTGAATTGCAAGTAGTAGCCTTCGGTCAATACTACTCCGAAGCAAGAGATAGATATCTTGATCTCGCTCTCAATCTTTCTCTCTCAATCTCTCCAACTCATATCACAACTCATGAACAACACGATATCGCCAAAAGCGGCTTTTCTGATTTTTATTATCTAAATCATAACTTGTCCACCTCTATGGTGCGGCCATGGGGGGTTTATATAGCCTCCCACGCAAGCACACAACTCACAAACCGAGTTGCTACAGTAACCGTGTTAGATTACTGTTCACGTGAACAGTAATCCGAGTCGAATTCTTGTTCGCTCGTGAACAATAAACCGAACCAAAAAATACTTTCTTAATTAGAAATTAAGCTACTCTAGTTTTGGAATAAAACTATTAATCACCAATTGGTATGTCGAATTGGATCCAAAGCTGAACCAACCCACATGCCATGTTCCCAGCATCCTTCCATGCATGGCCAAGTCTCCCTCTCGGTTTTCCTTGTGTTATGGGCTTTCCTTCTCTTAGCTTCTTGTGCGATGCCCTTGATGCTTCCATGTCACCCCTATCACCTTCACAATGTTTTGTTTTACCTTTTGTTGCAAAACAACACCAATGGCGCCAATTTGAGTTCTAGCATTAGTTTGCAATTTAGGCACACAAACCAATGCTTTGGTAGTAGTTATGGCCAATGTATCATCTAGTGTGCGCCACCTCATTTCTAGGTGCATTTGGAATCCTTCCGAGCGGTGTGAAACTTTCCAAACGCGCGTACCACCCAAAGCTCCAATTTATGAAATCGAGACACGGAATGAAAATCCGCACCAAATAACTATAATGGACTTCGGTGTGCCCTACGTCATATCTAGGTGCATTTGGAGTAATTCTAGGCAAGTGTGAAACATTCGAGTAGCCATTCGGCACCCAGAGCTCCACTTTATGAATTCGAGGCATGGAAAGAAAATAAACACCAAACTCCCATAATGGAGTTCTAGTGTGCCCTACGTCATTTCTAGGTGCATTTGGAATCTTCCAGAGCGAGGTGTGAAACTTTCGAGAACCACGTGCCACGAGCTCCAATTTATGAAATCTAGGCACGAAAGAAAATCAAACGAAACACATAACCGGACTTCTTTTGTGCCCTCGTCATTTTTAGGTGCATTTGGAATAATTCGGCGGTGTAAAACTTTGCGGAGCGATGGGTGCCTGAGCTCCACATTATGAAATCGAGGCACGGAAAGAAAATCAATGCAAACACCCAAAATGGACTTACGGTGTGCCCTATGTCATTTCTAGGTGTATTTGGAATAATTGAGTAGGTGTGAAAGTTTCTTTGACGCAGCGGTATCGAGCTCCACTTTATGAAATCGAGACACGAAAGACAATCAATACTGAAACACCCAAAATAGACTTCTAGTGTGCCCTATCTCATTTCTATGTGCATTTGGAATCCTTCCGACCCGGAGTGAAACTTTTCAGATCGACGCGTACCCTAAGCTCCAATTTATGAAATCGAGGCATGGAAAGAAAATCCACACCAAATTACTATAATGGACTTCGGTGTGCCCTCGTCATATCTAGGTGCATTTGGAGTAATTCCGAGCATGTGTGAAACATTCCAGAAGGACGGGTACCTAGAGCTCCACTTTATGAATTCGAGGCATGGAAAGAAAATGAACATCAAACTCCCATAATGGACTTCTGTTGTGCCCTACCTCATTTCTTGGTGTATTTGGAATCTTTCCGAGCGATGTGAAACTTTCGAGCAGCGCTGCACTGAGCTCCAATTTATGAAATCGAGGCACGGAAAGAAAATCAATGCAAACACCCAAAATGGACATCTGGTGTGCCCTATGTCATTTCTAGGTGTATTTGGAATAATTCCGAGTAGGTGTGAAACTTTGCTGAACGACGGTATCCAGAGCTCCGCTTTATGAAATAGAGACACAGAAAGACAATCAATACGAAACACCCAAAATAGACTTCTAGTGTGCCCTATCTCATTTCCAGGTGCATTTGGAATCCTTCCGACCCGGTGTGAAACTTTCCAGAACGACGCGTACCCTAAGCTCCAATTTATGAAATCGAGGCACGGAAAGAAAATCTACACCAAATTACTATAATGGACTTCTGGTGTACCCTACGTCATATCTAGGTGCATTTGGAGTAATTCCGAGCTAGTGTGAAACATTCGAGCAGCCATCGTACCAGAGCTCCACTTTATGAATTCGAGGCATGGAAAGAAAATGAACATCAAACTCCCATAATGGACTTCTAGGTTACCCTACCTCATTTCTTGGTGCATTTGGAATGTTTCCGAGGTGTGAAACTTTCGAGCAGCGAGCGTTACCACGAGATCCAATTTATGAAATCGAGGCACGGAAAAAAATCAATTCAAACACCCAAAATGGACTTCTAGTGTGCCCTATGTCATTTCTAGGTGTATTTGGAATAATTCCGAGTAGGTGTGAAACTTTCTTTGAGCAGCGGTTTCGAGCTCCACTTTTGAAATCGAGACACGAGAAAGACAATCAATCTGAAACACCCAAAATAGACTTCTAGTGTGCCCTATCTCATTTCTAGGTGCATTTGGAATCCTTTTCACCGGGAGTGAAACTTTTCGGATCGTAGCGTGCCCTAAGCTCCAATTTATGAAATCGAGGCACGGAAAGAAAATCCATACCAAATTACTATAATGGACTTCGGTGTGCCCTCGTCATATCTAGGTGCATTTGGAGTAATTCCAGCATGTGTGAAACATTCGAGCAGCCACGGTACCTAGAGCTCCATTTTATGAATTCGAGGCATGGAAAGAAAATGAACATCAAACTCCCATAATGGACTTCTGTTGTGCCCTACCTCATTTCTTGGTGTATTTGGAATCTTTCCGAGCCGATGTGAAACTTTCCAGAACGACGCGTACCTGAGCTCCAATTTATGAAATCGAGGCACGGAAAACAAATCAATGCAAACACCCAAAATGGACATCTGGTGTGCCCTATGTCACTTCTAGGTGTATTTGGAATAATTTCGAGTAGGTGTGAAACTTTCTTTGAGCAGCGGTATCGAGCTCCACTTTATGAAATAGAGACACGGAAAGACAATCAATACGAAACACCCAAAATAGACTTCTAGTGTGCCCTATCTCATTTCTAGTGCATTTGGAATCCTTCCACCATTGTGAAACTTTCGAATAATGCCGCGTACCCTAAGCTCCAATTTATGAAATCGAGGCACGGAAAGAAAATCTGCACCAAATTACTATAATGGACTTCGTGTACCCTCGTCATATCGAGGTGCATTTGGAGTAATTCGAGCTAGTGTGAAACATTCGAGCAGCGGGTACCCGAGCTCCACTTTATGAATTCGAGGCATGGAAAGAAAATGAACATCAAACTCCCATAATGGACTTCTAGGTTGCCCTACCTCATTTCTTGGTGCATTTGGAATGTTTCAGGGCGGTGTGAAACTTTTCGAGCACGCAGCGTACCACGAGATCCAATTTATGAAATCGAGGCACGGAAAAAAATCAATTCAAACACCCAAAATGGACTTCTAGGTGTGCCCTATGTCATTTCTAGGTGTATTTGGAATAATTCCTAGTAGGTGTGAAACTTTCTTTGAGCAGCGGTTTTCCAGAGCTCCACTTTATGAAATCGAGAAACAGAAAAGACAATCAATCTGAAACACCCAAAATAGACTTCTAGTGTGCCCTACCTCATTTCTAGGTGCATTTGGAATCCTTCCGAGCGGTGTGAAACTTTCGAGCAGCAGCGTACCCTAAGGTCCAATTTATGAAATCGAGACACGGAAAGAAAATCCGGACCAAATAACTATAATGGACTTCTATGTCCCCTCGTCATATCTAGGTGCATTTGGAGTAATTCCGGCAAGTGTGGAACATTACAGAGCGACGGGTACCCGCAGAGCTCCACTTCTATGAATTCTAGGCATGGAAAGAAATGAACATCAAACTCGACATTATGAAATCGAGGCACGACAAGAAAATCAATGCAAACACCCAAAATGGACTTCTAGTGTGCCCTATGTCATTTCTAGGTGTATTTGGAATAATTCAAGTAGGTGTGAAACTTTCTTTGAGCAGACGGTATCGAGCTCCACTTTATGAAATCGAGACACGTAAAGACAATCAATCTGAAACACCCAAAATAGACTTCTAGTGTGCCCTATCTCATTTCTAGGTGCATTTGGAATCCTTCCAACCGGTGTGAAACTTTCGAGCAGCCAGCGTACCCTAAGCTCCAATTTATGAAATCGAGGCACGGAAGAAAATCCACACCAAATTACTATAATGGACTTCGGTGTGCCCTCGTCATATCTAGGTGCATTTGGAGTAATTTTGAGCAAGTGTGAAACATTCGAGCAGCGGGTACCCGAGCTCCACTTTATGAATTCGAGGCATGGAAAGAAAATAAACATCAAACTACCATAATGGACTTCTAGGTTGCCCTACCTCATTTCTTGGTGCATTTGGAATCTTTCAGAGCGGTGTGAAACTTTCGAGCAATGGCGTACCTCGAGCTCCAATTTATGAAATCGAGGCACGAAAAAAAATCAATGCACACACACAAAATGGACTTCTAGTGTGCCCTATGTCATTTCTAGGTGTATTTGGAATAATTCCGGTAGGTGTGAAACTTTCTTTGAGCAGCGGTTTAGAGCTCCACTTTATGAAATCGAGACACGTAAAGACAATCAATCTGAAAACACCAAAAATAGACTTCTAGTGTGCCCTACCTCATTTCTAGGTGCATTTGGAATCCTTCCGACCCGGTGTGAAACTTTCCAGCACGACGCGTACCCTAAGCTCCAATTGATGAAATCGAGACACGGAAAGAAAATCCTGACCAAATAACTATAATGGACTTCTGGTGTGCCCTACGTCGTATCTAGGTGCATTTGGAGTAATTCCGGGTAAGTGTGAAACATTCCAGAACGACGGGTACCCAGAGCTCCACTTTATGAATTCGAGGCATGGAAAGAAAATGAACATCAAACTCCCATAATAGACTTCTAGTGTGCCCTACCTCATTTCTTGGTGCATTTGGAATCTTTCCGAGGGTGTGAATCTTTCGAGTAACTACGCGTGCCACTGCGAGCTCCAATTTACGAAATCGAGGCATGGAAAGAAAATCAAAACCAAACACCTATAATGGACTTCTAGTGTGCCCTACCTCATTTCTTGGTGCATTTGGAATCTTTCCGAGCGGTGTGTCAAACTTTCGAGCAGCGCGTGCTGAGCTCCAATTTATGAAATCGAGGCATGGAAAGAAAATCAAACCAAACACCCATAAAGGACTTCTAGTGTGCCCTACCTCATTTCTAGGTGCATTTGGAATCCTTCCCGAGCGGTGTGAAACTTTCGAGGCTTACGGGAACGGAGCTCCACATTATGAAATCGAGGCACGGAAAGAAAATCAATGCAACACCCAAAATGGACTTCTAGTGTGCCCTATGTCATTTCTAGGTGTATTTGGAATAATTCGAGTAGGTGTGAAACTTTCTTTGAACGGTTTCGGAGCTCCACTTTATGAAATCGAGACATGGAAAGACAATCAATCTGAAACACCCAAAATAGACTTCTAGTGTGCCCTACCTCATTTCTAGGTGCATTTGGAATCCTTCAAGCGGTGTGAAACTTTCGAGCGATCGTGCCCTAAGCTCCAATTTATGAAATCGAGATACGGAAAGAAAATCCGGACCAAATAACTATAATGGACTTCGGTGTGCCTTACGTCATATCTAGGTGCATTTGGAGTAATTAGGGTAAGTGTGAAACATTCGAGCAGCGACGGGTACCCTAGCTCCACTTTATGAAATCGAGGCATGGAAAGAAAATGAACATCAAACTCCCATAATGGACTTCTAGTGTGCCCTACGTCATTTCTAGGTGCATTTGGAATCTTTCCGAGCATGTGTGAAACTTTCGAGAACTCTGGCGTACCTAGAGCTCGAATTTAGGAAATCTAGGCACGTAAAAGAAAATCAAACTCAACACACATAATGGACTTTTTTTGTGCCCTCACGTCATTTCTTGGTGCATTTGGAATAATTACGGAAGGTGTAAACCTTTGCGAGAAGCGGGTACCGGAGCTCCACATTATAATCGAGGCACGGAAAGAAAATCAATGCAAACACCCAAAATGGACTTCTGTGTGCCCTATGTCATTTCTAGGTGCATTTGGAATAATTAGAGTAGCAAGTGTGAAACTTTCTTTGAGCAGCGGTATCCGAGCTCCACTTTATGAAATCGAGGCAGAGAAAGACAATCAATATGAAACACCCAAAATAGACTTCTAGTGTGCCCTATCTCATTTCTAGGTGCATTTGGAATCCTTGAGAAATAGTTGTGAAACTTTCGAGCAGCGCGTAGCTTGCCCTAAGCTCAAATTTATGAAATCGAGGCATGGAAAGAAAATCCACACCAAATAACTATAATGGACTTACGGTGTACCCTACGCATTTCTAGTGCATTTGGAATAATTCAGAGCAAGTGTGAAACATTCCAAAGCAGCGGGTACCCAGAGCTCCACTTTATGAATTCGAGGCATGGAAAGAAAATGAACATCAAACTCCCATAATGGACTTCTAGTGTGCCCTACCTCATTTCTAGGTGCATTTGGAATCTTTCCGAGCAGGTGTGAAACTTTCGAGCAACTTACAGCGTACCTTTACGAGCTCCAATTTATGAAATCTAGGCACGGAAAAACTTTCGGAGAAAATCAAAACCAAAACACACATAACGGACTTCTTTTGTGCCCTCGTCATTTCTAGGTGCATTTGGAATAATTACGAGCGGTGTAAAACTTTGCGAAGCGGCGTATGCGGAGCTCCACATTATGAAATCGAGGCACGGAAAGAAAATCAATGCAAACACCCAAAATGGACTTCGGTGTGCCCTATGTCATTTCTAGGTGCATTTGGGATAATTAGAGTAGGTGTGAAACTTTCTTTGAGCAGCGGTATCGAGCTCCACTTTATGAAATCGAGACCGGAAAGACAATCAATCTGAAACACCCAAAATAGACTTCTAGTGTGCCCTACCTCATTTCTAGGTGCATTTGGAATCCTTCCGAAAGGTGTGAAACTTTCGAGATCGTAGCGTACTCTAAGCTCCAATTTATGAAATCGAGGCACGGAAAGAAAATCCACACCAAATAACTATAATGGACTTCGGTGTACCTCGTCATATCTAGGTGCATTTGGAATAATTAGAGCAAGTGTGAAACATTCCAAAACTGCAGCGGTACCCATAGCTCCACTTTATGAAATCGAGGCATGGAAGAAAATGAACATCAAACTCCCATAATGGACTTCTAGTGTGCCCTACCTCATTTCTAGGTGCATTTGGAATCTTTACGGCCCGGTGTGAAACTTTCGAGCTACGCGTACCACGAGCTCCAATTTATGAAATCGAGGCCGTGAAGAAAATCAAAGCAAAAACACACATAATGGACTTCTTTTGTGCCCTCGTCATTTCTA
>JAYEVD010000930.1:0-252344 GCA_036346405.1 Phyllostachys edulis | reverse complement strand
CTCACCTTGAGTGAGCAAGGGTGGCTGGAACCCATCTCATTTGGAGAGATCGTGGATTGTGGGTAAAGTTGTACACCTCTGCAGAGTGTAAAATCTATTCGAATAGCCAAGTCCTTGGTTATGGACATGCTCAAGTGAAATGGTGCAAGGGGTAGCTTTGTGAACTTGTGCTCCTGGACACTTGGGTGAGAGGTCATGGCTTTGCCTTGAAGAGACCTTGGCCGGCTCCAGAGGGGTCATGGTGGCTCACTAGTTGGTCCAGGGCTGGTTGGGGAACTCTCGGAGTGGGTGCTCGAGGGTGGTCGTGGGAGAGGTCTGGTCATGGGTATGACCAGCACCTCCTGATTGCTGGCAAAGGTAGTCTGGAATGGGTGCTCGTGGTGTCTTTGGGTGTGGCGGGTGCTCCTTTTGAAATCAAATGTATTTATGTACTAATGTTTTAACTTGAGCTTTTCAATCTACTTATTACTTATTGTCAAACACCGCTTTATGCAACTAACCTTCTGACTCTCTTTTGGCAAGCCTTGCATAATTATCTAATGCATACATTCCTCACGGCTTCTTGAGTACATTCAATGTACTCATGGCTTTTGCCCTCTGTTCATATCGGCAATGCGAGGAGGTTCGAGGAGCTCAAAGCTCGATGAAGAAGAGGTCTTTGGAGACCTTGTGACCTAGGGGCGTCCTCCAATCGATAGCGATTGGGCGATCGGTTGGACCTATCGTTGAAGCTTTGCTTTCCATTTGTTCTTGTTATTCTGTTGTAGCCCTTGAGGCATCTCCTGTAAAGCTTGGCGGTTTGGTCCTTAATATATTTATATTTATTGTTTTGTCTCTTGCTCCTCTTAGCTTGTGTATGGATTTGATTACACTTGTCTTTGGATCTGTCGAGCTAGCCAATGCTGCTCTGGGACTAGCTCGGTGCATGTAGGCAGACCTCCAGGAGGTCCTACGGGACTTAGCTCGGAGGTCTGTCGGACCTCTCTGTGATATACTAAGAGGTGCTACCAAGCGGTGGTTGGCCAAGACCTCTAGGAGGTCTGAAGACCTCTGGGAGGTCTGGTGGACCTCGGCGGTGGTTGGCCACGACCTCGGGAGGTCTTGCAGACCTCTGGGAGGTCTGTAGACCTCCTCGGAAGTACCGCAAAAAAAAAGGGGTCCTCCCGGACCTTTGCTGTATATCACAGGGTGGTTCGTCACACTTAATAACCAACAATTCTTTTGCTTCACACTGGCATACAAAGATGTCCACCTTCTTGCTCTTAAGAAAAGAAAGGTTACATTGATTCTCTAACTTTGATTGCTACTAACAGAGGCCTGACACTGCATAATCTGGTATCACCAATCTAGGCTTTCTTGGTAACATCATCGCACAAACGTCTCTTCTTTGACTTCTTCGTTGGACACACGGATTTTGCTGCGTTACCACCTGCTCTGGAAGTTACCATCTTGGTGACACAACCGGCATTCTTGCATCTGGGTGAGTGCTTGGTTCCTCTGAGGACAACGCTAATGTAGTGACCTTCTTTACGATAATTGTAACAGACACGTGGCGAATATCATGACTTTTCTGACCCAACTATGGCAGAACGACTATCCTTCTTGAAGGTTGAAGCTTGTCACTTTGTAGGGCATTGCTTGGCATAGTGGTCTTGCTTACCACACTCGAAACACACTACTGACGATACTGGCTTGCTTCTCTTTTGAGGTGGTTTGCCAAGGTCAACATTTTGCTTTTGTGATTCTTCAACTGACTTATCTTGCACAAACAAAGGTTTGCCTTCTTTTGCTAATGCTCTAACAGCGGCTCGGCAGTTCTCTCGCTGACGTTGTGTTGCAGAAGTCAATACTGAATACATAGAGCACTGGCTCAAACAATGATCATCGCCTTCACATAAGAAACATGTGATCTTGCTCATTGGACATTCTCCAACAGAATGGTTTCCTTCACAACTGGAACAATTCATATTGTGCCCATCGGCGCTATGGCCTATTTCTCCACAACGGATACATGCACAATCTTCTGACTTATTTGGTTGGCAGCACTTCAAATGGCAACGGCTAATTTTGGTGTAGGATATCGGAATATCAGGTTTCTCTTGATCACTCTTGCTTGATGTCGTATGCTGTTGACGAAAAGCAGCGGTGAACTCTGACCAAGTGATGGTCTGCTTGTCCTGATGGGTGGCACAAAAACTTTTCTACCAATCTAATGCAACTCCTTTCAATTGATGAGCAGCATAGAAAACCTTCTCATTATCGTTGCATTGCGCAATGATTAGCTTCTCTTGTATGGTGCGAATCCAAGATTCTACATCCTTGAGTCGCGGTTGATCCTTCAAAGACAAAGCGACTTGGTCATCATGAACTTCACAAACTTGGTGCGAGGGCATGCTTGGTTGGGATGGCAACGAGTTGTGCATTCTTGCAAACATTACCACTATCTAATGGTTGAATAAATCGCTTGCATGAGCCGATTACGGGTGGCGTAAAAGCGCTCGGGTTACGATGTGTCACTCACCGCGAGGATAGTTCTTGCTGGTCATCGTTTGCTCTGATGCGACATTGGTGATGAATGCAGACGGCATGATTAATTATTACGATTCATCAAATTGACTAAAGTAGCGGTGGTGCGATTACATTGTGCTATCATGTTGTTCATGTTCTACATCATCGCGTTCATGAGCGAGTCTGAGCTACCAAGAGTTGTCTCATGAGTAGATCTGCTACTCTGATCTTGACAAGCATCCTTTGGGGTTGACGAGTGCAGTAGCACAGATGTCCCAAGATTACCGACAAGATTGGCTTCACTAGGGTTCTTTATCGCTTCTTGACCAGGGCTACTAGATGAGAGGGAAAAGCATAAGGTAAGGGAAAACAATCTACTAAGGGGAGCAGGTTGAACCCAAGGAACACCAAAGAACACACAAATAGCCGGCAAGCTATTAAGAAGCACAAAACTCATAGACAAACTACACACAAGAGAAAGAAGATGAAAACTAATCATCTAGTCGATTAAACTCTAACTTAACTGGGTGACTTGGCTCAACACACGAGAGGAGCCACACTGATTTATCCTATATGGTCGGTGGAAGAACTCGAGGCTGTTCTGATCTTCATCAAATGTTGACTGCTTGTGACCCTTGGAGGCGAAGCTTGGAGAAGGCAGGGCGACACACAACTTCTTTTGGACTTTAATTTTTGCGACGAGCTTGTCTTGAACACTTAGGGAGATATCGATACATTGTTGTTGGTTGCATGGTCTTCGAAGAGTTGCTCAAAACAGCTCTTGGGCATCCATCGAGACATTTGGTATAGATAACGACAACTATAGAAGTTATGAGGGAAGCGAGTCCAATCTAATTTCAAAACGGTGAGCAAGAATATAGATGAGAAAGATATGGAATGGAAGAGTATAGAATCTAGACAAGATGAGAATAGCACATCATTGAGATTTTCCATTTGTAAAATAAGTTTTGAAGTTTTCCTTAACAACGGCCATTCTAACTAAGGTCATAACCTACAGTCAAACCTGGCTCTAATACCACCTCTGTCGGGACCCAAAAATGCAATTCTGGACCCTCTGTGTGTACTGCATTAGTCCAGGATCATGCTAGTGCACACAAGGCAACATTAGTGAAATATCATTTCCATATACAAACATGACTAATAAATAGGCAAATAACAATAAATATCGAGTAAAGACCTTAAGGTCAAAGCTTACAATTAATGCCTCGAGAATATGAATAGTTCAATTAAGTCTGCGTGAACGTAACGGAATAACCGGTGAAGACCATCCATATGCCGACGAGCAATCACAGTAGCGTGACCTAGTTCTCCACGATCCTTGAAGTAGACCATGTTGGTGATGATTCCTCCATACATTGATTGATTATAGCAAGCATCGACACAACTGGC
Organism: Phyllostachys edulis; assembly: GCA_036346405.1. Classification (NCBI taxonomy): domain Eukaryota; kingdom Viridiplantae; phylum Streptophyta; class Magnoliopsida; order Poales; family Poaceae; genus Phyllostachys; species Phyllostachys edulis. The sequence continues at coordinate 248,426 of JAYEVD010000930.1, read as the reverse complement.
AAATACTAAAGTCATACCACGAGAATGCAATGTATAGATGATGGCTTATTCCAAAGGAATGGCTTACGTGGTTATTTTGCGAAAATGCAACATTTCAATTTGAATAAGAATAATAGATTGAAAGCATAATTCAAAACAATAGACAATAATAATTTATCGATTGTTTTCACAAAGACACATAGCCTAAACAATTTATTCACACGACCATATGACTTAAATCACACAATTGTCCCTTCGGTTGTTTTTATGAAAATCTACCCCTCGTGTGAAATCCCCGAGCATGTCCATGACCGCGGACGCAGCTATTTGAATAGATTGATTTAACACTCTACAGAGTTTGTACACTTTACCCACAAAATACAATTAACTCATCATGTCTGCCATGACTCGCCATACAGATGTATGTGATTGAGCAACCATAACAAAACCTTTCAGAAACTTCATCTCAAGCATTGATACTCCTAGTGTGCTTAACCGTCATACCAAACTATACACAGTGATTGGTACGATACACAACGTTGGACGAAAGCGGCAAACCGTCCCGATGTAACTACTTGGTAGCACACCTCGACCCATACAACACGGCCTAACCTACTACCTGAGTAACAATGTCAATAATTCATAACTTACTAAGTTAGGTCTGTCGCATACCAGGCATGTGGTCGTATAGTAAGGCTCAGTTCAATGACGCACAAAGTTAAGTCCTTAATTGACCAATGCAAGACTTCCAATTTCTAGCTACAAATCCCTATGCACACAATTTATTATTCTCGTGCACACAGTTAAGTCCTTAATTGAAATGATGACTCGTGGCATGGCTAAGCAGACTAATCGTATCTAACCAACCCACGTTGGTGCTACGATAATACCAACTAATTAAATCAATCTAGGGTGACAAAAGATTATGACATAACAATAGACAAGTGTGGACATAACAAATTGGATAATAACTACACCCAAAAGTATTTCAATAAATACTTAAAGTAAATGCAATAATTTGAATCAATATAACTTTTGAAAACTGGCTTCAACATGATCAAAGGTATAACTTGCCTTGCTATAGAAATGATGATCTTATTTTATCTTCAATCTTTTACTTCCTTGATCTTCAGCTCCTTCGGATGGTTCCGGGACTTCAACGTCTAACGAGAAAGAAAGCGCAAAACAAACAAAATTCAAAAAGATAAATCAAACAAACTCCAAATCAAAATTGAATAGTACTGGAAGGTAGATAATGAATTTAGATGAATTTAGAAACTTGAATGGGTTCAATCAGAATTCGGATGAAGAAGATATGTCTCTCGGAAGATTGGAATTCACATGAAATGACAATTGGGGTATATGGAATATTCTCGGAATAGAAATGGGTTCAATCAGAATTTAGATGAAAAAGATATGGCTCTCGGAAGATTGGAATTCACATGAAATGACAATTGGGGTATACGGAATATTCTCATAATATTCTATGCCAAAAATATTAGAAAATGGCTGAGTGTATGGCATGTGGGACCGACTAGTATAGATGAATTTCTAGAAATAAAATAATTCCAGAAATAAGGTAGAGAGAGCGACATGTGGGACCAATAAGATAAAAGGATTTTTCAAGAATTAAGTTAATTCCCGAAAATAGGATTAGGGGTTGACATGTGGGGCACTAGTCTATGGACCAGGTCCACAGAGATATGTTAGTCCACGGTGGACCAATCTCATGCACTAGGGTTGACTAGGAGTTGACTGACATGTGGGACCCGCATGTAAGAGAGAGCTAATCTAGGGTTTTAATTGGGAGGATGACAGGTAGGACCCACTGGATAATTAAATTCCAGAAATTAAATTAATTTCCAAAAAGGACAAAGAGGATGAAATGTTGGCTATTAGTCCATAGACCAAGTCCACGATCTAGGGTTTATGGTGCATGGTGGATTAGGTTCCTAGAACAGTGCAATGACAAGCGGGGTCTAGATGTCATAGAGTAGGTTCACATGAACCATGTCCATACAGCTTTGGTTTAGGGTTTGGTTGGGTGGCGCTTATGTGGCAGCGAGGTGGCATGAGGTGGCGACCAGATGGCATGCACGTGGTCGGGTGATGTGGCAGCGGATGACATAGGGCCGATGGGGGAAAAATAGGTGCACGAAACCGGCACATGGTCATGGTGGCTCGCCGGTGTGGGGATCGTTGGTGTGGCTAGTGGGTGGTGGGGCTCCGGCGTGGTCGACGGCCAGCAGAGGGGTTGAATGCGGCACCAGCGTGGTCGGCCAAGGCGAGAGCGGCTCGGCAAGGGCATGAGGCGGTGGAGGAATCCGAGGCGGTGGTGCATCGGTTGAAGAGGGACGGCGCTCCGATGGCGGCTCGACGACTGCGGCCACGGTCGTAGGACGCAGGCGGTGCGGGAACCTCGGATGCGGTGTCGGTGAGGGTGGAGAGGCACCAGACGGCGGTGGCGAGGAGCTCCGAAATGGTGTTAATGGCGGCGACGGCTCGGCTTCAACCCAGTGAGCTCGCGTAGCGCGACGACGGTGGCTTCAAGGGCATCGGAGGCTGCACGATGAGGGGAGCGCGGATCGAGAGGCGGCGCTATTTATAGCACCTTGGGAGGCGTGCGGCTCATGGACTTCAAGGTGGCGGCGGTGGAAACCGTGGCATGCAGATGCATAGCGGCGGCGGTGACTGCATGCAGGCCTGGGTGAAACCCTAGGGTTTGAGCGGCGCTGGCTAGACCAAGCGATGGCCTGGCCCGCTAGGCCTTCGATGGTGTTGGAATGGGCCTGGTGGCATGGGCCGAAGTAGAGAGGAAATGGCTGTGGTGGAGAGAAATGGAAATGGGCCGAACCAAATTCAAATTTCAAGATGATTTTCGAATTAGGAATGACTTAGGAATTAAATAAGAGTTGAAAAACCAAATGAGGTCAAATAAATTGCAAATAAATTTAGAAAAATCCAAGAAAATACACAAAAATTCCTTGGAGCACAAAATTGATGTTTAGATTAGTCAAATTAAATATTTTTAATTTTGGAAATTCCCAATTAAGATTTATTAATACAAATAAATTTGGTGAAATTTTTCAGGACCTAAACTACTCAAAAGATTTTTGAAAAGCCAAATTTTAGGGCGTTATAGTGGAGTCAGAGGCGTGGGCGGATCTAGTATAGGGACATGGGTGTCTGAGATGTACACCCATTTTTGGGAAAAAACCAGATTTATTAGGTATATTTAGTATATATACTAGTAAGTATAATTAAAATCGTTATTTGAGCTGTGCGGATCTGGCGACTCCATCAAATTCGATCGCGATTAGCCCCATGCCCCACCAAAAAAGCCAAGCAAAGCCCACCACGGCCCAAGCACCTCACGTGCCCACGTGGTCACGGCAACCCATTGCCCCAACCCAAGCGGCAACCTACTAACCTAGAGGCCCATCCTCAGTGAATTGTTTCCTCCCTTTCTCTTCTCGGCTTCTCGCTCTCTGGCGTGAACCGCACAAGGAGTCAAGGACACGTGGCGAACCAATGGCCGGGGCGAGGTGAGCCTAGGGGTGTAAGTGGGGCATGCGGACAGCCAGCGCCCACCCCCGAGACCGCCGCTTATGATATCACGGATGCTAAGAGGCTGCCCTAAGGCCGCATGGCTGCCCAAGGCTGCTCCATGTATCAAGTAGCAGATGCATGGTACATAAAGGCTGCTCCATGTATCAAGTAGCAGATGTATAAACTTCATCAAAATATTTTGTCCAGCACAATATAGAATCAAAATATTTTGTCCAGCACAATATAGAATCTCATCTCAGATTACAGTCAAACTACATCAAAACATTTGTACTGGGTCTACATCAATATGAATGTATAAACTTCTGATTACAGTCAACACGCATGGTAGAAATCAAAAACAAGGTCTGCTTCACAAAAGGAACAGCAATGATAAATTCACCTACATCACGATCACCAATTGATCTTGATAGGCATAAACCACCGCCAAAATCTAAGGGGCCAACTGGATGTACAATGATGGAAACAAGTGTCAAGCAAGAGATGTGAATCAGATCTACAAACAAAGTGATGGTTTTGTAAAGAAAGGCTTATGAAGATATCGACATACATAATTATGAAAATGCGCAAGTGCAAAGTTTTGAAATGAACCACTCAACGATCAATCGAAATGTACAATGAGAGACATTAATTCCATAAGCAAACCAAATCGGTTCTAAACCAAAAAGGTAATCATAAGTAACTTGATTCATTAGTCCCACCAATTCAAATTTAAAAGAAACAAACATAAAGGATAGTAGTTGCAGAAGCATAGATTTGTCAGTCAATTCAAGAACTTCCTCCAGCTACCATCCAGCATAACTTGAAGTAACAACAAAGCAAGGTTTCACCTTGATTTTACTCAAAGACCATCCTACAAAGACAAGATGCTACCATCGAAACAAATAGCTGAGGCCAACGGAATGGGGCAAAGCAAGCAAGATAACAAATTAACAACCATCCTACCTCCAAGATGTTGATGCCCGCAGCACTTCTTTAGATAGATAAAACACTAACAAGGAGTAGTAGGTAGTAGTGCATACCCAACTGAACCAAATTAAAAAAATTATATCAAGAAGCAGTAGCTAGCAGTTTTGTGTGCTACTGAATCTGAATCTTTCCTATATCAAGGAGTAGTAGCTAGTAGTTCATACGAAGACAGAGCCTGAAACATATGCTAGTATATCTGAGAAATTATGAGAAAATTACCTGAAGTAATAAATTAAAGGCGATCATACGAAGTAATAAATTAAAGGAGATCATCACCATCTCGAATATCACTTCTTGTTGTGTTGTCATTAGTGTCTGAAATATTGAAAATGAATCAATATGCAATTACACTAAAAAAAGTATTTAGCATAACATAATCTAGAATTTTTAAGTGAGAAGAATACATGTACCATTTGCTCTTATCCAATCTTGGAGACAAATAAGAGCTTCAACATCTCATCGGGTCAACTTTGCTCCTATAGTCACTTATAACCCTCTCTCCGAAGAGAAAATGCAGACTCGATGCCATTTGTAGATGCAGGGCTGCCAACAAATCATGTGCCATGCGAGCAAGTGTAGGATACTTGGTAGAAAACATCATCCATCTTCAGAAGATGTCAAAATCAAGCTGTTATGGGGACGGTTTCTTCTTCCAAGTATTTGTCAAGCTCACTTACTCTATTTCTTTGTTGTGCATTGAGATGTTGCCCCAATCGACCAATGGGTTACTTTCATGTAACGTCCGTTTTTGAGTCTTGAAAAGCTTTTAAAATGAACCATTTGGTTTTGTTGAGAGTTCAAAGCTTAATTTGAAGATTTGAAATTTGGAGATTTAACTTGAACTAATCAAACTTCAATTAATCCTTTTTGGTCTCTGGAGTTATCGTTGTTCTTTGGTTTTTATCCTTCTTTCCTTGAAGGCCTTGGTTGTCCTCGACCTAGCTTTTCCTCTAGATCTTCCTCTCCTTCTCTAGACCTTCCTCTGGTTGGGTTTTCCCTTGGTCGAGATCCTCCTTTCGTCGGACATCTCGATGTCTAGATCCTTCTTATCTTTCGATCGTCGCTCTTCTTTTCTTCTTCTCACAGACCTCCCTTGATCGATCTCGCCGTTAGGACCTCCTCTTTGGAGATCTTAACCGCATGCAGACCTCCCTTGATCGATCTGGCCGTTAGGACCTCCTCTCTAGAGATCTTAACCGCATGCAGACCTCCCTTGATCGAGATCTGGGCATTAGGACCTCCTCTCTGGAGATCTTAACCGCACGAGACCTCCCCTTGATCGAGATCTGGCCGTTAGGACCTCCTCTTTGGAGATCTTAACCGCAGACCACCCCTTGATCGAGATCGCCGTTAGGACCACCCTCTGAGATCTTAACCGCACAGACCTCCCTTGATCGGATCTGGCCGTTAGGACCTCCCTCTGGAGATCTTAACCGCAGACCTCCCTTGATCGATCTGGCTCATAGGACCTCCCCTCTGGAGATGTTAACCGCACAGACCTCCCTTGATCGATCTCGCCGTTAGGACCTCCTCTTTGGAGATCTTAACCGCATGCAGACCTCCCTTGATTAGATCGGCGTTAGGACCTCCTCTTTGGAGATCTTAACCGCATGACCTCCCTTGATCGATCTGGCGTTAGGACCTCCCTCTGGAGATCTTAACCGCATGAGACCTCCCTTGATCGATCTGGCCGTTAGGACCTCCTCTCTGGAGATCTTAACCGCCACGGACCTCCCTTGATCAGATCTGGCCGTTCTGACCTCCTCTTTGGAGATCTTAACCGCCTGAGACCTCCCTTGATCAGATCTAGCCGTTAGGACCTCCCTCTGGAGATCTTAACCGCCTGAGACCTCCCTTGGTCGATCTGGCGTTAGGACCTCCTCTCTGGAGATCTTAACCGCACAGACCTCCCCTTGATCAGATCTGGCCGTTAGGACCTCCTCTCTGGAGATCTTAACCGCACAGACCTCCCCTTGATCAGATCTGGCCGTTAGGACCTCCTCTCTGGAGATCTTAACCGCACGGACCTGCCCTTTGGATTTTCGTCCGTTAGATCTCCTTTTGGTTTTGGACCTCCATTGCCCTCGCGCAGTCTGAGCCAATCCCGCGCCTTTCTCACTCGTGGACCGTCTGACCCTTTTTGGATGGCCCGATCGAGATGAAAGCTTCAGCTGGTCAGAACGTTCCTTTCCTTTCTGGACCGCCCGATTCCGATCGGATGGCCCTACTTTGCTGCGCACCTTCCTTTGTCGCCAGGACCTCTTCCTGGTTGTTTTGCAAGGACCACCTCATCGATCCTTGCTGGTCTTTTTGTAAAGACCACCCTCCTAGTCCGGAGTATCCCTTTTTGCTCAGGACCTTCTCGTTGTGTGTCCTTTGGACCTCCCGTCCAGGACCTCTCTCTTGAGTGTCGTGGACCTCCTGCCCAGGACCTCCCTGCACCTTTTTGATCAGGACCGTTAAGGTTCCCCTTTTTGAGATCTTGATCGTCGGATCTCTCTTTTGGAAATCTAACCGTCAGGACCTCCCCTTTGCTTGAGATCTTGACCGTCGGATCTCCCTTTTGGAAATCTAACCGTCAGGACCTCCCCTTTGCTTGAGATCTTGACCGTCGGATCTCCCTTTTGGAAATCTAACCGTCGGGGCCTCCTCGAGTGCCATACCCCTTGTGCTTTGGACCTCTTTTGAGGTCTAGTTTTTTGTGATCTAAACCTCCTTGGGGTCTAGATCTGTTTGTGGTTTGGATCTCCCTTTGAGGCCCAGATATCTTTAGTCTTTTGGACCTCTTGTCCATGGGACCTCTTTTGTGTTTAGACCTTTGTGGTCTAGACCTCCCCGTTGCGTTTGAACCTCCTTTAGGTTCAGACCTCCCTGTGTTGTGTTTGGATCTTTGTAGTCCAGACCTCCTCTTTTGTGTTTAGACCTTGGTGGTCTAGACTTTCTCCTTGTGTTTGGACCTTTGTGGTCAAGACCACTCTGTTGTCTTCAGGACCCTTTGTCCTTAAGACCTCCCTGGTTGTCTGTGAGCACCCGGATTTATTAGGCTCATAATACTTAGTCATCCAATTGACCCTAGTATTATCAACCAAATAAACCAGTCTCGAGAGATGTATACCCCGAATGCAAGATACATACCTCACAACAAAAGAGTGTATCAATTCCATACAACACATAGTACATAAGCAACAAACCGAAGTTAATATTACTAAGGAATAGGTTATTACAAAGAGGGCCTTTTGGCCAAATAACAACAAGAACTACTAAGAATAACAATGGAAGCAAAAGTGCCATAAAGATGGCTATAACACAAAGCCAATCGGTGTGCCTTAACCCCTAGGCATCTGGACCGACCGTCAAGCTAGTCGTCGAAGAAGGCGCAACACGTAGTACGTAAGAGAGGCTCTTGGAGCTCACCTTCTTCCTCTGCAACAAAAGCCACAAAAATACCACAACCACAGGCGATGAGTACATAAAGTACTCCATAAGACTTACGTGTGAGATAACAGAACTATAAATAGCTACATGCAAGCTTTATTTAAGTGGATGAGGCTTTGGACTCATTTTAGCATAAAGCAAGTTTCATTTGCAATAACATAATAGATTGAAAGCAATTTGGCAAAGCATTTTAATTGTTGAAATAACAACGAGATAATAACATAGTAACAACAACAAGAACAACACAGAAGTGACTAACCCAATAGTCACCACAACAATAGCATGAACTCCCGTTCATACCAACCATGTCAAGTTTTAATTAAAGGTTGTAGTCTAGTTCTCACGGGCGTATCCGAAAGTGTCCATAACCTAGGGCGAGGCTATTGAATAGTTTCAACCTGCGAGGGTGTACTAATGTACCCACACGCGGACCGCCTTTCCTTTAAGCACAATACCTTTGGTATGCCGCACGCTAAGTCCTCTGAGACATTTCCAATGGACGATGCTAATTACGAGCCGCAACCCACGGGGACGAGGACACATTAGACAGCCTAACCGGTCTGCTAATGCTCCCTCCCACACCACACACACACATTTTCTTGTAAAACATACCAACCGACCAGCTCATAATTAACACCTCCCAAAGTACTTAGTCAAGAGAGGTCCCATATCCCCCTCGTGTGGTTAGCACGCAAAAATTGCTCAGAACGGTGGCGCAAGTAACTCGGTCCTTAATGACTCAGGCATACTACCACATTCCAAAAACCGCACCATCCATCCAATATGCCCAAGTCTAAATCAATCTTGTATTTTCAGTTTTTGATTTTACAAATTAACCAAAGCACAAGTGCTGGACATATAGGAGTAATAATCAGTTTTGAGTGATCAAGACCATCGACTAAGTCGATGATCGCCCATTACTACCGATAACTAAGCATGGCTAAGCAATTTAAATCGAAACTACTAAGTGATAAGAGCTCATCCAACGAGCTCCCACCACAGCAAATAACCTAGGCTCAAGGTAGTAGAGGATAAGCAATTCCTACAGATTATGCAACTATAGGATTGCTAGCGACATTTAACACAAAGTAGCATGCATACATAGAAGTAAAACAAAATATTAAGCTTTAAAGTAATGGGACAATGATGGAAATGATCAAACTGCTTGCCTTGTTGTTGCTGGCCAAGTTGTGGCAGAGGGTCACTCTCGGGATCGCCACAAATGTCGAAGCCTAACGGAAAAGCGATAAAGAACCGATAAGAACGACGAAAAACAACAAAGATAGCACAACAAACGAACTCCAAATTCTCTGAATTTTCTACAGCAGCAAGAGGGTGATTTTTAGGGAATTTTGCAACAAGAACCAATTGATTTGGATTCTCAATGCAAAAGTTATGAGCAAAACAATTCTGCTCAGCCCCTAACATACCAAACTGCACTATTCATTAATTTAATTATGAGGCAACATTTTCTAGAAAGGTGGTGATACTGAAATTTTTACTGTAAAACCAGCACCTCATGAGATGAATAACACAATTGAGTTCACCTCATTTGGAGCTATTATGCACTTTCTACAATTTTTCAAAACAAGAACTTGAACAAAATTATAATGCACAAGTCCTCATTTCTATAACAGCAACATGCTCAAAACTAATTTTCACAGTGAGTTCATTATTAGAGGAAACCAACAAGGTTGGTCTCACTCAAAAATAATCCACAGAGCATTACTTACATATTTTACAAGTTAAGCATTGATTTAAGTGTATATTTAAAGTTGGTTTCAAAATCTAATGGCAAAACTGTGCTCTGGAGTTGAACTCAACTTACAATCATTTTTGGATTAAAGTCAAGTTCAAGACAGAGCTAACACAATTTGAATGACCTCATTTGGATTTAAAATGAAAAAGATATGGAATTCTAAAGTTTATACCTTATTTCAGTTTATAATTAAGAGTTCACTGGAATTTCTAAAAATCACAAAGGCATGGGAGGACGTGAGCCACAGATCATAGATCTAACGGCTCAGACCTCCCAGGAGGTAACGCACACACACGCTCGTGAGGTCCAGAGGTCCTGGACCTCCTAGCAACGTGCAAGTCTTGAGAGGGAGGTCATGGCGTGGAAGGTGAATCCAACGGACCACAGCGATGGGGGAAGGTCCTGAACGGACAAGATCTAAAGAGGAGGACATAAGCGGTTCAGATCAGCGGGGAGGTCCAGCAGAGATCTAACGTCCACAGACCTCCAAGGAGGTCAGGACGGCCACGATCGCGCAAGGGAGGTCTTGGGCGCTCTAGATCTCCTCGGAGGAGGTCTCGCGTCCTGACCCAGCAGCGCACAGCCGCTGGACATGGAATAAATGCGCTGGGACAGCGAGGAGGTCCGCGCAAGAAGATCTTAAATCGCAAGAAAGGGCGGATTAAAAGGCATTTAAGACCCACCCAATGATTACAATGATTGAGGTATTAAAGCGGCAAATCTTTGTCCTAAAACGACAATAGCGCGGTCGGGACGTCCAACAAAATTTGAGGGCGTCCCACGGCTTATCGCCGCGATTTAGGCACGCATGGCAAGACCGAGGGCACCGTCGGGACCGCAATAGCCAGCGCATCCTGTGGGCCTACTCTCACCCATGCGGCGGCGGCTTTAAACGCCGTGAGCCGGAGAGGGCAAGAATGACCAAAGACGCCAAAGACAAAAATGCAAAATAGAGCTCATGCGACATTCAAGCGTCGCCAAGAAAAGCTCCGCGACATTCATACATCTGGGTGCCAGCAGCTAAGGGACTAACAGAAGTACACAGAGGTCCTAAGGTCTTTGGGAAGTGGAGGAAGGTGAAGACCGGAGTTGAGGAAAATGAGGTTGCTCCATGGCTCTGACTCCAGCTCCAAGATCCCTTTGGCCACTTCAAAAAATGCCCAAACTAATCAAGTTAGGACTTGCTCCCGGAGAATGGCACAAAAGAAGCTCGGAGAAAAGGAGGAAAAACTCCAAGGACCCTTGTCCACCGAGGAGCTTCAAGCTCCAAAGAATGGCGGCCAAGGAAGCTTTGGTGGTTTAGAGCTCACAAAGACAGGGGTGTAAGCCAAGGAACAATGGTGTGCAAAGGAAGCCAACCAAGACAGTGGGGAGGCTTTATACTTAGGGCACGAGGAGGTCGTGGACCACTGGCTAAGCTCATGGTGAGCTTGGCCCATGGGAGGTCCATGGCTTGGACAAGACACAAGGTTGACAAGGTGCGAGCTGTCTTGACTAGAGAGCGGAAGGTGACTGCATTAAATCTTGGTCAAGAAAGAGTTGTTAAAAGTACACAGTGGCAGGCGTGCATTAACTCCCCGCTCAGGAGCTCGCAGGCATGACCATGGAAGGAGAAGAACAGGGGAGGTCTTTATGACCGTTGGATAAGACCAGGGGGGGTCCTAACCATCGGATGACAATTTTGAACCGTTATGTTCAAATGACTGGGAGGAGGTCCCAGCCACACGATCAAGGACGGGGAGGTCGTGGCCCTCCGATTTCCTTAATGTGTAAGCGCACGTGGGAAAATGGGATTAGGAGGTCCAAGGCGTTGGATCTCCATCCAGCAGTCTTGGACCTCTGTGAGGTCTTAACCGCACATGAGCTTAAGAACATGAGGGGAGGTCATGGCCTTTGGATTTAAATCCAAGGGCACACAACCAAAGGGAGGTCTCGAGGCTTTGCGTGAAGCGCGAGGAGGTCAAGACCTTTGGATTTTGATCCAACGGTGGTGATCAAAAGCAGGAGGTCTGAGCCTCAAGGCGTGGCGCAAAGGAGGTCTTGAGCTTGCGCAACACACAAGGGAGGTCATGGCCATTAGATTTAGATCTAAAGGCAATGACCTCACGTCTTGTGAGGAGATCGATCGCATAAGACAAGGAGGAGGTCGTGACCAGTGGATTTTAATCAGCGGTGCACAACACGAGATGGGGGAGGTCTTGTGCGCTGGATATTTTGAGGGGAGGTCGTGGGCTGTTGGATCTGATCCAACGGCTATGACCTCGTTTAGGTGGGGGGTTGGCTTAGTTTAACAGTGAGGGGAGGTCATGGCCATGGATCTTGGATCCAAGGGCTACGACCTCAACAAGGTGGGACGTCAAGTGGTTTTTGAGGTTTAACACACAGGGGAGGTCATGACCGTGGATCTTTGATCCAACGGCTATGACCTGATGAGGTGGGGAGGCCTTTGCGGTGTTGACCGCGGAGGAGGTCGTGGCGGTTGGATGTTAATCCAACGGCTCGACCTGCTCAAGGTGGAGAAGAGGCTCTTTGGGTGCAGACACGGTTGGACTGGACCCGCTTTGCAAGTGGCTAGCCCAAGGAACAGTGTAGCCTTTTAAATTTAGTTTTTTAACAGCTGAAACTCAACAGAATTATTTGAGATAGCAAATGAACTCCAAATTTGATGAAATTTTAACTGGAGCTTGCTGACAATGAGATTAACCTCACATAAAATTTCCAGAGGTTATTATGCAATGCATTTTTCTCAGGAAATTCACGAAGGTTGATCAAGAATTTGTTTTACCTCCAAAATTTATCAAACAAGTTTTACAACTTGTGATATTTTTCAGAGGGGTCCCACATCAACTTTAGGACCAAGGGAAATATTTCCAAATGATCAGCACAAGATTTAAGATAATTGGAAAACGAGTTTGACTTTTGGTCAACAAGAGCGTTGTGTTTTTGGATTACACAACTCTTGGACAAGAATCACAGGAGAGATTAGGGGTTTTCAAGATGTGAGAAAAAGTTTTAATTTCTACACATATAATTATACTTGAATAACCCTAATTATACATTTGGGATGTTACATTGTCTTAGGACTTCCGGTTCTTAGATCTCCTCGCAGGACCCCCCCCCCTTCTTGGACCATTCCCTTTGACCTTATGTTCACCCTTTGACTATCTCCCTTGCCCCAGTTTCTAAAGTGCGTTTGATGTGGGTTGAATCACATTAAATGCCGCCACCTACCTTTGTACTCTTCTCTACTTTTTGTCAGCCTTTCCTTGACTTTCCCTTCTCTTGTCTCCTCCTTTACTGCTCTAGTCCTTTTTCATACTTGTAGCAAGTGTACCTTTTGTACCTATACTCTGAACTTTGGTCACCTCCTGTTGTGGTGCTTCTATTCTCCTTTCTCTAAATAGAGCACCGGGGCGTCCACTTCCTTCCGTTAAGTCATTCTTAGCCTCCTCTTGGTTTTGGGTGTGCTCCTCAAGCTCCCTGGGTCCCGAGCTCTTTGGGCTTGGACCTCTTCTCCCTTTTGCTTTAAGTAAGTTCTTTTGGTTTCCTTGGAGTTTATTTGCTTATTTGGTTTTCTTTTGCGCACGTGTAGATCTCGGTTGATTGCTGAGGAGCTCGAGGTTCAAGCTACACCAGCCGAAGCTTTTCCCTTCAACGGAGGCAAGTCATGGACCTTGATCATCTTGATTCCATTTTGCAAAAGTATTTTAATTTGTTAAACTTGCATGGCTATCTTTATAGAAACTGGTTTGGGCGGAGCTATATCCCTTGTTGACATTATGCCTCCTTTGTGTGCTTGAACTCAACATGTTGACATGAACTCTTTGGACACCTTAGGATGGGTATTTTAGTTGGTATCTTCTGTTATTACCAACATGGGACCGATAACTTAATGCTTAATATTGTCGAGAACCGTGGGTCTTGGGAATCATGCTTCATCAATTAATAATCTTGACTAATTGAATTATGGAACTGTGGTTGGTGCCATTGTTAAGCAACTATGGCAGGATGCCTAAGTTGTGTTGATTGTGGTGCGAGATCACATTAATAATTGTTGTGCCAGGACTGGGTGGTCTTTTGGTAGGGTTAATTACAAATTGTTTTGCTCGGGCGAGAAGGTCGGGAGTGAGTAGTGGATGCTTCATTTTGGGGTTGTGGATGTCTTGCCTGAGCACAATTAAGGACTTAACTTTGTGTTACTGTTGATCAGGCCAATCGGTGCAACCACAAGATCACTTTATGGGGGTGGTGCAGGCTGAATAATTAGCAATGAGATGGCTTGGTCTTTGTTGTGGTTGGCGTGTGGCGCCGCAAGAGAGGGCACCCATAACCTGCGGACTTCTAGACCAAAGGGGGAATTGCAAAACCTTAGCGGGCAGCCCCGAGTCATTTCAAAGCTTTGTAAAGGCCTTGCAGCGCTCTCTAGATCTGCTCACCTTCTAAGTGAGCAAGGGTGGCCGGAACCCGATCCGCTAGAGACCATGGATTGTGGGTAAGTTGTACACCTCTGCGAGTGTAAAATCTATTCAATAGCCAAGTCCTTGGTTATGGACATGCAGTGAAAATGGTGCAAGGGGTAGCTTTGAGAAATTGTGTCCTGGGCGCCTGCGAGATCGTGGCTTTGCCTCGAAGAGACCTTGGCCGGCTTTAGAGGGTCATGGTTGGCTCGAGATGAGGTCAAGGGCTGGTTGGGAACTCTGGAGTGGGTGTTCGGGGTGGTCGTGGTGAGGTCTGGTCATGGGTGTGACCAGGGCCTCCCACTTGGTCTTTGGAACTTTGGAGTGGGTGCTCAGTGGGTTTTGGGAGTGGCGGTGCTCACGACCTCCTCAAAAACAAATGTATTTATGTATTATTGTTTTAACTTGAGCATTCCAATCTACTTATATTATTTGTTGTCAAATCTTGCTTTTACAACTAACCTTCTGACTCTCTTTTGGCAAGCCTTGCATGATTACTTATTGCATACACTCCCTTACGACTTCTCGAGTACATTCAATGTACTCATGGCTTTTGCCCTCTGTTTTAATCAGCGATTGCGAGGAAGTTCGAGGAGCTTAAAGCTCGGTGAAGAAGAGGCCTTTGGAGACCTTGCGACCTAGGGGCGTCCTCCACTCGATAGCCGGTGGGCTGGGCTGTCGGTTGGACCTATCGTTAATATTTTTGCTTTCCTCTGTTCTTGCTCTTTTATTGTAGCCCCTGAGGCAAACTCCTGTAAGAAGCTTGGCCGGTTTGGTCTTTAATATTATTTGTTGTTTTGTCTCTTGCTTCTCTTAGTTTGTGTATGGACTTGATTACACTTGTGTTAGATCTGTGCGAGCTAGCCAATCCGTTCCTGGGACTAGCTCTGTGCACAAGGCGAGGATCTCCAGGAGGTCCTACGGGACTTAGCCTAGGAGATCTGTCGGACCTCCCTGATGATATACCTAGAGGTGCCACCTGCGGGATGTTGGCCAAGACCTCCAGGAGGTCTTGAAGACCTCCTGGGAGGTCCTGGAAGACCTCCCTCGGGAAGTACCGTAGCTCAAAAAAAAATGGTCCTCCCAGACCTTTGTGGTATATCAAAGGGTGGGGTTGTCACAGGTGGTATCAGAGCTCCATATCGATCGTTGGACGTAACCTTAGTTAGCATGGTCGTTTTAGTTTGTTTCAAAACTATTTTCTAAATCAAACCAACTTAAAAGCTGGCTTAGTGGGTTCTCCTCTTGTCTTGTTCAATTCTGGTCTCATCTGCTCCAGTCTTTTCTCGTCTTACTCTATTCTTTCTTATCTCCTGCTCAGATTCTCGAGATCTTACCCCTTCTGGAGCTTTGTTTTGAATTTAATTTGACCTCCTTATCCCAAGAATCTCTATAGGACCGAGCCCCCGTGTCCTAGTGCTGTAAGACCGAGCAGTTGGTGCAGCTGGCGACTCCTGGTTTCTCAAGGGTTGCGCTTGCGAGAATAACCTGTGTGTTAGATGCCAAGCTAGGTAGCTTGAAAGAAGCCTTTTTGAATCTGATCACGAGAATTGAAGATTTTGGGGTTCTTTGCTAAGTGGAAGGTTTTAATGGATCCTAGGGGATGAAGGATTGTGAGTTCTCGATGGGATTATTGAAAGATTTTAGATCACCCTTGATTCTAGAGTGAATTGTATCGATTGGTTGGAAGCTTGAATCCGAGTTTGTGGGTTTTTCGGGATCTGGATGCTCTTAAGCGAATCAAGAATCAGAATTCGAAGGGAATCTTAGCCGAGCCTTACCCATCTTGATCAGAATTTGGATTTTGTGTTTGAGGTTTACCCTTGATGGTAGTATAATTATAACTTGTGCTGGATAGTTGGTGACAATAACTTGGTGGATTCAACCGAAGATTATGTGTTAAAGGAAGACTTTCGGGGAAAACCTACCTAATTATTGGATTTTAGTAAATCTGAGGAGGTGATTTTAGGTCTCTTAATCTGAAAGTGATGGTTGGATTGAGAATCCTTTTGATATGGAACAAAGGAGCATGCAATTAAAGTGCGCGATTGTGGATTTGCTTAAGCCCGACCTAGGTAGAAATCAAGAATCTTGTTGATTTACCAATGTTAGGGAGATTAATCGGTTGTTGGTTGTTCTACATGGATGTCTTTAGGATAAGTGATTTGGTGGACCTCCTTAATCATAGGTTTAGGACCCGACCAAGTTAGGAAGGCCAATTTACGGCTCTCGGCTAGTACCCGCCTTTGGTTGCGACAAGTAACTCTGAGAAAAGAGTTGGGAAGAAGTGGCGGCGTTGTCCTTGCTCTCCAAGGACATCATTGGACCTCTTGTTGTTAGGAGTTTGTTCCACATTAAACCCCTTTAGTTTGTTGTTCTTTGGTTTCATACATTTAGTGGTCCCCTCGGTTTTGCTTCGTTAGTTAGTGCAATAAGAGCTCGATGAGGAGATCCTATTGTGCCTTCTGCCTCTTTTGGCCTCTTGGCCTCTTGTTTCCTCGGGTTTAACCTACCTTTCCCGACTAGGATGCTCCATCTGGCTCCCTCGTTCTTTCTCACCTAAGTGTTTTTCCCTCTCTTCCTTGGTGCTTCTCCTTCTTATCCCTTAAACTGGCAGGTGTCTGTTCCAAGATGGACCCACCGGATCCTCGGCAAGCCTTAGTGAATCGAAGGCCCCAATGCCGTGTCGACCCTCTGCACCTCCTCCTCCGGCAGCCCCTGCAGATCCGAACTTGAATCAGTTTTTGGCAGCTCAGACTCAGTTGATGAGCACAGTGATGCAGAACATGAATCAAATGATGGCTCAACAGAATCAAGCTGCAGCAGCCCTAGTTAGCTTGGTGGATTAGCAGAACCAAACCATTGCTGCCCTCATGACAATGGTGAACCAGAACCCTCAGTTCGCAGCCCTGCCACCTCCTCTTCCAGCCTTTTTAGCTTTGGAAGTCAGGTCGGAAGAGCCAAGTTCCAAAGAAATTCATCCCGAAGCACTCAGCGTGGAAGCTTTTTGTGGTCAGCAGGACCTCAGGCACAAGAGAAGGATGACAGACCAAGATCAAGAAGCTGCAGGAAGCTCCAAGACTCGTCTTGGCGACCTCACCAAAGAAACTCCGGATATTGCAGTGTCGAAGTCATCAAAATCAGCACTTTGTCCTCCAATGAGATCTTCTCGTGACAATCTTAGTGGCCAACCCCAGAAAAAGACACCAATAGCGAGGCTCGGTGTTTTGGATCTTGAGGAATGGACCCTTTTGCCCGAATTGCCTGCAAGCACGGTGATTGCCCCGGCTAACATCCCAGAAGCCACTATGATTGCTACAATAACCCCAGCAGCAGGTAGAAGAAACAACAGAAGAATTTTATCTCAGTTGTGTGCGCACCGAAGCATGGGGTTGCCGTTCACCTCAAGAAACCGGTGTCGGCTGACCCTCTTGGCTTGTCACTCCCCAGCTCGTCCTTGAGAAGCCAAGCACAAAAGAAGTCCCCTTGTGCCTCGGATGTTACCTGTTTTCGCTGTCGGGAGAAAGGACATTTCGCCAGCGAGTGCCCGCTAAAGAAGGCTTCCTCAACAGAACCTCCGCAGATCTTCAAGTCCGGTATGTCACGACCTGCTATTCATCAAGGACCCCCTCAGCAAGTTAGGATTTCTGCGAGACGTCAGCACCTGAGACCTCTTGTCACCCTCGGAACCTCGGTGGCAGCACCTCCTCCAATTGTTTCTCAGGGTGATCATACCATGGACAACAGCAGCGGCCGACAGCAACCCAAAAGCGCCAAGTCTGCCCAAGGAATCCAGTGTTTCGAATGCCAACAGTGGGGTCATTTCGCCTGCCAGTGCCCTCAATGTCACCAGAGGAAGGCAGTTCCTTCTCGAGCTTCAAGCCAAGTCCCCAGACCTCCAGGTGAACCTTGCAGTCGGTTCCTTTTGAGTTTGCCGGAGCTTCTCCCTTTTCCTTGTTTTGCTTCGTGTTATCCTTTGGCCCAGTGCTTGTTCTCTGGGCCACCTCCTCCTTGTTTGACTCTAGGGGCTCAAACCTCCTTTGTTGGTTTGAATCTCTTTGGTCCATTTGAATCTTTCTCTGTCCATCTAAACCTTTCCGTGTTTATTTGGACCTCTTGCTGTTATCTTGAGCCTCCCTGTGTTCAATTGGTTTCCCTTGCGATCAATTGAACCTCCCCCTCTGTTTGAACTTGTCCTTGGTTCTGACCTCTTGTCTTTTGGGTCACAACCACCCTATGGCTCTCAGCTCGGGTTTGTGTTTCAAACCCTTTTTGTTTTCCGAGAGCCCTGTTTGGCTCAATTTGTCCCTTCCTTGGACCTCCCCGTGTTCTCGTGGACCTCCTTCTGTCCTTGTGAACCTTGTTTTGAATCCTAAACTTCATCCGGATTCCCGTAGGATTCGGACCTTCTCTGTAATGGGCGTTTTTGCTCAACTTGACTCTGGTGAGTCCTCGTCAACAAGTGATAATAGTTTGGTTTGCCCCACTCAAAAGAAAGTTTACGGAAGAGTGGGTGAAACCCGCCTAACCCATTCTCTAGCGGCCGAATCTCGGGGTCGAGATTCCCTTTAAGGGGAGGAGGTTTGTAACGTCCCATTTTTCCGGAGTCTTGAAAAGCTTTTAAAAATGAACCATTTGGTTTTGTTGAGAGTTCAAAGCTTAATTTGAAGATTTCAGAAATTTGGAGATTTAACTTGCACTAATCAAACTTCAATTAATCCCTTTTGGTCGCTCTGGAATTATTGTTGTTCTTTGGTTTTATCCTTCTTTCCTTGAAGGCCTTGGTTGTCCTCGGCCTAGCTTTTCCTCTAGATCTTCCTCTCCTTCTCTAGACCTTCCTCTGGTTGGGTTTTCCCTTGGTCCAGATCCTCCTTTAAATCGGACATCTCGATGTCTAGATCCTTCTTATCTTTCTCGATCGTCTCCTCTTCTTTTCTTCTTCTCACAGACCTCCCCTTGATCAGATCTGGCCGTTAGGACCTCCTCTGTGGAGATCTTAACCGCACAGACCTCCCCTTGATCAGATCTGGCCGTTAGGACCTCCTCTCTGGAGATCTTAACCGCACAGACCTCCCCTTGATCTGATCTGGCCGTTAGGACCTCCTCTCTGAGATCTTAACCGCCGACCTCCCTTGATCGATCTGGCCGTTAGGACCTCCCTCTGAGATCTTAACCGCACAGACCTCCCTTGATCGATCTCGGCGTTAGGACCTCCCATCCGAGATCTTAACCGCATGAGACCTCCCTTGATCGATCTGGCGTTAGGACCTCCTCTTTGGAGATCTTAACCGCATGCAGACCTCCCTTGATCGATCTGGCCGTTAGGACCTCCCTCTGGAGATCTTAACCGCCTGAGACCTCCCTTGATCGATCGGCCGTTAGGACCTCCTCTTTGGAGATCTTAACCGCATTGCTCCCTTGATCGATCGGCCGTTAGGACCTCCCTCTGAGATCTTAACCGCAGACCTCCCTTGATCGATCTGGCCGTTAGGACCTCCCCTCTGAGATCTTAACCGCACAGACCTCCCCTTGATCTGATCTGGCCGTTAGGACCTCCTCTTTGGAGATCTTAACCGCACAGACCTCCCCTTGATCTAGATCTGGCCGTTAGGACCTCCTCTTTGGAGATCTTAACCGCACAGACCTCCCCTTGATCAGATCTGGCCGTTAGGACCTCCCCTCTGGAGATCTTAACCGCACAGACCTCCCCTTGATCTGATCTGGCCGTTAGGACCTCCTCTTTGGAGATCTTAACCGCACAGACCTCCCTTGTTCGAGATCTGGCCGTTAGGACCTCCTCTCAGGAGATCTTAACCGCACGCACCTCCCTTGATCGATCTGGCCGTTAGGACCTCCCCTCGGAGATCTTAACCGCATGCACCTCCCTTGATCGATCTCGGCGTTAGGACCTCCTCTCTGGAGATCTTAACCGCAGACCTCCCTTGATCGATCTCGGCGTTAGGACCTCCTCTCTGGAGATCTTAACCGCACGGACCTCCCTTTGGATTTTCCTCTGTTAGATCTCCTTTTGGTTTTGGACCTCCCTTGCCCTCGCCTGATCTGAGCCAATCCGCGCCTTTCTCACTCGTGGACCGTCGACCCTTTTTGGATGGCCCGATCGAGATGAAAGCTTGGTGGTCGAACGTTCCTTTCCTTCTGGACCGCCTGGATTCGATCGGACGGCCCTACTTTGTTAGCGCCTTCCTTTGTCGCCAGACCTCTTCTGGTTGTTTTGCAAGGACCACCTCCCGATCCTTCTGGTCTTTTTGTAAAGACCACCCTCCTAGTCCGGAGTATCCCTTTTTGCTCAGGACCTTCTCGTTGTGTGTCCTTTGGACCTCCGTCCAGACCTCCCTCTTGAGTGTCGTGGACCTCGTGCCTGTGACCTCCACACCTTTTTTTGATCAGGGTATTAAGGTTCCCCTTTTGACATCTTGACCGTCGGATCTCCCTTTTGGAAATCTAACCGTCAGGACCTCCCCTTTGCTTGAGATCTTGACCGTCGGATCTCCCTTTTGGAAATCTAACCGTCAGGACCTCCCCTTTGCTTGAGATCTTGACCGTCGGATCTCCTTTTGGAAATCTAGCAGTCGGGGCCTCCTCGAGTGCCATACCCCTTGTGCTTTGGACCTCTTTTGAGGTCTAGTTTTCTTGTGATCTAAACCTCCTTGGGGTCTAGATCTGCTTTGTGGTTTGGATCTCCTTTGAGGCCCGGATATCTTTAGTCTTTTGGACCTCTTGTCCACAGGGACCTCTTTTGTGTTTAGACCTTTGTGGTCTAGACCTCCCCGTTCTATGTTTGAACCTCCTTTAGGTTCGAGACCTCCCTGTGTTGTGTTTGGATCTTTGTAGTCTAGACCTCCTCTTTTGTGTTTAGACCTTGGTGGTCTAGACTTTCTCCTTGTGTTTGGACCTTTGTGGTCAAGACCACTCTGTTATCTTCAGGACCCTTTGTCCTTAAGACCTCCACAGTTGTCTTAGGACTTAGGTCCTTAGATCTCCTCATGAGACCCCCCTTCTTGGACCATTCCTTTGACCTTATGTTCACCCTTTGACCTGTCTCCCTTGCCCCGTTTCTAAAGTCGTTTGATGTGGGTTGAATCACATTAAATGCCGCCACCTACCTTTGTACTCTTCTCTACTTTTTGTCAGCCTTTCCTTGACTTTCCCTTCTCTTGTCTCCTCCTTTACCTGCTCTAGTCCTTTTTCGTACTTGTAGCAGTGTACCTTTTGTACCTATACTCTGAACCTGGTCACCTCCCTGTTGTGGTGCTTCTATTCTCCTTTCTCTAAATAGAGCACCAGGGGGCGTCCACTTCCTTCCCGTTCGTCATTCTTAGCCTCCTCTTGGTTTTGGGTGTGCTCCTCAAGCTCCCTGGGTCCCGAGCTCTTTGGGCTTGGACCTCTTCTCTCTTTTGCTTTAAGTAAGTTCTTTTGGTTTCCTTGGAGTTTATTTGCTTATTTGGTTTTCTTTTGCGCACGTGTAGATCTCGGTTGATTGCTGAGGAGCTCGAGGTTCAAGCTACACCAGCCAAAGCTTTTCCCTTCAACGAAGGCAAGTCGTGGACCTTGATCATCTTGATCCCATTTTGCAAAAGTATTTTAATTTGTTAAACTTGCATGGCTATCTTTATAGAAACTGGTTTGGGCAGTAGCTATATCCCTTGTTGACATTATGCCTCCTTTGTGTGCTTGAACTCAACATGTTGACATGAACTCTTTGGACACCTTAGGATGGGTATTTTAGTTGGTATCTTCTGTTATTACCAACATGGGACCGATAGCTTAATGCTTAATATTGTCGTAGAACCGTGGGTCTTGGGAATCATGCTTCATCAATCAATAATCTTGACTAATTGAATTATGGAACCTGTGGTTGGTGCCATTGTTAAGCAACTATGGCAGGATGCCTAAGTTGTGTTGATTGTGGTGCGAGATCACATTAATAATTGTTGTGCCAGGACTGGGTGGTCTTTTGGCAGGGTTAATTACAAATTGTTTTGCTCGGGCGAGAAGGTCGGGAGTGAGTAGTGGATGCTTCATTTTGAGGTTGTGGATGTCTTGCACGAGCACAATTAAGGACTTAACTTTGTGTTACTGTTGATCTGGCCAATCGATTGCAACCACAAGATCACTTTATGGGGGTGGTGCAGGCTGAATAATTAGCAATGAGATGGCTTGGTGTTTGTTGTGGTTGGCGTGTGGCGCCGGCAAGAGGGCACCCCATAACCTGCGGACTTCTAGACCAAAGGGGGAATTATGAAACCTTAGCGGGCAGCCCCGAGTCATTTCAAAGCTTTGTAAAGGCCTTGCCGCTCTCTCTAGACTGCTCACCTTCTGAAGTGAGCAAGGGTGACCGGAACCCGTCCCGCTAGAGAGACCGTGGATTGTGGGTAAAGTTGTACACCTCTGCAGAGTGTAAAATCTATTCAATAGCCAAGTCCTTGGTTATGGACATGCAGTGAAAATGGTGCAAGGGGTAGCTTTGTGAAATTGTGTCCTGGGCGCTCATGAGAGCGTGGCTTTGCCTCGAAGAGACCTTGGCGGCTTTAGAGGGGTCATGGTTGGCTCGAGATGAGGTCCAGGGGCTAGTTGGGAACTCTGGAGTGGGTGTTCGAGGGTGGTCGTGGCTGAGGTCCTGGTCATGGGTGTGACCAGGCCTCCCACGGTTGGTCTTTGGAACTTTGGAGTGGGTGCTCAGTGGGTTTTGGGAGTGGCGGGTGCTCACGACCTCCTCAAAACAAATGTATTTATGTATTATTGTTTTAACTTGAGCATTCCAATCTACTTATATTATTTGTTGTCAAATCTTGCTTTAACTAACCTTCTGACTCTCTTTTGGCAAGCCTTGCATGATTACTTATTGCATACACTCCCTACGGCTTCTTGAGTACATTCAATGTACTCATGGCTTTTGCCCTCTGTTTTAATCAGCGATTCTTGAGGAAGTTCGAGGAGCTTAAAGCTCGGTGAAGAAGAGGCCTTTGGAGACCTTGCGACCTAGGGGACGTCCTCCACTCGATAGCCGGTGGGCTGATCGGTTGGACCTATCGTTAATATTTTTGCTTTCCGCTGTTCTTGCTCTTTTATTGTAGCCCCTGAGGCAAACTCCTGTAAGAAGCTTGGCCGGTTTGGTCTTTAATATTATTTGTTGTTTTGTCTCTTGCTTCTCTTAGTTTGTGTATGGACTTGATTACACTTGTGTTAGATCTGTGCGAGCTAGCCAATCCGTTCCTGGGACTAGCTCTGTGCACAGGGGCAGGATCTCCAGGAGGTCCTACGGGACTTAGCCTAGGAGATCCTGTCGGACCTCCCTGATGATATACCTAGAGGTGCCACCTGCGGGATGTTGGCCAAGACCTCCAGGAGGTCTTGGAGACCTCCTGGGAGGTCCTGGAAGACCTCCCTCGGGAAGTACCGCAGCTAAAAAAAAAAATGGTCCTCCCGGACCTTTGCGGTATATCAAAGGGTGGGGTTGTCACATTTCATCAACAATTGTCTCAGCATTACTTTCTTCTTGTGCATTCCCAATACTTGGGTCTCCAATTTGTGAGGAATACTCATCAAAGAGTTTTTGAATTGTCTTCTTCACTTTGGAAAGGTATTCATATGCTCTATCCCCAAATCCACGGCTCATGCGATACTCAAGAAAGCCCAACTTGAACCTAGGATCAAGAACAACAGGAACACATATTTTCAAAAATGATAGGTCCCAATATTTCTGAAGTTTCCGCTTCATTTCATCCACCATACATGCAATGACACTGTCTAGATTCAAGGACTCCCTTTCCAACATTTTCTTCACTTCCCAAATCTCATGGAAGTAACAGCTGGCAGTAGGGTATTTTGAACCTGAAACTACTAGAGTGGCATCATAGAATACCTTCAACATGTTGCATAGTTTATCTGCCATTGTCCATTCTTCAACTGAGGGCACATGTATATACTGGGTGTCCTCCCGTGCCAAAGCTTCAAATGCCCACCTATACTGCAAGGCTGAATTAAGCATGAGATAAGTTGAATTCCAACGAGTAGATACATCAAGGGGGGGCCGCTTCTCACATGATATACCCACTAGATCAATCATCTCTTCAAACCTTTGCTTGCGAGCTTGTGAGCTCTTGACATACTTTACGCTGTCCCTGATACTGCTAGTAGCACCACTCATGGCCTTAAACCCTTCTTGAACAATAAGATTGAAGACATGCGCAGCACAACGACCATGAAATAGTTTACCTTTGTAAGGTAGCAAATTTATGCGCAACAAGATGCTCTTGCAAAGAACTCACCATAGAGTCATTCTTGATGCATTGTCTAACGTATCTTGAAGAGCTTATCTTCTACTTGCCAATCTTGGATGCTCTTCAATATTGCATTAAACATAGTTCTCTGAGTCAGTGTGGTGTCTCTCTGAGAGTAAACCTTATGATCCTTTTTGCATCTTCCATCTATTATTGATAAAATGACATGTGATGCACAAATAGCCCAATTTTTGATTAGATGTCCACATATCTGCTGTGAGTGACATCCTAGAAGTTGAGGCCATCAAAACCTCTCGTAGAGCTAACCTTTGTTGCTCATATGCACTAATGCAATCACCCTTGATGGTAGTTCTAGAAACAAGTCTAAATAATGGATTTAGACTAGCCACGAAGCTCTTGAATCTAGGGTACTCAACTATGCTAAAGGGCAACTCATGCAGGACGACCAACTTCATAAGTTCTTGCCGAGAGACTTCTTGGTTAAATTTCCAATCCTTCAAAACAGCAGCATGAGGGGACAAATTAGAAGAGTTCATCTGATCTACCATCTGATGCAATCTAGCTCTTTCCTCACAACTTTCCAAATGCCTACGACAACTACTTGTGCCAACATAACGTGTAGCCTTGAACAATTTGTTGCAGTGAATGCACTGAGCTTCTACAAGTTTCGTACCAACATATATAGGCTCAAAATCACTCCAGATATCTGATTTAAGTTTGCGTCTTCTAGTTCTACCCAAAGATCCTAAATCATTAGCATGGAAACATGTATTACGATACGATCAAGTATAATGTTAATGGGACAATATGAATGTATAAACTTCTGATCAATTATAATTTCCGTCATATATGACAAACTAGTAATAGCAGATTGGAAAACTTACCATGCCCAATATCACTTCTTGTTTCCTCAAGAGCAGGAGACAATGTAGATGCGGACCTTGCCGGTGGCACAGATGGGGACCACGCTCGTGAAGCAGATGGGGACCTTGCTTGTGGCACAGATGGGGACCTCGCCCGTGAAGCAGATGGGGACCTCGCTCGTGGCACAGATGGGGACGTCGCTCGTGAAGCAGATGGGGACCTCGCTCGTGGCACAGATGGGGACCTCGCCCGTGAAGCAGATGGGGACAACAGTCTTGGAGACATCATGATCCTTATCCCTGGAGACCTCACCGTTGTTACTACCGGTGAACTTAACCTCTTCGTGGCTGGGGGCTTTTGCCGCTTCATCATAGGGGCTTTCCTTTTCATCACTAATAAATTGCTCGAAGAAACTCCCACTTCTTGGTTAGCTCCTTGCCCTCCCTCTTGAGCCTCCATAGATAACACCTGCATTGGCACAAAACCTCAGTCATGCATATAGGTGGAAAAGCAAAAAACAGACACTCTTATGTGAGGTTGCTCCTGATATGATATGCAGCCACAATTAGAAAGCCTAGCTAAAAATCTTGGAGACAGAAACACATCAACTACATCGATCGTCATGAGACCTCACCATTGTCACTACCGGTGAACTTAACCTCTTCGTGGCCGGGGGCTTTTGCCGCTTCGTCATAGGGGCTTTCCTTTTCATCACCAATAAATTGCTCGACGAAACTCCCACTTCTTGGCTAGCTCCTAGCCCTCCCTCTTGAGTCTCCATAGACAACACATGCAGTGGAAAACAATGAACTCTTACCAATAAGGAGGATCTATCTATAGCTCCACATCAGAGGAAGAACAGAGAACAACGTGGCTTAGGAACAGGCAATACAAACTAATCAGCGGAGACTTCAGACTGACAAAATCTATACACAGATGCAAGTGACAGGTAACAAAATGGCGAGCGAAAGAGCACTTCCAGACCGTGAGAAAACTACATGAATGGATATTGAGATAGTTTCAGAAGCCCTGGCTCTTTTATAGGATTCAGATTTTTCCAAGTGCCAGATTCAATACATTGTTCACTGCTAATAGCATTATACATGGCACTTGCAGGATTCTCACATCTACTTCCATTATGTTCTCAGCCATTGCAGGCTTGTAGCTGATAGCAGCATAATGCTAGAGTGAGACAAGAGGAACATCAAGGTATTAGAGCATCACTCAGTGAGACTAGAACTAGCAGTAAAAGCTAAAAAATGCAGGGCAAGCCAGATCGAACGAACCTTACAATGGCGGGGAGGGGTGGATCTTGAAGACTCGCCGTGCTGAAAGCGAAGCGAAGGGAAGACTCGTCGGGCCGAGAGGCATATCACTGAAGGATGGGGGCAACGGCGGAGAAGTGAATGGCGATGACCGGGCGGAGGATGGGGCGATGGCGAAGGATGGGGCGAGGCGGCGAGGCGGAGGGCGGCGATCGGGCGGAGGATGGGGAGACGGCGGAGGATGGGGCGATGGCGGCGACGGCGGAGGATGGGGCGAGGCAGCACCGAGCGGATGATGGGGGCGATAAGCGGCGATCATGTGGCTGGCGGGTTTAGTGGGCCGGCTGCTAAGAAACTGCGTTGCTTTGGTGGGTTTCACGGGAAACTTATGTGGGCTGATTTTGTGGGGCGGGCCGGCGGTTTAGCGGGCAGGCCCGCCCCACTTGCACCCCTAGGTGAGCCGTGAGCGCCGAGCCGCCGATGCCGGAGCCGGGGATGGAAGGTGCCTCACGCGGTGAAGCGGCGAGGCCGAGGTCGAGGCCGAGCAGGACCAGCCATCGGCACCGGCGCAAGGAGCGGCGGCGCCACGCGGTGAGGTCAAGGTGAAGGTGAGCTCCTCCTCCTCGGTTCCTACTCGGGCTGGCTCCATCACTTTCCCATGAGTAGTCACTAGTCAACAAGCAACAAAATCCAAAAATGAATCAAGCTCAACTCTGAAAATTGAAATAACAGAAAGGGGGTGGAGGGAAGGAAATTAAATCCAAGGGTGGAGCAGTCAGCCAGTCAAGATGCGCCAGGCCTTGGCCGGAGCCGGAGCCGAGCCGAGCCAAGCACTGCCTGTGCCTTGAGGCCGGGCGCTGGAGCACGCCATGAGGCACATGGGCACGGGCACGGGAGTGGCGCGTCGGCGGCCGGAGGCACACGGGGCCAAGCTGGAGGCCCAGGGGGAAGGCGAGCGGCACGGGCCGAGCAGCTTGGGAGAGGCGACATCGGGCCGGATGCGACGCCATGAGCAAGCTCCACCATGGCAAGAGAGCCCCATGGGTAAGCTTCGGCCGAAGGAAGCCTCAGGGAAAAAGAAGGGGGAAGTGAGGAAAAGGAGAGCAAGGAAGAAGAACCAGAGGGGAGAGGGCATTCGGCTGTGAGGGGAGAGAAGAAGCAAAGAGGTAGACTTGTAGTTGAGTTAGTCTGAAGAAGCAAACTTGACAGTGGATGTGCATTGTATAGTTGTATTGTTGTAATGTTGTATGTATATGTCAATGAATCAGATATTCATATTGGCATTGAATCACCGATCGATATTTATTAGCTTCATAGCTTGTATAGTTCAATTATTCTGTCCAAATGTTCAATTATTTTGTAGCTTGTGTAGCTTTAGTTGTTAGATAAAAGAGAAGATTATTTTGTCTTAAATGTTCAATTATTATGTGAAGTTTTTGTTTTCATGTAGACCGCAGAGCATTCAAAAATGAAGAGGAAGCATATAAACCGCTGAGCTTAATGATAGGTTTGATGAGGTAAACACGGATTTGCTTCTTTGCATGTCTTCATTCAATCCAGTTGATTCATTCGCTGCTTATGACAAGGACAACTTGGTTAGGCTTGCTTAGTTTTATCCTAAGGATTTATCAAGCACAGAATTGATGCATCTTTCATTTTAATGTACACACTTCATTGCTGATATGTTAGAGATGAAAGGTTTTAAAAAGTAAGAAATCTTGCCGAGCTTTTCATTATGCTTGTTCAAACAAAGAAGAACCTTTATTATAAAATTGTTTACAAGCTTCCCAAATTAGTGTTGATTCTTCCGGTAGCAACTGCTTGTGTTGAGAGGGTATTCTCATCAATAAATTATGTGAAGAATAGGATGGGGGAACAATACTTGAATGATTGCTTGGTTACATTTCTTGAGTGAGATTTTTTTGTGCAAGTTAAGGATAGTGACATCATATCTCGCTTCTAAGCCATGAAGGAACGTCGAGTTAGATTGTAATTTTCTTAATTATTTTGTAATTTCTCTAAATTATTTGACATATTGTCTCTTGTAAGAACAATTTGTACTTTGTTTTCTTTACATTATGAACATTTATGTTTTACATTGTACAACATATTTTTAACTTTGAACACCCATTCTGAAAATTCTGGATCCACCACTGACTGTAGGATGAGGTTTTGCGTGTCTATGACAAAAATAAATATCTATTGATGACGGTAAAAAAAATCCTCAAACCGGTTGTATAAAGTTTTTTTTAAAACTTGTAAGTCAGTTTGTCTAAAGAATAGCCTGAAGGAGTCGTAGCGTAACTTGGGCATCGAATGAGGTATGGAACAAAATGGTTTCACTTTTTCAGTTTTAAACGAAGGTACAGACATAGCTTGTTCTCTGGACGAACCTATTTTTACCGTTGGACAGCAGGTCCCGTGTCCGTACAAATAAACTTTCAAATCTCCCCGACCAAGGAGTGGGCAGCGGACCAGACGCGCATGTAGCCGGCGCAGAAGTCAGCAGACCCCACACATGCAACTGGCGCGGGAGGTGCAAGAGGCACCAGGTCGGGAGGTCAAAGCGGCGGGTCTCCCTTCGTGATGGCAGCAGCCCCCACACGCATGCATGCACAGCATGGGGGGCTCGGGCGTTCTAGGCTGTAGATCAGCTGGCGCAGAGGGCGGCTACTCGGGAGTTCCAGATGGCGCTGCTGGTGCTTATGCAGTAGACGCGGGAGGTGCGAGCTCAGGTGGTCAAGGTGGCAAGTCCCATCGGCAGCAGGGGCCGCATGCAGCTGACTCAGGAGGACCAGCCGGAAGGAGCAGCGGCTCGGGAGAACCAGCAGGTCCAGGCGGTGGGTCCCTCCATGTGCATGCAGTGGGCAGCAGCTCGAGAGGCAAATGTAGCGGCTCGGATGGTCTAGCCGGCAGGGCCCGCATGCAAGTAAGCTCACAAGGCAGTTGTTCGGAATTTTCAGGCCCCGGGTTGTGCATTTTCTGTGAGGATTTCAATATCTCCAGAAATAAGTCCAGAGTACTCCTTTAAACTATCAAAAAAGTCTGATTTATCTTTTGAACTTCAAAACCAGTTATTTAATCTCGTAAATTTGCAAAATCTCAAGTGGTGGTTTTGCACACGTAACAATGGTTTTACTGACTGGCTACCATACAGAGAGAGAGAGCAACAAATAGAGAGACAGAGCAGAGGAGAGGAGGCAACGAGCTGCTCACGCTCGCCAACCTCAAGCTGCTCGGCGACGCGCACCTCAAAAACAACACCATCCGCCTCTCCCGCGACCTCCCCGTCCCCACCGCCGCCACCGGCCGCATGCTCTACACCTCCCCCGTTGCGCTCCACGGGGACTTTTCCACCCAGTTCGTCTTCACCGTCGCCACCATCAACCCCTTCTCCATCGGCCGGGGATCGCCTTCGTCGTCGCCACCGACGACGCCGCCCTCGGCGAAGCCGGGCCATACATCGGGGTTTCCCCCAGGACCGACGTCGCCGTCGAGTTCGACACCCTCATGGACGTCCAATTCGGGGATGTCAATGGCAACCACATCGGCCTCGATCTTGGGACCATGGTGTTCGCCGCCGTCGCCGAACTCGATGGCATAGGCATCGACCTCACCAGCGGTAGGACCATCTACACCTGGATCGACTACTCAAGCAAGGGGCTCATGGAGGTCTTCGTCTCCCATTCGCCCAAGAAGCCACCAGAGCCGGTGCTGTCCACGCCGCTCGATCTTGGGGAGTATGTCAAGGACGCCACTTTCGTTGGATTATCAGTGTCCATGCAGGGCAGCATGGAGATGCACGACGTCGAGTGGTGGACCTTCTCGTCGCCGTCCCCATCTCCGTCCAAATCAGCGCATCCGGCGCCACCGCCGGAAGCGTCTGTTTCCTCGGCCACTTCTCCCCCTTTGTTGAGTGCCAATCTGATGCTTCCCTAGTCCCCGCAGCTCCCAGGAGTCATGCCGTCGCCACCAGCGGCGACGGTTTCGGCGTTGACCAGCTCGATTGCGGCCGCGAGCGCCCCGGCCAATTCGACGGTGGGGAATGTCGGCTCGCCGCACCCGCCTGCACACGCAGCAGTGGCCGACGCCGCGACGGCGGGGCTTTCGTGGCTGTTTCCTTTGCTGGCTTCGTGTTGTGGGTGCTCGTGCGCCGCACGAGGGCCAAGAAGCACACGACATTAGCGGTGGCCAAGAAGCGTGATAGCCTCGCGGCGGTTGAGGCGCTAGCGTAGTCACCGCGGGAGTTCACCTACAAGGAGCTCAGCACCGCGATGCGCGATTTCGACGCATCCCGCGTCATCGACAGCGGCGCGTTCGGAACAGTGTACAATGTTGGAATTTTCCTTTGATCAATACTCTGTTTACTGCTTTATTCATGGAAAAAATATGCAACGTGATGATGCTTATAGTACAGAGCTTTTGCTCCTTCGATGTGGCCTAACTTCTGTCAAAAAATAGTGCCTCTCCTTCCTGTGCTATGTTCACGTGATAGCAGCCACCTGCGCTCGTCTACTCCGTCCGATGGAGAGAAAAAAAAGAACCGAGACAACTCGAGAACAACGAAACTATTTCTTTCCCGAGCACTTGCTCCTCCTTCTGTATTTTTTCTTGCTTCTCAACTCCATACAACTCGACACTTCTTGCTCTACGTTACAAGTAGCACTAAGTGCTAGTTATATAGGCATAGCACATAGACTAAGAAACGAACACGAATCCGGTTCAGCAATCAAGCCGAATACAGCCTGGACAAAATATGTTTGATTATTAATTCTGATCTAAACCTGATGATCAAAACTAACAGGATCGCATATGCAGTAATTGCAACACCCATATAATCTGTAAACGCGAAAGCGTAACTGATGATGATGCCATTGCCGATGAAGAATTGATCTGAATTAGTAGATGAACAACTGTTCTGTCTGACTAGGATTTGGTTTTTCCCAGCAAGAGGTAAGCCACAAACTCCAACTACAGATGGGGATAGGTGGTATGGCATGAGTTACCCTGCTGGGAGGACCTGACCCTTATTTATAGCCTTTGGTATGGAATCCTATCCTGTCCCATAATTAGAGATAGATTCCAAATAAGTCTCTACACAGATTTAAAATCCAAGTTCATATTTATCCTTAAAAGATAGTCGGCTCTTAATAAATACTTTATTTTATCACTTTATACTTTTGAGCCAACCAAAATAGATAGCTAATATGTATTAAATTCATGTAGGTCCACACAATAGGAAATTAATCCAACAATCTCCCACCTGGACAAATGAGTAAATACATATTAAAAACTTTATGAGCTCCAAAATTGCTATCTATGTCATGAGTATCTTTAAACCAATCCGGTCCATCAATTATATCAACATAAGATCAAAGCAGTCTTCGTCACTTTAAAGCGTAACTAAACCCATCAATGGTCACATATGTCAACATAAAAGAATGACATGGATCAAATATGGATGTGTAGCATGGAAATTACATGAGATGCGATCATAACATGCCTATTTCCAACTGGTCCAACTTTATACCTTATGAGATCAAAACATCTTCTCAGAACCAAATGAGATGATATGAATTTAGAGTAAAAGAACATAAACTTTATTTCTCTAGAGAATATAACTGAAGGTCTTTATATTAAACTGATATTATCACATGAGCATAAGGATAAATTACAAACTCCCACTTGAATTGAATTCCATAAGTGAAACCACACCCATATGAGCAACATGCTCGTGGAACACTTTAGGTGTCAAGCCTTTAGTGAACGGATCCGCAATCATGGAGTCTATACCTATATGCTCAATAGACAATTTACCACTCTGAATTCCTTCTTTCACAACTAGGAACTTGATGTCTATATGCTTAGATTTAGACGAATTCCTGTTGTTATTAGAATAAATAACTGCAGACTTGTTGTCACAATATAACTTTAGTGGTGCATCGACTGATCCAAAATTATGCACCTTGTGACAAAGTTCTGCAACCATATCCCATGATTTGAAGCCTCATAGCAAGCAACATACTCAGCTGCCATTGTGGACGGGGCAATGAGTGACTGCTTAGCGCTTTTCCAAGAAACCGCACCTCCACCAAGTAGATAGATGTAACCTAAAGTGGATTTGCGAGTATCTTGGCAACCAGCAAAATCAGAATCAGAATACCCAGTGATCTCTAACTGATCCAATTTCCTATATGTGAGCATAAAATCCTTCGTCTTTTGCAAATACCGCAACACCCGTTTTGCTGCGACCTAATGATCCAATCCTGGATTGCTTAAATACCTGCTTAGCATTCCAACAATATATGCTATATCTGGTCTAATGAAAACTTGAGCATACATCAAGCTCCCTATCAAAGATGAATAGGGGATGTTCTGCATTTTCTTAGCCTCAAAAATCATTCTTAGGACATTGGCTAATACTGAGTTTTTTTTCACCTTTGGCCACAGGGGTATCTAAGGGTTTACAGTTCTGCATGCCAAATCTTTGTGATGCCTTATCGATATAGTTCTTTTGTGATAATCCAAGTACACCTTGAGAGCGATCTCGGTATATCTGAATTCCTAATACAAAAGAGGCACCACCAAGATCCTTCATCTCAAAATTTTTAGCGAAAAATTTCTTGGTTTCATGCAATAAGCCTATATCGTTACAAGAAAGCAATATGTCATCAACATACAGAACCAAAAATATGAACTTACTCCCACTAAATTTATGATACACACAATCCTCAACTGTATTTACCTCAAAACCAAAAAGAGATAATAACCTCATGAAATTTGTGGTACCATTGCCGGGAAGCCTGTTTGAGCCCATAGATGGATTTCTTTAATTTGCATACCATTTGTAATTTAGATACCATTTGCTTCGGGTCACCTGTAACATCCCAAACTTAAGTGTGTGTCTCAAATGTAATGAAAATGAGGAGAAATTAAAACTTTTTCTTCAAATGAGAATACTTGCCCAAATCTGTAATTCTTGCAAGGGAATTATAGAAAATCAAAACTCAAAAATCAAATTCTCCAATTCACTCCTATCAAAAACCTCCTTGGGAAATCTTGTGCCAAACCTCTGTAAATATTTTTCCTAAGTTCCTTGGGTGACTTGAAGCCCCTCTGAATTTTCTCACAATTTTTAGAAATTGTTTGAATATTTTTAGGGGCAGGTCAAACCTCACTATCCATCCTTCTGGAATTTCGTGAGAATTTTGTGTTGCACAAACATCTCTGAAAATTTTATGGGAGGTTAATATGTTAGTCATAGAGCTCCTGTAAAAATTTCATAAATTTTGGAGTTGTTTTGATACCTCAATTAAATCCACAAAATCTCAGTTCCAAATTCAAACTCATTTGGGTTAGTACTGTTCCACCGGCTCAGACCCGAGTCCGACTTGAGCCAAGCGACTCGGTCGAGTCCACTAGCGGTACTCCGGCTCGGGCGCGCTCGGCCACCAACTCAGGGACCGTTGGATTCTCATCGTGTGGCCCACGATCGCGTAACCCTTCACCCGCGCGATCTATTCTCAGCCCTCGGATTAAGATCGGACGGCTCCGCGTCGTCGTCCTCCTCCCGCACCCTCTCTCTCTCTCGCGCACGGTCGCCATGGCAGGGAGTGGGTAGGGCGCTGTCGCGTCGCGTCGGGGCAGGCGTTCAACGGGAGCCTCTGCGTCGCATTTAATGCACTCGTGCGGCCGCCCCCGGAAGTCTCCGCTCCAACTGCTCCCGTCGCCTTCGTTGTTCTCTAGACCGGTGAGAGCACCCGAGGCTCCCTGCCGTTGCTCTCTCCCTCCGTTGCTACTTAAGCACCGTGCTGCTCCTTAGCTTCCTTTGCTCACCCAATAGCTCTAGCAAGCACCGTAGCCCTTGTTCGAGCCCCACTCGCCTGCCACCGATTGCCGCCATTGCCGCGCTTCGAGCTTTGGTGAAGCGGTAACCCCGTGGCTCTTTCTCGCATTTTCTTGCTCTCTCGGCTCCTCACCTCTCTCTGGAGCTAAGCCCTCATCAATTTGGATTCACCGTGCAGTGTGAGCTCAATTGGAAGATCCCCATTTTCGCCGCTTCTTACTTTGTCTTCTCATGGCGGTGAGTGGACCTCCTTGATTCCTTGCTCCAAAGAAGATCAAGAGGGTCCTTATGTCCCATTTTGATGTTGCGCCTTTGCTCGGTGGCTCAGGCGACATCTCCTCGGGATCGCCATTGCCGCCGCCGGACTTCGTTCTTGGGGCAGCTCGGGCACTCCCAAAGACCGCCGCGTCACTCGGGTAAGTCCCCTATGGCTCATCGAAGCTCGGGCACCCGCCGGTTTTGCCATCGCGAGCTGAATGTTCTTGTCATCGTTTCCGTAGCATCGCCGCCGCTCCTCGCCGTCGCGCCATCGTTGTGGACCCTCACCGGAGGTGTGAGTAATCTTTGGCGTGACCACGGTGCTAATGTGCACCGTAGGTGCCCTTACGCTGTGGCGAGAGCGGCGTGCATCGCCGGCTAGCCGCCGGTGGCGCCTCGGTAGCTTTTGCCGGGCGCTCGTCGTCATTTTGGTCTGGCGGCGTGGCTCATCTGAGCCTTCCATTTCAGAGAATCTGCGGTCTAGATCGCGCGAAGTTTTGTTCTTTCGTCGCGTGAACCGTCCATCTCGCGATCTGCGGTCGAGGTTCGCTCGGGCATTCTTAGTTCATTTGTGTGGGCGTGGTCGTGAGCCGTCCATCTCAAGATCAACGCCCACGACCACCTCGTCTTGGCAGCGGAATCCAAACAGCGTCGCGGTGGATTCAACGAGGACCGTTGGATCCAAGATCAACGGTCCCGTTCATCGTTTCCACGCGGCGCGCTTTGCGCTGTTCCGTGGTCGTTGGACCGTCCGATCCAGGATCGACGGCCCACAATCGTCCACGTCGATTTCAAGATTTAGAATTTCCGATGGATTTATTTATGAACCTGAAAAAGGTATTAATCTTTAGAAATGCATATCTTTTTCATGTTAATTCATTTTAGATGATTCCAGTTGTGTTAATCCTGTTATAACCTCAACTTTAATCTAAAAATGTTTAGGAGATTAATATGACTCAGAAAAGCATGAAATTAGATTTTAATCATTCTCAGCTTTATTAATTGCAATAAAATTTCTGTTAAATTGAAAAATGCATAACAAATTCAATATAAATCCTTTTTAGCTAAACCCAACTTTGTTAATTCTGTTATTACCTACACTTCAATCTAAAAATAGTTATAATTATGTTTTTGTTGCAATAATGTCCAGAATTAACTTTGACTTTGCATAGGCTTTAATTGTTTCTCTAAAATCATTGTAACTTGTAAAATACATAACTAATTCTCTGTAACTGATTTTGGAGTGAATCCAAGTTTGTTGGATTCCTCCATTAATGAACTTGCTAGGAAAAATAGTTTTGAACATGTTACTGTGTCTAGGAGAAATAATTATGCATTATAATTTTATTCAAGTTCTTGTCTTTAAAAATTGTAGAAGTTGCAATGTAACTCCAAAAGAGTTGAAACCACTTCCATTAGTCTTAGAATGTCATTACCTATCTACCGTAAAAATTTCATGTCCAGAAGACCCTAGAAAATATTTTATGAACAGTAGCCCTTTTAATTTAAAATTGGATTTTTCTGGCCGAATTGAATTGTTTTGATCATATCATTTGCATCAAGAGTCCAAATCGATTGATTCTTGTTTCTATATTCATGTTAAATCAATACCTTGCTGCTATAAAAATTTCAAATCATTCGGAGAGCTTTTGCTGTTGGGTCTTGTTGCTTTTCTTTATTCTTATCGACTCTTTATCGCCTTTTCGTTAGGGTTCGACATTTGTGGTAATCCCGAGAACGATCCTCCGCAACAAAGTGACCCTCAACAGCCAGGCAAGCAGTTTGACCATGATTCATCCTATAATTGCAAGTCTATTATGTTGTTTAAACTCTATGTATGCATTGCTACTTTGTTTTAATTATGGTTAGTGGATCCTATAGTTGCATAATCTGTAGGAATACCATGTCTTTACTACCATGAGCCTAGGTTATTTGCTGTGGTTGGAGTTCGTGGATGAACTCCTATCACTTAGTAGTTGTGATTTCAAATGCTTAGCAACGCTTAGATAACGGTAGAAATGGGCGATCATCGGCTTAGTCGATGGTGCGGATCACACAAATCTAAATATTACTCCTTTATGTCCAGCACTTGTGCTTTGTTAATTTGTAAAGTAAAAATCTGAAAATAAAAGATTGTTTAGACTTGGGCATATTGGATGAATGGTGTGGTTTTTGGATTGTGGAAGTATGCCTAAGTCCCTAAGGACCGAGTTACTTGCGCCTCCGTCTTGAGCATATTGTGTACTAACCACACGAGGGGAAATGGGACCCCTCTTGACTAAGTACTTTGGAGGGTGTTAATTGGGGTCGCTTTCGGTTGGTGGTTTTAAAGATAAAATGTGTGTGTGGTGTGGGAGGGGAGCATTAGCTTCCGGGTAGGTCGTCTAATGTCTCCTTCTCCCCGTGGGTTGTGCGACTCAGAATTAGCATTGTCCATTGGAAATGTCTCGTAGGACTTAGCCGTGCCGGCATACCTTCGGAAGTGTGCTTAAAGGAAAGGCGGTCGGACGTGTGGGTACAGTGGTACACCCTGCAGGGATAAAACTATTCGAATAGCCTCGTCCTAGGTTATGGACACGCCGGATCGCCCGTGAGAACTAGCCTACAACATTTAATTAAAACTTGACTTGGTTGGTATGAACGGGGAGTTCATGCTATTGTTGTGGTGACTAATGGGTTAGTCACTTCTAGGTTGTTCATGTTGTTGTTATTATGTATTAACACGTTGTTATTTCAACAATTAAAAATGCTTTGCCAAATTGCCTTCAATCTATTATGTTATTGCAAATAAATGTTGCTTTATGCTAAATGAGACATACAACCTCCACTTACATAAAGCTTGCATGTAGCATATGTTATAGGCTGTTATCTTACACGTAAGTCTTGCGGAGTACTTTATGTACTCATCTCGCCCGTGGTTGTGGCATTTTGTGGCTTTTGTTGCAGAGGGAGGGTGAGATCCTAGAGCCTCACTTTTGTCCCACGTGTTGCAGCTTCTTGACGGCTAGCTTGGCGGTCGGTCGATGCCTAGGGGTTAAGGCACCTGATTGGCTTTGTGTTATAGCCATCTTTATGGCACTTTTGCTTCATTGTTATCTCTTTAGAGTTGTTGCTATTTGGCCTTAGGGCCCTCTTTTGTAATAGCTATTCCATATTAATATTAACTTCTGGTTTGTTGCTTATGTACTATGTGTTGTATGGAATTGATACATTCTTTTGTTGTGAGGTATGTATACTGCATTCTGGGAAGTATACATCTCTCGAGACTGGGTTTATTTGGTTGATAATACTAGGGTCAATTGGATGACTAAGTATTATGAGCCTAATAAATCCGGGTGCTCACATCACCGACCACAAAGTTTTTTAGTTGCACCATATAAATCGTCTCATTAATGTTTCCATTTAGAAACGCTGTTTTTACATTCATCTGATGAAGCTCTAGATCAAAAAATGCCACAAGTGTCATAATGACCCTAAAAGAGTATTTTGAGGAAACCGGAGAGAAAGTCTCTTTATAGTCTATGCCTTCCTTTTGCAACAAGACGAGCCTTATATCTTTTCACATTGCCTTTCGAATCCCATTTGGTCTTAAATATCCATTTACAACTACGCGCAAGAGCGTGCGACGCCCCAGTTTGCTTCCCGTCATCAACCTTGGAGAGTCTAGTCATGGATGCAGCTTCAGCCATTCCCGCTCCTATTCTCACTCGTCGAGTTTCGGCCAGAGCCGTTCTCACTCCCACTTCCCAGGCAACTGTACTGTTTGTGGTAGCCTGTACCCCCGTTGGAGCAGCCAGGATTAGTCTAGATTAGCCAGTAGTGCTTGCTAGGCAGTCCTTTGTTGCAAGCACTTTCTGTTTCCTTCTTTTGTAGACGTTGTGTTTGTATCTTGTGTCATGGCTTAGCATCACCTATATGCTGTGCTTTAGGAGTCATGTAACACCTAACTCCCTTAATATAATGCAACCATTCTAGGCTTTGTATTGCTGTTGATTCTTTTTCCTCGATGGTTTAAAGTTCTTCCGTTGTGCTCTAGAGGGCCAGTAAACCCTCATATAACTCCTCTAGTTCTAAGCTGAGTTGTTCCCTCAGATGGAACCAATGAGAGCAGCAGTCCAAGTCTTCCTCCCTTGTTCTCTCTCGTCTAGTGTGCTTTTCCCTCTCGCCTATCGTGCTTTCTTCCTCTCATCTATGAAACCTGTGGAGATTTGTTGAAGATTGTTCAGACAGATGAGTCGCATGGAAGCTATTTTTGTTGGATTAACTAGTGTGATTGGATGCCAATCTAGATAGCTTCGGGAAATCCTTGATAGGACTGATTTTGGGAATTGAAAATTTTAAGATTTGCAGATATTATAAGAAGATCTTGTGAGTACTAGAGTATGATGATGGATAAGCCTTGATCATGAAAGGTTTAAAGAATAACCGATCGGTGGATTACATAGATTATGGAGAAAGAAAATGAATATGGAGGAAAATTTTGATTGATCATAATGGATATAGGAATCTGAAGTACTGATTTGATTATTAGGAGGAATTGGATTTTCATGTTGATTCATGATATTAATTTTGAAAGAGTTAGTTGGATCTTAATTGGATTGTAGAAATATAATGGTTGGATGTTAGATTATCGAAATGTATTACGGTTGGATTTTGATCAAAGAATTACATAATTGTTGAAGATTGGATTATAGGATTACCAATTCAGGATATTGATTTTGATAGAGTAAATTGAATCAAAAAAGTATGAAATTAATTGGATATGTTGGTAACTTTGGATTCAATTGAATATGATTGAATAGAGAAGTTGGGATCTAAAAGAAATTTTGGTTGGATAATAGAGATATGTCTTGACTGGATTATAGAAGGGTATAATTGCAGGATATTGGATTATACAAACGTATGATTGTTGGATATTAGAATATATGATTGAAGGATACATTACTGATGTTGGAGTTAGTCCAGATAATTGTTGATAGATATCTTACTGATATTGGAGTTGGATTAAATAATTGTTGGATAGATGGTTATAAAGTAATTCGGCAGATTAAATTTGAATTTTATGGATTGCAAACAGTCTTTGGAAGGTTCTGTAATATAGATATTGGATTTATATAAAGACATTCTGGAGAATTGCAATTGATAAATATGCTTGAGGAATTAAGTGAATAATGTCGTGGATTTAGTCAAGAATTTTAGAGGACGCAATTGCGCGATTGTACTCTTAGGAGAATTTCGTTCCAAAAAGGGGATAGAATGAAATTTTAGCATGATCTTGGAGTTTACCGGATTGGAAGATGTGATTATTGCTATCAGATTTGGTGGATTTATGAATTGGAGAAATCATGAAATCAGAATGGTGAATCGATTGGATTATTTAAGTCTATGCCTAAGAAAGATTTGGGAATTATGATATGATATCGATAGAATATGAGATTTATTAATTAACTGGACTTTATTTTAATTGGGTGACCTCATGCTATGCTGGAATGGTGGACTTCAATAATAGTGAGACTAGGATCCAACAATTTGGAAGACAAAAATTAATAGCTTTTTAGTTGGCATTCCAGTACATAGTTGTGAACCAGCAGTTGGCATCAGTTTTGCCAACAAGTGCCATCGACAAGCCACCCCGGTGGGATTCAACTTCAAAGCTACACCAACTTGATGCAAGACTTCAGCTCCAAGCAAAAGTCATTAGACCTCACCAGCATCTAGAGCCGTTTCCCCGCCAAGCCAAAGCTGGCCAAGTGAACCATGTCACTGCCGCCCAAAAGCCCAACCAGCTTTAGGAGTAATGAGATGTACGTTCTCTGGGAAACTCGAATCTCGAGGTCGAGATTCTGTTTAAGGCGGGTAGGATTTGTAACGTCCCTTTTTCGGACGGTTAATGAATATAATTTGCATAAAATATAGGTTCAATATAATCAAAGTATTGACTTGCCTTGGATATAAGTAAGAGGATCTTGATATTCTTGTGCTTGATCAACTTGGAGATCATCTGCGTCTTCGAATCCTAATCGGATGATCGCACCGGAAAAAGGCACAAATAAGCAAAGATAGCGAATAAATAATAAAGAACAACAAATGAACTCCAAAATAAACAAGACCTATGCCATTAGCAAGATCTTGAATTAACAAATTTTTAGAAATAAACTTCATAATTTTTGGAGTTACGACGAGGGAGAACGGAGCTTC
Source organism: Phyllostachys edulis (assembly GCA_036346405.1). NCBI lineage: Eukaryota > Viridiplantae > Streptophyta > Magnoliopsida > Poales > Poaceae > Phyllostachys > Phyllostachys edulis. The sequence goes on along the minus strand of JAYEVD010000930.1, from coordinate 207,567 downwards.
CAAAGTTCGGGTTTGAATTAAATAAAGGAGGAGAGAGGATTGGGTGCACTGTACAGTGTATGGACCGAGTTCAGCCGCACCAGTTCAATGGGGGTACTGTTCATGGGGCCCACTCCGAAGAGAGAGGGAAAGGGCTTAAGCCAAACACATGTGGGTCCACTCAACCAAAATCCCCCATTCTGATTTCCGTCGGTTCAGAGAGAAGAGAGCAGAGGAAGGGACGGGTGGCAGGGAGCGCTAGCGGCGCCGACGAGTGGCGGCGTGGGGAGGCCGGTGAGCAGGAAGGTTGGTACCCGGTGATGGCAGGGAGGCCATGGGCGGCGGCGGCAGCGCCAGAGACACACGAAGGCGGCGGCAATGGCACAAGGGGTGGTGGCGGGCGCACTGGTTTGTGGAAGTGCGCGGCAGCACCGATAGTGCGGTGGTGCTGAGGGGAAAGGGATGCGCGCATGGGCGACGACAGGAGATGGGGGAGCCGAACGGGTGGTCGGGGCTGTTCGGGAGAGGCTCAAGCAGTCCGGCGGCGGCGACTGGAAGCAGAAGAGAGGAGGCATCGGCGGCGGAAGCTCACGGCGGCGGGGAGGGAGAAAGGAGGACGGGAACGACATCCTCACGTCGTGGGGCAGCTCGTGACACGGTTGGCCAGGGCGGCGACTCATCGACGTCGCTGTGTGGCGGCGAGGCGGCGCGGTCGGCACGGGAGCGGGAGCTCGGCTCCGACTCAGTGGAGAAGAAGGGTGAAAGGGGCAAGGGCACAGGTGGGGGAGGGGAGGCAAGAGGGGGCTCCAAGGTCCTTCTTAAAGCCGAGAGCAAGGGCGAGGCGGTGCGGCGTTAGCGTGATGGGCGAGCACAACAGTGCATGGACCGGGTCACGCGGGAGTGTTGGCGTCAAGGGGAGTTGGTGGGCTTCAGCGGAGTAGGCGCGAAGGAGGAGGAGCACGCGGGTGGCGTCGGCAGCGTCTTGGCCGAGCGGCGAGGGCAAAGAAGGAGGTAGCGTGTCTGGCCGGTGGCGTCACGAGCTATAGTGTCTGGAGGCGCAGCGATGTCGATGGTGAGAGAGCTGGTGCCAAGAGAACGCGAGGGAAGAGAAGAGAGGGAGTGTTGGGGATGGGGCGGCCAAGAGGAAGAGCCAGGGAGATGGAGCCAGGGGGAAACGACGCTGGGGCTGGGCGCTGCCTCGGGCCAAAAGAAAGGCCAAAGGGGGAAAGAAAAAAGGGGGGCTGGGGCAAGGGGTTGGGCCGGCTGGGTTGGAGGCAAGATGGGCTTGGCCCAGAGGAAATGGGTTGAGCCCGAAAGAAGAAGGAGGCCCAACTCGAAATGGCCCAGGAATTCATAAGAGTGGAGAAGCTCCAAACCAGAAATTGAATTTCAAATGTTAAGGACATTACATTTGAAACACAAACTGGAGCTAAAAAGAAGAAAGAAGGTTTTTCGCAGTTAGTTTGATAATTTTGAATTACGGTCTTTAATTCTTTAGTCAAATGTATGTTAAAGCTTAAGGTAGTTAAATACCCATTTGATGATTTATTAATTAATATGCCATCCATGAAAATTTGAATGCATTATTCCTTTGTCACCCTAGTAATCTATATGGTAATACTAGCTATAGGTTGCACTTAAGCAACATGCTAGTCTTGCTTAAGTACCGGGGTATTAAAATACCCCAAACATCATTCTTCAAACATGAAATGATTTGGATAGTTATTGGTGGTCCATTGACTAAAAGGAATGAAATAATTTGGTTTTACTACTCAAAACCCTAATAGCTAACACCACATTTGGGCGGATGGAGAGGTGGCGGGTGCTCCGGGAGCACGAGAATGGTTGGTATGAGGAAAGAACCGTCCGGATGGATTAAGGACTTAATCTTGTCACGACCTCCCGTGTTAAACAAGTACAATCACAAGTCTGCAAAGTGCAACTTGGCCTAGTAAAATTATTAAACCCTGAATGTGTCTCACATGGTGGAGAAAGGGAAAATGCGTAAGCTTGTAGTACATCCAGCTTGAATGGGTGAGGTTGCCAGTAGTTGTGGGTAGTCCAAATCTACACCCAGCACTGCGGTACAACGATCCCGCGCAACGTATGGGTGCAACCCCATATGGGTGAGATGACGGAAAGGGCAAGGTAGTTTGAAAGGTTACTGTGACGGTCGCTCAACTACATGGCTACAAAATCATGTGGGGTAACGAGTATGACTATCTCTTGTGGGTACAGTGTACAACCTCTGCAGAGTCTAAAACTGTTTAAACAGTCGTGCCTACGGTCAAAGGTGGACATGGAATCTTAACTTGAGTTAGTTCTATTTTAAACTTTGTGGGTGGTATGAAAAATGTGGAAGGGCTCACCTAGCCCTGTGTTGGATTTTACCTGAGTCTTCAAGCTCAACGATGGTAGTAATAGGAGGTAGCTCCAATAAAAAAGATACATAAGGTAGAGTTTCCGCCGGAGGGAATCTCTACTGAATTAAATATTGCACAATTACTCTCTAGTGCAATTTGTTAAAATGCTAAGTGATAGGAATTTGTAATTATGATAATTCAAAACATTGCTTTAGCAAATAAAAAAACCCGAGCCATCTTTGTTAAGCCTTGCATGTATATTATTGCATTGTGTGTTGGCTCGTGAGCACAGAAGTTGTACTCATTCTCGCTCTTTCCGAAAAAAACCCTCAAAAGCAGGAAATCCCGATGACTACGCGTACTACGAGGATCCAGAAGCTGGAGGCCTAGGAGATGGCTCAGGAGATGGTGAAGCGCAATTTAGTTTCTTTTAGTCTAGATCTCGCCGCAGTTTAGTTGACTCCGTTGGTGCTTGCGTGCATCTAATATTAGCCAAGCTCTTGGTTAATATCGGGCGCACATGGGTTTCCCCAGTCACTTGCCTGTAGAGAGATGTGCTCTCACTCCTTTTTGCTTCTGTTGTCATTTCCGCTACTTTTGTAATGTACTCAGTTTGGCCTGTTCGGCCATTATTGTAAAACTTGACCCGATACGGTCTATGTAAAGCTCTGATGTGTTGTTTAATAAATGGTAGGGCTTCATCTACGCTATGTATGAATTGATTCAGTGACGTATCTGTGAGTGCTATCTACTGATCCAGGGAATAACACAGTGTTTTCACAGATGATTTAAATTCTCAGAATCCGGGTCCGATAAGTATGTGTCTCGGACCGGTCTGATAGGTACGGCCCGTTTGGCCAGCTGAGAAGGGCAGGGCTGTAACGTCGAAGCAAATCGTGAAGACAGAGAGCAAGCGCAGCTTCCAGGCAGGTGCGACGTCAAGAGCAAGGACCGAGAGGCTTTCCAGCGGGAAGGTGCTGCTTCGTGCAAGTCCAGTCGAAGACAGGGCAGCGGGTCCTACTGGGAAAACCCAGTGCATCGTTTTTTCTGGACTAAGCCGAGCGTTCGTGTTGTGCATAGGTTTTACTGGAACGAAACAGTAAACAGCAAAGGAAAAATTCCAACAGTGAGATGTGCATGGTTGCTGTCCCAACGAGCCTTCCTCTTACATCACATTTTCCATTCTTTATAGAAAAAGTAAGACTATAGGCCGCTCCTGTTGTGTATACAGCTCCAAGCTCCAAAGTCAAGATCCAACGTTAGTAGTAGTTGAAGGCTGCAAGTTAGACATAGAATAGAGGGAGGGAGAGAGAGAGCACCACTGATCCACCTGAGCTAATGGAAACTATCACATCTGCAATCGTGGGTGAATTCCTCAGCCGATTCGTCTCCTTTCCAGCAAGTACACAGATCGAGCATGTCGTGAGAAGGATCAAGAAAAACTGCAAAATCTCCTACTGCGAGTTCGTGTTGTTGTCGAGGAGGCAGAGGGACGATACATCACCAACTTCACCATGCTCACGCAGCTCAAGACAATTGTCGAGAGTATGTATCGAGGGTACTACATTTTAGACACCTTCAAGTGCAAGCCCCTCGAGGAGATGATGATCAAGGATGGAGGGGAGGTGAGCAGTTCTTGTTCCTTGTCTTATTCAAATCCAGCCAAACGCCTTCATACAACTGCTAGTACAACTAAGAGCATTAGCGTTGGTGATGACCTAAAAAGCACACTGAAAAGTTTAGAAACTATTGTTTCTAATATGACAGAGTTTGTCATACTTCTTGGTGCGTGCGAACGTATGCATCACAAGCCGTATGACACCTATCTTTACCTTGACAACTTCATGTTTGGACATGTCGTCGAAAAGCAGCGGATCATCAACTTCTTGTTGCAAGACAGCCCTTCTTTTGGTCCTCTAGTTGTGCTTCCAATCATCGGTGGCTGTCGTACTGGTAAGAAAACTCTGGTGGGGTATGCATGTAGTGACACTAGAGTCTGCTCCCACTTCACCTCAATTTTGCACCTCAAAGGGGATGATATTTGGAGAATGCACCATGGATTGTTCAGGCGTGTGAAAACTTTAGTTGTCATTGAGTTTCGTTCAGACGTGGATGATGAGGATTGGTAGATGTTTTGCTCGTCAGCAACACAGTTGGGTAGAGGAAGCGAAGTGATCGTCATAAGTAGGCATGAAAAGATTGCAAGGTTTGGAGCAGTAAAGCCAATTAGTTTGAACAGCTTGCTAAATGAGGAGTGTGTTACCTCTTCAAGGTTCTCGCATTTGGTAGCGCAAACCCAAAAGACCACCCTCAGTTGGAATCAATAGGGATAGAAATAGCAGTAATGTTGCAAGGGTTGCTCTTATCTGCAAATGTGATTGCTGACATGCTAAGAAAGAACGTGAATGTCCAGTTTTGGCTCCGGATATTGAACAGGTATAGAAATGGGGTAGACAACAACTTCTCTATCTTTGGTGAGCATCCAAAAGCTATTCTGGACAAGGACCATCCAGTTGACCTCACCAAGCTTGCGCCTCCATCTAGTACTCCTCTTTGTGTCAGACCTCCTTGCAGCAAAGGTGTTGATGCTTGCAAGGAGAAATCTAAGGTGACATTTGGTGACCTAATTGCGGGTTGTAATATTGTTTTGCCTAAGGAGGAGTTTTGAGATAGTGGTGTGGGAGTCAAGGATACCCCCTTTCACTAAGTATGTTACATAATTTTTTTTTAAATAATCTATTTTTTAATCGAAATATCAAAAATATTCCAGCGATTTTTTTTTTCAAAAATATACGTCTGTCGCCCAATGGTTGGGCGACGAGCTCCTATCGCTTAACGGTTTGGCGCATCGCAAACTGTCGCCCAACCGTTAAACTTTAAAACTACCTGAGGCGGCGGTTGGTGTCATTATTACGATCGCCGCGGTTGGGCGATAGGATCGATCGCCCAACCGTCAATGCATGATGCATATTCGATCGCCGCACCGTTAGGCATTGGATTGCTTATATAGGCACCAGCGGTCCCCTGACGCTCATTTCGCCGGCGAAAGCTAAATCGCCGTCGCTACGGGAGAAGAAAGAGAGGAGAGGAGAGGAAAAAGAGAGGAAAAGAGAGGAGAGGAGAGGAAAAAGAGGGAGAAGAGGAGGAAAATTTAGACTACGAGGTAAGTTTGTTTTATTTTGTAGTGTATTCTTTTAGTAGGTAAATAGTTTAGTTAGATAAAATAATAGTGTAAGTAGCGCTCGTGAGGAAGCGTAGTTAGAGAAAACAGAGTAGAAAATCGAAATGTTGTTGATTTGTATGTAAGTAGAAGCGATAAAAAACTTTAGAAAATCCTCAAACACCGAGCGCATAGTAAAAAGTTAAAATAAATAGATGCGCGGACATTCAACTAAGGTGTTTGATAGGATACTTCAAAGGAATTGAGATTCGGTGATACTTTTGCAAACATACGGGAATGTAGAAATGTTATTTGCATATAGTCAAACCCTTCGGACAACTATTAAAATGGCATACAAACTTTATTCCTTTGTGTACAAGAATTGAAGCATCGTAGGGCGTTCTACGTCTGCCATGTGACTAGCCAAAGTCTTGGTCTTGTGTCTTGTAGTGTATTTTTGCACCAAAGGTCTTAGTGTAATATAGTTGATTTGTCCTAGGAAACTTTATTTTGTAGTATACTTTTTTGGGTACGTAAATAGTTTATTTAGTTAAATGGGTAGTATAATAGCACCCGTAGGAAATTGTAGTTAGAGAAAAAAATAGAAAATCGAAATGTTGTTGATTTGTATGTAAGTAGTAGCGATAAAAACTTTAGTTAGAGAAAAATAGTCTGTGAGGGAGTATTATTAGTCTTTGTTTTGTGAGATGTATTGTAGTAGTGTAGGTGTGTGCGTGGCCGACTATTCTTGGGTGAATAATGCGTGACCGAGCGCATAAGGAGGATGAATTATTTGTATAAACTAATTAGTAAAAGTAAATTAGTATGAACTAACTGACTTAGGTAATTGGTAGAAGACCGGAATGCCACTTGTAGCATTTCGGGTTGCAAGTTAGCGTCCGAATCGGATAATGCCTGCTATGGAATAGCTCGGTTTTTAGGTTGAATCTGAATATCGTACCACACGTTCATTGCGGCCTCTGCCTTTTAGGGAATGAATGATGTCTTGATCATGTTGTCGTGTAGTTGTCGACGATAGACGAAGGGCTTTACAAATGTAAATTACAATGTAGCGATGATTGCATGTCGTGCGTTATGGTGACTAATTGCAATGTTGGAAATATTTGCAGCCATACAATAAGTCATGCTGTACCCACTACATTGAAAGTGCATTACGGTGTTGGCACCGTTCGTGAAGGTCCGTCGCGGTGTTGACTTGAGCAGTTTTGACAAGCCACTCTGGTACACCCGACGGCGAGAATGCACGAATCAAAGATGTGAAGCATTGGTGACCCAGCTTCTCTTTGAACCCCGAGGTGTCTGTCGACATACAAGGGCTTTGGAGCCGGTCTTCCACGAACATCGGTGGGAGTTGAGAAGACCGATCGCACGGCGATGTGGAAGGGCTTTATAGAAGGATGTCGGCAGTGGATATGAGTGTGTGATACTTGTGCAACCATGCCCAAAAGAAGTCGCGGGGCCCCTGTCGGATATCATCCGGGTGTTGCGAGCAGCTCGGGTGCCCGGCATGTTGGTGAAGAAGAGGACTCGGAGGACTGTGTTACGAAGAGTTCAGAGAATGTTGCTTGTGATGAGCCCGACGCGGTACATATAGGAGAGGAAGATCGGGCACCGCATGGTGAGCCTACAGGACAAGCTGATGAAGGAGAGCATAGGGATTACATATTGCATCAAATGGAAAGCGATGACTGGATGGCCTTGGCTGAAGAGGAAGCTTTACAAGAAGGCAGACGAGGCGATTCGATGAGGACGGAGCTCCCATCCCCGAATGGAACAGATTTGTGCCGAGGGTCTATGTGCGCACGACGAGCACGAATCGCCGTGGGAGTACCATGCCACCGAGGTTCGGTTGCACTCAATGTTTCTTGATAAGACATCCTTACAGGATGCCATTAAGTATGGGCTATGTCTATCGCGGCGGACGTTTGGTCGTCAAAGCTAGCCAAGAGCGATACAAATCAAATGCGAAAGGTGCGGTTGTCCTTGGCGAGTGCACGCAAGATAGACCAAGTATGAGACTCACTGGATTGTCTCGAAGGTGGCGCCGCACTCGTGCATGCTCAGCAGTGTTTTGTGTAGACATCGTAACATAACGTCGACATTCATAGCTAATTTGATGTATGGAGAGATAGTGGAGAAGAAGGATATGGAGGCCAAGCACATTATGGTGGCTATTGAGAAGAAATTCAAGTACAAGATCAGCTATGGGAAGGCGTGGCGTGCGAAGCAGAAGGCTATGGAAAGACGGTTTGGATGTAACATCCCAAATGTATAATCAGGGTTATTCAAGTATAATTATATGTGTAGAAATTAAAACTTTTTCTCACAACTTGAAAACCCTTACAATCTCATGTAATTCTTGTCCAAGAGTTGTGTAAACCAAGAACACAAAGCTCTTGTTGACCAAAAGTCAAATTCATTTTCCAATTCTCTCAAATCTTGTGCCAAACAATTGGAAAGTATCTTCCTTGGTCCTAAAACTGAGGTGGGACCCCTCTGAAAAATATCACAAGTTGTAAAACTAGTTTGATAATTTTTGGAGGTAAAATGAATCATTGAACAACCTTAATGAAATTCCTGAGAAAAATGCATTGCATAATAACCTCTGGAAAATTTATGTAAGGTTAATCATGTTGTCAGCTAGCTCCAGTTAAAATTTCATCAAATTTGGAGTTCATTTGCTAGCCCAAACAATTTGGCAAAGTCTCAGCTGTAGAAACAAAATTTAAAACCCTGCACTGTTCCTTGGGCTAGCCATGTTCAAAGCTGGTCCAGCCCAACCATGTCTGCACCTCAGCAGACCTCATCTCCACCTTGATCAGGTCGTAGCTGTTGGATCTACATCCAACCGCCACGACCTCCTCTCAGGTCAACCTTGCTTAGGACCTCCCCACCTCCCCGCGTTACATGGCCGTAAGACCCCTCTTTGCATTTAGTTGAGGTCGTGAGTCGTTGGATTTACATCCAACACCACGACCTCCTCCTCAAACGTTCTCGATTAAGACCTCCCCACCTCATCGAGTCACGGCCCGGCTGGATCAAAGATCCACGGTCATGACCTCCCACATGCGTTAAATCCCAAAGACCTCCGCTTTGTTGAGGTCTTGGCCCTTGATTAAGATCCAACCGCCCCGACCTCCCATGGTTATCCAACCTCAAAACCACCTTCCACCTTGGCGAGGTCATCATTTGTTGGATTTACATCCAACCGCTCGACCTCCTTTGTACTCACTTGAGGTCGTGGCGCTGGATTTACATCCAAAGGCCACGACCTCCTCTGAAAAATATTACAAGAAGGTCCTCCCGCCTTGATGAGGTCCATGCCCTTGGATTTGCATCCAAAGGCCATGACCTCCCCTCGATCTCTTATGCTCGCGTGCGATTAAGTCCCAACCGGAGGTCCGCACTGCTGGATGGAGATCAACGCTTTGGACCTCTGTCCATTTCCTCACGTGCGTTTTCACGTTAAGGAGATCGGAGGCCCACGACCTCCTCGCCCTTGATCGTGTGGTGGGACCTCCTCCCGGCCACTTAAAACGAACGTTCAAAACTCTCATCCGATGGCGGGACCTCTCCCGTGTCTTATCCAACGCCACTAAGACCTCCTGTTCTTCTCCTTCCTCTGGCGCGGGCAAGCTCGGCGAAGCATTTATTATGTGTCGACCTTGGGGTACACTTCATGACTCTTTCTGACCGCATTTAATGCAGTCGCTTTTAGCCTCTCGAGTCAAGCCCGAGCCTCGCCCCTTGTCGCCCCCATGTCTTGTCCACCTCATGGACCAGCCAGTGGGCTAAGCTCACCATGGAGCTTAGCCCCACTCATCACCTTCAATCAGGTTATAAAGTACCCTTGAAGCCTCCCTTGGCTTCCTTTGCACCTAATTGACCTCGGCCTTGCACTTTGTGCGTGGTGAGCTCCTCCTCCACTAACACTCACTCACCTCACTAGTGGCGCCATTGTTGATGTCCTTGGAGCATCTCGGTAGCTCAAGGGTTCCCGTGGCTCCCTCTTCCACCCTCGTTCATTTTGTGCTCCCCAAACCTCTGGAAGTTAACCCTAACTTAGTTTGTTTGGGCGCTTTTGAGGAGGACAAAGTCGGGCTTGAAGTGGAGCTTTGGCCGTGGAGCCCTGTCTTCCCCAACTCCCGCCACCACCTCCACGACCTCCCAAAGACCTTAGGACCATCGGGTAAGCCCTGTTAGTCCTTTAGATCTTGGCACCCTATGAATGATCTCGCGGAGCTTTAGTTTGGCATAAGCTTGTTTGTCGCATGAGCTCATTTTTGCTTTTCGGTTTTGCCCGTCTTGGTCACCTCTGTCCTCTCCGGTCTCGGGCGCTCAAGGCCGTCATTGCCGTTGAGAGAAGGTCCGTTGCGTGCGCGTGGTTATTGCGAACCGCGGTACCATTGGATCTCGCCGGCGAGGTCTACATCGCCGGCGAGAACCAAATATTTGAACACGGGTTTTGTCGGACGCAACGACAACGCGTCGTTGTCGTTTTAGGACAAAAGATCCACCGAGTTAATGCGCTTATCATTGCTCCCATCATTGAATTCATTTGGTGTGTCTTAACTGTCTTAAATCCACCATTTATCGCGCGCCATTAAGTCCTCCAAGCACGGACCTCCTCGTGGTCCCGCGCATTTAATCTCTTGTCCATAGCGCTGCGTGTCGTGCGCTAATTCTAGCGCCGATCTCGACATCCGCACCTCCTCCAAGGAGATCTGGCGTCCAAGACCTCCTTGGCGCAATCTTAGCCGTCGAGACCTCCTGGAGGTGCAGTGGCGTTGAGGACCTCCTCTGGGACCTCCTCGAGGTCATCTCACCGCTGAGGACCTCCCTTTTAATCTGGTCCGTTCCGGACCTCCTTCCATGTTGTGGTCCGTTAGATCTTCCATCTCGGCCATGACCTCCCTCACCTCGCGCATGTGCGTGGTTAGGAGGTCCAGACCTCTGGACCTCCCAGTGCATGTGTGTTGTTCTCTGGGAGGTCTCGAGCCGTTAGATCTGAGATCTGTGGCTCACGACCTCCCATGTCTTTGTGAGTGTTGAAATGCCAAGTAAAGTCTTAATAATAAATGTAATAAGGTATAAACTTTAGAATTTCATATCTTTTTCATTTTAAATCCTTTTGAGGTCATTCAAATTGTGTTAGCTCTGTCTTAAACTTGACTTTAATCCAAAAATGGTTGTAAGTTGAGTTCAGCTCCAGAGCACAGTTTTGCCATAGGTTTTAGTACTCCTTTTGGATAATACACTCAAAATTTAGGTTTAACTTGTAAAACCCATAACTAATGTTCTGTAGGTTATTTTTGAATGAGACCAACTTTGTTAGCTTCCTCTATTAATGAACTCACTGTAAAAATTAGATTTGAGCATATTGCTGTTATAGAAATAAGGACTTGGGCATTATAATTTTGTTCAAGTTCTTGTTTTTGAAAAATTATAGAAAGTGCAATATAGCTCCAAATGGGATGAACTCAATTGTGTTATTCATCTCATGAGGTGCTGGTTTCACAGTAAAAATCTCAGCCTCACCACTTTTCTAGAAATTGTTGCCTCATAATTAAATTAGTGAATAGTGCAGTTTGGTATTTTCAGGGCTGAGCAGAATTGTTTTGCTCATAACTTTTGCATTAAGGATCCAAATCCATTGGTTCTTGTTGCTAAATTCCTAAAATCACCCTCTTACTGCTGTAGAAATTTCAGAGAATTTGGAGTTCGTTTGCTGTGCTGTCTTGTTGTTTTTCGTCGTTCTTATCGGTTCTTTATCGTTTTTCCGTTAGGTTTCGACATTTGTGGTGATCCATAAGCGACCCTCCGCAACAAAGTGACCAGCAGCAAGGCAAGCAGTTTGACCATTTCCATCATTGTCCCATTACTTTAAAGCTTACTACTTTGTTTTACTTCTATGTATGCATGCTACTTTGTGTTAAATGTCGCTAGCTTTCCTATAGTTGCATAATCTGTAGGAATTGTTATCCTCTACTACCAATGAGCCTAGGTTATTCGCTGTGATTTGAGCTCGTTGGATGAGCTCTTATCACTTAGTAGTTGCGTTTAAACCGCTTAGACATGCTTAGCTATCGGTAGTAATGGGCGATCATCGACATAGTCGATGGTCTTGATCACACAAGTATAATTATTCCTCCTATATGTCCAGCACTTGTGCTTTGATTAATTGTAAAATCAAAAACTGAAAATAAAATGTCGATTTAGACTTGGGCATATTGGATGGGTGGTGCGGTTCTTGGAATGTGGTGGTATGCCCGGTCCCTAAGGACCAGTACTTGGGTCACTAAGCCAAGCGCTTTTATGTGCTAACCACACGAGGGGATATGGGACCTCTCTTGACTAAGTACTTTGGGAGGTGTTAATTATGAGCTGGTTGGTGGGTATGTTTTAATAAAATCTGTGTGTGTGGTGTTGGGAGGGAGCATTGGCGGACCGGTTAGGCTGTCTAATGTGTCTTGTCCCGTGGAGTTCTTGGCTCGTAATTAGCATCGTCCATTGGAAATGTCTCGTAGGACTTAGCCGTGCGGCACACCAAAGGTCGTGTGCCTAAAGGAAAGGCGGTCTGATGTGTGGGTACATTGGTACACCCCTGCAGGGATAAAACTATTCGAATAGCCTCGTCCTAGGTTATGGACATGCTTGGTAAGGTCGTTCAAGACTAGTCTCAACCTTTTAATTAAAACTTGATGGGTTGGTATGAGCAGGGAGTTCATGCTATTGTTGTGGTGACTAAGGGTTAGTCACTTCGAGGTTTGTTCTTGTTGTTGTTATTATGTTATTATCGCGTTGTATTTCAACAATTAAAAATGCTTTATCAAATTGCCTTCAATCTATTATGTTATTGCAAATGAAACTTGCTTTGTGCTAAAATGTAAGTCCAAAGCTCCATCCACTTAATTAAAGCTTGCATGTAGCTAAATTATAGTTACATTATCTTACGTCGGTCTTGCAGTACAATAAACAAGTTATTGTACTCATTTGCTTTGCTTAACAAATTTGTTGCAGAGGGCGGAGGTGAGCTCCAAGAGCCTTACTACGTGCCACGTGTTCTTTGTTTCTTGACGACTAGCTTGGCGGTCGGTCGAGATGCCTAGGGTTAAGGCACACCGATTGGCTTTGTGTTATAGCCATCTTTATGGCACTTTTGCTTCATTGTGTATTCTTGTAACTTATTGCTATTTGGCCTAAGGGCCCTCTTTTGTAGTAGCTATTCCATATTAATATTAACTTCGGTTTGTTGCTTATGTTCTATGTGTTGTATGGAATTGATATATTCTTTTGTTGTGAGGTATGTATCTTGCATTCGGGAGTATACATCTCTCGAGACCGAAGTTTATTCGGTTGATAATACTAGGGTCAATTGGATGACTAAGTATTATGAGCCTAATAAATGTCGGGGTCTCACATTGGATCTTTTGAGGCAGCGTACGACAACCTTCCTCGTATGCTTGAGGTGCTGCAGGAGAGAAACCCGGGCACGTACATTGCTGTGAAGGACATGCCATCTAAAATTCCGCGAGGTTTTTTAGTAATGCATAGGGCCTTCGTAACCTTGATCCTCGCCGATCGAAGCTTTTAGGCATATGCTTTTGTGATCTCGATTAATGACGGACTTTTTGACCGGAAATACAAGGCGAGATCCTTACCGCCATAGGCGTTGACGGAACAATCAAATTCGGCATTGGCCATCGCATTTGTCGAAGGTGAGAATTTCCACAGCTGGTTGTGGTTCCTTCAACATCTGAGGGTGGGAGTTGTTGGAGCTCGTCTGGTGTGTGCGTGATCCATGATCGCCACGCCGGATGTTGAAGGCCATAAAAACTTCAGGAAGACCGGAGGAGCCGTTCCCTTAATTTGGATATGACGAGTAGATGGTGTATTACGCCATTTGGGGCCAACTTCTTCAAGAAGTTCTCAAGCAACCCTTGGTGAAGCTATTCAAGAGGTGGCTATCGTAACCAAAGAATATAAATTTGACGCTTATGGGCGCCTTTGAGCCAACACAAGAGAAACACGTGGACACGAGGAACCAAGGAGCAGAGTCTGAACCGGTTGGTCCGAGGCAGAGGACCTCGAGGAACATCGAGTGCTTCTCCCACTGGATCGAGGCCCGGTAGCTTTGTGCAGTGATAAGACCAAAGGAGACAGCTTTCTGCAGTGACAAGACCACACGGGGCAGCTTTGCAAACTGAGAAGACCACACGGGGCAGCTTTGCGCAGTGATAAGACCGAAGGAGACAACTTTGCGCAGTGACAAGACTAAACGGGCCAGCTTTGCGCAGTGAGAAGACCACACGGTGCAGCTTTGGGCAGTGATAAGACAAAACGAGACAGCTTTGTGCAGTTTAGGGTTTAGGTTTAGGGTTAGGCTTTTCAGATCGACTTGACAACCCTGACCACCTCGCCAGCTTTTAAAACCGAAAAGACAAGACTCTGTAAAGAAAGACGTGAAAACACTTTGTCTCGCCAGCTTTTCAGACCGATAAGACAACACTCCGCAAAGCAAGCCATGACTTCTCACTACAAAGTAAGACGTGACAACACTATGCCTCGCCAGCTTTTCAGACCGATAAGACAGCACTCCGCAAAGCAAGCCATGACTTCTCCTTTGCAAAGTAAGACGTTACAACACTATGCCTCGCCCGACTTTTTCGGGCCGACTTGACAACACTCTACCTCCTCGACTTTTGAAATTTAAAAACAAGACTCTCTCCTCTGCATGAAATTAACCACACCATGCCAACCATGGAGCTTATAAAGAGGGTTGAACCAAACCCAACTCTCCACAACACTACACAACACATACCCGACTATGGACTCTTGACAAACTTCTCGCGAGGTTGTTAAAGAAGCAAAAGTGGCTTAAGCGAAGAGGAACAGCTACAATACCCAGATAAATCAATGAAAGATGCTCGGTACCACCACGTTTTCCGATCCCGGTGTGTGTGTGGCGAACCGCGAGATCATTCATCCACACACCCGCACACACGCCGCGGGCGTACTACACATGCGGCATCACCTCGTAAGTGTTTCTTTCACAGCGTGTCGATTTTCCTCTACCAGCGTTCAATTGCTTAAATTTTAACTTCATCCCCACGTAATGGCGGCTGAGATCGCCGCCACTTCTTCGATGGATCGGCGGCGGAGATGTGCGACAGGCATTCATCGGCAAAAGTACATCTTTGAACTACTCGGTGCGGGCGAGAACTTCGCGGTGGAAACCTTACGTCTCGGACCTGTTGAGGAGGCACCGAAGAGCCCAAGACTACTTTGGCGTAATCCATATCGATGGCGTCGCTTATGAAGAGTTTACATCCTTATTACGTAAGGTTTCCACATGCGGTGTACCCATCCATCATACAATCGCGGGACATGGACAACCCGACATACCAAACCGGCGTGCACAAATCCCACGACAAAGGCAAGGAAAGGCTCATGCGGTTGACCCGACCGCCACAACGTATCCGATGCGCTGGCGTAATCCGTATGGACGGCGTGAGTTCTGAAGAATTTACATCATTCTTCGATTTTCACTATCACGGTGCCCTTACATCACGGAATCGCGGGACATGGGCGACTTGACATACCAGCCCGACGTGGGCGGTCCCACGACAAGGGCAAGGAAAACTCATGCGGTGAGCCCGGCCGCCACAACGTATCCGATCGCCGGGCGTAATCCGTGTCGGCGGCGTGAGTTATGAAGAATGTAAATCCTTCTTACAATTTTAAATATACGGTGTACTTACATCAAGGAATCGCGGGATATGGGCGACTTGATATACCAACCCGGCGTGGACACTCCGCGACAAGGGAAGGGAAGGCGGCGAGAGTTCAACGCCGAGTGGCAAGGAAGGAAAATGGCCCGGTCCACGATGAGTCGGTCATTACGTAGTAGTCCCGTCCTACCCCCATGTTTTTACTATCCCTAAAGGCATGTATACTTACATGGTCCGGATGCTTGTGTTACAATGTCCGTAGTAGTAGCGAGGATGACTAAAGCAATTAGCGAACCATCATGCCATGTGACTACGTGTAGCGATGCTTCAGACGCGGACTCTAATGTAGTTACGGTTTGGGAGACCCATCAAAGCAAGACTATATTGCAAGTATGCCTCTTCTAGTGGAATCCCGAAAGAACCATTACGCACCGACATTGAATCCTCCATGTTTTAGGCCATCTTCATAATCACAATGAGCGTTCTCGGCCCTTCACTCATAATGCAGATAAGCTTCATAAAGTACGACATCGACTACGTGCCTACATACGCATATACGTTCGAGCGACTTCATCGATGAGAGACTCCCTCGCGCATCGTAATATCACTTACCTTTGTACTTACATATCATTCTTGTCTCAATCGTCCTCACAAAATTCAACGAAATTTACCGCGACTACAACAATATACAACGATCACAAAATGTTATTGCGAGTCGACAAATTTCGTACCCATGATATTCTCTGAAAATAACAAAGCAGAGCAACCAATATCGTGACAACACTATTATTTTCAAAATAAATAACATGATATAATCAGATTTCCTAAATTTAATTAACCTACCAAATGTAATATTCATTACAACTCAATTAAACAATAATTAAAAGGCAAAAGGATGTGGGACCTCCTATACGCCATAGGGTTGGGCGATCGGTTCTGTCGCCATAGGGTTGGGCGACTAGTTCTGTCGCCCATTTGTTAGGCGATCAAGCAAATGCCGCAGAGTCAGGCGATTGGTTTGATCGCCCAACCCTATGGCGGCGAAACCGATCGCCCAACCCTCTGCGACAGAGGAAATCGCCCAACCATTGGGCGACAGACGTATATTTTTGAAAAAAAAAATATCGCTGGAATATTTTTGATATTTCGATTAAAAAATAGATTATTTTAAAAAAAATTCATCTATGCGCAGCCACACGGAAGAAAAAACGCGGAATACAAATAAATCCTGAATGATGTATCTACATGTGCTAGCTATTTGTGCGAGAAAAGTTGGTCTCTTTGAGAATTTACCTGTATTTGTACATTTACAACATTTGTATATTTGTGACATTCGTGTTGGCAATATAACCTTTTAATTACAATAAGGGTTTGTTTGGAAAGCTCATCCCCAGTCGGATCCATATAGATAGGTCGGGAATTTGAACTAAAATCATAGCACATCCATGTAGATAAGGATGGATTTTAGCCCAATCAAACATGGTTTAAAAGTAGTATCAGTGCTGTGTTACCATGTTGTAGTGTATGGAATCACGGTTTTAGAAACCGACCTAGTTTCTTCTTTGCAGATATTAGGAGGGTTGCTGTAACACCGGCCAGACCAACTTGTCCCGTCAGGAGTGTCTGCCCAATACAATTATTAGAAGGGTTGCCGTAATCTGTTCTCCCATTTTTTTTTCTTGTATGGATTGTTCAGCTGAATTGGAACCGGAACGCCGCCTCCTCTTGTTTCGCCATGCGAGAGAGGGAGAGAGCGATCTCATGCCATGCTCCATCGTCCACTCAGCGGCGGCGGCCGTCGAGTTGAGGTTCATTTTTATATATGGTTATATCCAGAGGCGGATCTGGACCTCGGGCCACCGGGGCAATGGCCCGAGGCCCATATCAAAATTGCTTGTTGATTATATAGAAATTCTTATGTGATGAGCCTAAGACCTAGTTTTCCTGCTGGGCTGGCCCGAGGCCATGCCTCCGGTTGGCTACGCCACTAGTTATATCTTATGACAATGAGTTCTTATGAGTTGCTCTTTTTAGGTGATTCTTATGAGTTGCTATGAAACCATTTATAACATGTGTGCATAATTGCATAATCATATATAGGAAAGCTTACTAATTCATAACAATGAATCAGGCCCAATCGTGCACCTAGATACAACTTCTTAGTAGTTAAGGGCCCAATCGTGTGCCAACATACATTACATATGCATTGAATACTTCATTTCCTTTTCGATGTAATTAATTCTTACATATATGTCATGATACTATATTATGTGATTGCATAATCAAATTGCTGCTTGCTGAGAATGTTATTCTCACCCTTGTTGTTTTTCTTATGCAGGTAGGACATACAGACATGTTCATTATTTCCTTGATTATAAGGGGCTGGGTTTGAACTTTGAACCTGCTGCTCCCACCTTGATTCTAGTTCATCATGTAAATAACCTAGAGGAGTAGGAGTATTTGGCACGCAGTGCAAAGTGTTGAGGAACCGTCGCTGGCGAATCCAGTCCGATCGATTACCTCGTAGACAAACTCAGAATCATAAGAACAATGCAAGAACACAAGAACAGAATAGTAGAGATTGAACACAGAGATATGATGGGACTTCTGGCTTCTCTTTATCGCGCTTCTGTAAAACTGTAGTACAATGGTTGGAGGTCCCCCCTTTATATAGGCTAGGAGACGAAGAGAGGAGCCTACCATGGGCCAGGCCTGCCTAGCCTGGGCTCGGTTTCTTAACACTCTCTCTTGGGCACTCATCCGTCATGTTCATATCTCATCAAAACTCAATAAAAACCCAGTGGTAAAAATTTGAAGAAAGAGTACATGAAACACGTTCTGCTGTGCTGCACGAATTGCCTCATTAAAAACCTTAGCCGAGAAACTTCAGGAAAACTCGTCAAGGGAAAAGGAGTACAATCCACCCAATTTTATTTAATCTCTAGGATTTATTCTTTCAATACTCGATCTTCGTGATCAAGTTTCAAAAATGAGTTCGTGAAGATTCTACCCCTGAATTCTGCACCTCTCCAAGTCTCATCATTCCAATTCCACGTATGCACCTTTCAAAGCTAGATGCTGGAAGTGACTTAGTGAATAAATCTACAAGATTTTCACATGACTTAGTATGCAGTACTTTAATTTCGTCCATCTTTTTGCAATTTATGAGCATAGAAGAACTTGGGGTTGATATGCTTTGTGAGTTGACTCTTCACATAACCCATATGCACTTGTGCAACACAAGCTGCATTATCTTCATAGATAATAGTGGGGGTTTGCGCGGTATTCAATCCATATGACTACTAGATGTGGCGAATGTTGAACTTTATGCCATTTCACTGGCTCTATCCTTGTAACATCCCAAATGTATAATTAGGGTTTGTTCAAGTATAATTATAGGTGTAGAAATTAAAACTTTTTCTCACACCTTGAAAACCCCTAATCTCTCCTGTGATTCTTGTCCAAGAGTTGTGTAATCCAAAAACACAAAGCTCTTGTTGACCAAAAGTCAAACTCATTTTCCAATTATCTTAAATCTTGTGCCAAACATTTGGAATATATTTTCCTTGGTCCCAAATCTGATGTGGGACCCCTCTGAAAAATATCATGAGTTATAACACTTGTTTGATAAATTGTGGAGGTAAAACAAATCCTCGAACAGCCTTAATGAATTTCTTGAGAAAAATGAATTACATAATAACCTCTGGAAATTTTATGCAAGGTTAATCTCATTGTCAGCAACCTCCAGTTAAAATTTCATGAATTTTGGAGTTCATTTGCTATCCCAAATAATTCTGCTAAGGTTCAGCTGTCAAAAACTAAACTTAAAAGCTTACACTGTTCCTTGGGCTAGCCACTTTGCAAAGCTAGTCCAACCCAACCCACTTCCTGACCCGTCAGACCTCCTTCTCCACCTTGAGCAGGTCGCAGCCGTTGGATTTACATCCAATCGCCACGACCTCCTCCGCGGTCAACACCGCAAAGACCTCCTCACCTCATCAGGTCATAGCCCTTGGATCCAAGATCCATGGCCATGACCTCCCCTCACTGTTAAACTAAGCAAACCTCCCCCCTCAAAATATCCAGCGCACAAGACCTCCCCTATCTTGTGTTGTGCACCGTTGGATTAAAAATCCACGGTCACGACCTCCTCCTTGTCTTATGCGCATCAGACCTCCTCGCGCACGTGAGGTCGTTGCCCTTAGATCTAAATCTAATGGCCATGACCTCCCTTGTGTGTTGCGCAAGCTCAAGACCTCCTTTGCGCCACGCGCGAGGCTCAGGACCTCCCCTGTCTTGATCACCACCGTTGGATCAAAATCCAAAGGTCTTGACCTCCCTCGCGCTTCACGCAAAGCCTCAGACCGTCCTTTTTGGTTGTGTGCCCTTGGATTTGAATCCTAAGGCCATGACCTCCCCCTCATGTTCTTAAGTTCATGTGCGGTTAAGACCTCACAGGAGGTCCGCACCGTTGGATGGAGATCCAACGCTTTGGACCTCCTGTCTCATTTTCCCACGTGCGTCTACACATTAAGGAAATCGTGAGGCCATGACCTCCCCATCCTTGATCGTGTGGCTGGGACCTCCTCCCAGTCATTTAGGCGTAACGGTTCAAAAACCACATCGGAGGGCCAGGACCTCCCCGTGGGCTTATCCAGCGGTCAACATGACCTCCCCTGTTCTTCTCCTTCCTTGGTCACGCATGCGTGGCCCTGAGCGAAGTGAATTAATGCGTGTCATCCCATTGTGTACCTTTAACAACTCTTTCTTGACCAAGCATTAATTCTTTCTCGCCTTTCCGCCTCCAATCATACAAAGTGCCCCCTCAACTTTACATCATGTCTAAACCCTAAACCAGCCATGGGCCAAGCTCACCATGAGCTTAACCTGGGGTCTATGACCTCCTGTGCCCTAGTATAAAGCCTCCCCCACGGTTTCTTTGGCTTCCTTTGCACACCATTATCCCCTTGCTTGCACCCCTGTGCTTGTGAGCTCTAAACCACCAAAGCTCTCCTTGGCGCCATTCTTTGGAGCTTGAAGCTCCTCGGTGGACAAGGGTCCTGAGTTTTCCTCCTTTTCTCCTTGCTTCCATTTGTGCCCTACCCTCTGGGACCAAGTCCTAACTTGATTTGTTGGGCATTTGCAGAGGGGGACGAAGTGGAGCTTGAGTCAAGCTTTGGCCGTGGAGCACCCTTCCTCCCGGCACCGTCCTTCCATCCTCGACCTCCTCGGCACCAGGACCTCCTGTAAACCTCCGATAGTCCGTAGGCTGCTGGCACCCGCATGTATCTGTCTTTGCGGAGCTTTTGTTGAGCACGCTTGAATGTCGCGCGGAGCTTCCTTTTGCATTTTGGATTTTGGCGGTGCTTGCCTTCGTTGTCCTCTCGGCTCGCCGGGCGTTCAAAACCGTCGCCGCCGTTGAGAGGAGGTCCATTGCGCGCATGGTTATTGCGGACCCAACGGTACCATTGGATGTCGCCGGCGAGGTGCAGATCGCCGGCGATGACCACATCTTTGAGCTCGGGTCTTTGTCGGACAAATCGGCGGCCGTTGTCGTCGTTTTAGGACAAAGATCCACCGCGCATCGCTCATCATTTGCTCAAATCATTATAATCATTAGCGTGTCTTAAATGCATTTAATCCTCCTTGCGCGCAATTAAGACCTCCGCCGGACCTCCTCGTTGTCCCGCGCATTAATCACTTGTCCAAGCACGCGTGCGTCTTGCAAGCACGCGTGGTCGTGAGCTCTGGGGCGTCCATGACCTCCTCAGGAGATCTGGAACGTCCAAGACCTCCCTTGCGCTTATCGTGGCCGTCCTGGACCTCCCCGAGGTGCAGTGGCGTTAGGACCTCCCTTAGGACCTCCCTAGGTCATCTCGGCCGTTCATGACCTCCCCGGGTAGATCTTGACCGTCAAGGTCCTCCTCGGACGATCCGAACCATCAAGGACCTCCTTGGAACATCTGGACCGTCCAGGACCTCCCCGTGAGGTCTTGGCGATGTAGATCTTCCTTGGGGAGATCTTGGTAGTTTAGATCTTCCTTTGGAAGATCTCACCGTTCAGGACCTCCTCGTTAGATCTGGTCCATCCCGGACCTCCCCCCATCGTTGTGGTCCGTTGGATTCCCCATCTACGGCCACGACCTGCCCTCACCTCGCGCATGTGCGTTGTTCTCCTGGGAGGTCTTGAGCCGTTAGATCTGAGATCTATGGCTCACGTCCTCCCATGTCCTTGTGGGTTTTAGAAATTCCAGTGAACTTTTAAGTATAAACTGAAATAAGGTATAAACTTTAGAATTCCATATCTTTTTCATTTTAAATCCAATTAAGGTCATTCAAATTGTGTTAGCTCTGTCTTGAACTTGACTTTAATCCAAAAATGATTGTAAGTTGAGTTCAGCTCCAGAGCACAGTTTTGCCATTAGATTTTAAAACTCACTTTAAATATACACTCAAAATAATGTCTAACTTGTAAAATACATAATTAATGCTCTGTAGATTATTTTTGAGTGAATCCAACTTTGTTGGTTTCCTCTATTAATGAACTCACTAAGAAAATTAGTTTTGAGCATGTTGCTGTTATGAAAATGAGGACTTGTGCATTATAATTTTGTTCAAGTTCTTGTTTTTGAAAAATGGTAGAAAGTGCAACCTAGCTCCAAATGAGATGAACTCAATTGTGTTATTCATCTCATGAGGTGCTGGTTTTGCTATAAAATTTCAGTGTCACCACTTTTCTAGAAAATGTTGCCTCATAATTAAATTAGTGAATAGTGCAGTTTGGTATTTTTAGGGCTGAGCAGGTTTGTTTTGCTCATAACTTTTGCATTAAGAATCCAAATCAATTGGTTCTTGTTGCTAAATTCCTAAAATCACCCTCTTGCTGCTGTATAAAATTCAGAGTGTTTGGAGTTCGTTTGCTGTGCTGTCTTTGTCGTTTAAATCGTTCTTATCGTTTGTTTTCGTCTTTTCCGTTAGGCCGACATTTGTGGTGATCCCGTGAGCGATCCTCAGCAACAATTTGACCAGCAACAGCAAGGCAAGCAGTTTGATCATTTCCATCATTGTCCCATTACTTTAAAGCTTAATATATTGTTTTACTTGTATGTATGCATGCTACTTTGTGTTAAAATATCGCTAGCAAGCCTATAGTTGCATAATCTGTAGGAATTATTTATCCTCTACTACCCATGAGCCTAGGTTATTTGCTGTGGTGGGAGCTCGTTGGATGAGCTCTTATCACTTAGTAGTTTCGATTAAATTGCTTAGACATGCTTAGTTATCGGTAGTAATGGGCGATCATCGACTTAGTCGATGGTCTTGATCACTCAAAACTGATTATTACTCCTATATGTCCAGCACTTGTGCTTTGATTTATTTGTAAAATCAAAACTGAAAATAAAAGATTGATTTAGACTTGGGCATATTGGATGGATGGTGTGGTTTTGGATGTGGTGGTATGCCCGAGTCAACAAGGACCGAATTCTTGCGCCATTGATCCAAGCAATTATGTGTGCTAACCACACGAGGGGATATGGGACCTCTCTTGACTAAGTACTTTGGGCGGTGCTAATTGGGGTCGCTTTCGGTTGGTGTGTTTTAAAGATAAAATGTGTGTGTGTGTGGTGTGGGAATGGAGCGTTGGCGGGCCGGTTAGGCTGTCCATTGGGTCCTTATCCCGTGGGTTGTCTTGGTCGAATTAGCATGTCCATTGGAAATGTCTCGTAGGACTTAGCCGTGCAAGCACACCAAAGGTAGTGTGCTTAAAGGAAAGGCGGTCGGCGTGTGGGTACATTGGTACACCCTGCGAGGTTAAAACTATTGAATAGCCTCGTCCTAGGTTATGGACACGCTTGGTTATTTCCCGTAAGAATTAGACTACAACCTTTAATTAAAACTTGACATGGTTGGTATGAACGGGGAGTTCATGCTATTGTTGTGGTGACTATTGGGTTAGTCACTTCCAGGTTGATCTTGTTGTTGTTACTATGTTATTATCTCGTTGTTATTTCAACAATTAAAAATGCTTTGCCAAATTGCCTTCAATCTATTATGTTATTGCAAATGAAACTTGCTTTATGCTAAAATGAGTCCAAAGCCTCATCCACTTAAATAAAGCTTGAATGTAGCTATTTATAGTTCTGTTATCTCACACGTAAGTCTTGCGGAGTACTTTATGTACTCATCTGCCCGTGGTTGTGGCATTTTTTTGTGGCTTTTGTTGCAGAGGAAGAAGGTGAGCTCCAAGAGCCTCACTTTTGTGCCATGTGTTGCAGCTTCTTCGACGACTAGCTTGGCGGTCCGGTCAGATGCCTAGGGGTTAAGGCATACTGATTGGCTTTGTGTTATAGCCATCTTTATGGCACTTTTGCTTCCGCTGTTATCTTACTTCTTCTTGTTGTTATTTGGCCAGAAGGCCCCTCTTTTGTAATAACCTATTCCTTATTAATATTAACTTCTG
Source organism: Phyllostachys edulis (assembly GCA_036346405.1). NCBI lineage: Eukaryota > Viridiplantae > Streptophyta > Magnoliopsida > Poales > Poaceae > Phyllostachys > Phyllostachys edulis. The sequence goes on along the minus strand of JAYEVD010000930.1, from coordinate 183,852 downwards.
GTTTGTTGCTTATGTACTATGTGTTGTATGGAATTGATACATTCTTTTGTTGTGAGGTATGTATCTTGCATTCGGGAGTATACATCTCTCGAGACTGGTTTATTTGGTTGATAATACTAGGGTCAATTGGATGACTAAGTATTATGAGCTTAATAAATCCGGTGCTCTAAAAGTTGGTATCGAGCCATCTGACCGTAATAACGCAAGCTTGGTCGTTTTTAGGATATTTTGAAAACCTAATTTCAAAGTATCAAATGAGTTTTGAAAGCTTAAGAAAATTCTCAGATTTTACTCCTCATCTATCTTAGCTTTCTCTTCTCATCTCACTCTAATTTAAGTTTTAAAAGTTGTTTTCCTCTCTTCCTTCTACAAAATAGTTGTTATCGATTAAAGGGTTTTGGGGAATCAATGAGTTTGGCAAATTGAAGTGTTAGCTGCCCATCTACAAGGTTTTGAAGCTTGGAATGGCCAATTTATTTGGAAGCTTGGATGCAAAATCTGGACAGCAAGCGTCAATTTCGGACAGCAAGCTCAAAGGTTCTAAATAGGGTAGAAAATGAGAGGTTAAATCAACTAAAATTTGTGGGAATAAAAGGGTAAGATGTGATACTAGTTAGCTAAGTATCTAACACTTATTTCGCTGCATTAACCTTGCTCTCTAATAGTTGTAGATCTCATCTTACAATCTGATTTTTAATCTTCTCGATCAATTACTCGTTCATTCAATACGGGTTAGTTGAGTGGAGAAGTTGAGCCTTGCTTTTGGTGTTTCTTGGCTGTTTTTAGAGTCTTTTAGAAGCTTCTAAAGTTGATTTACTCGCTGTTTTGGCTTTCGTTTAGGGTGATATTCCATTCCCCTAGTCGATCGCTTTTGCTTCTTATAAAAGCTTGTTTTCGAGTCTAGTTGCTAACCAAAATTTCTTGTAATAGGATGGCCGGACGCACTCGTAGCGGCCAAGGCCAGTCAGCTGGTCCGGACGAGGAGCTTCCTCCTCCTCCGACCATGGCCGAGGTTCTTCTTGGATCGGCGCAACCGCGCGGATGACAGAGAGTTCTCTTGGGCGTCATCGCGCATACACCACCGCCCTTACCGGAGCTTCGGGATCCGGGCAAGGCAACGCCCATCGGCCGCGTGGAGGACTCGCGGAGTTTCTTCGTACTCAGCCCCTACCTTTTCGGTCCGAGGACCCGTTGGATCTGAGACGATTGGCCGTCTGGTGGAGCGAAGCTCGCATCGCCTTGATGCCGGGAGCACGAAAGGCGCTGTTTGCATCGCACCACCGGAGGGTGCAGCTTTGTCATGGTGGGAGAATTTTCTCGCCATGCAGCCCGCAGAACCACACCGTTTCTTGGGAGGAGTTTCGTCTTGCCTTCCGTCGGGCTCACATCCTGCCGGCTTGATGGAGATAAAGAAGCGGAGTTTCTTGCGCTCAAGCAAGGCGTAGCTTCGATCATGGAGTATGTCTCTGAGTTTAACCATCTAGCTCGTTATGCTCCCGAGGATGTAACCACCGATATGGCTAAGCGAGCCAAGTTCGAGCGTGGCTTGTCTCGGAGTTGAAGGACAAGCTATCCATTGTCGACTTTCACGATTTCCGGACCTTGGTCGACAAGGCCATCGTCGGCGAGCATGCGGCTCGAGCTTATGGACTCCATAGCGCAAGTGGGAGGCCCATAAGTCATCGAGGCGATTCCTCCGTCCCGCTTGGCGGTCTCGAAGTACCGGTCGATCTTGGCACCCCGAGGTTACCTCGCCTGTTCTCGTTCATCGCGAGCCGTGTCTCGATCCGTGCACTGCGAGTCGTGACGGCCCCGCAACCCAGTGCGCCGGGTCACATGCTTCTCTTGCAACGAAAGGGGCATTATGCGAACCAATGCCCTAAGAAGGCGAGGCGACCCCTCGTCCTAATGGAGGACGCGGCCGGAAAGGTGGTGCGTCGCGGAGACGGAAAGATCGTCACAGCTACCCGGGGCATGGGTAGTGGTCGCGTCAACGCCGTCACCGCAGAGGAGGCTCAGGAGGCACCCGACGTCGTGCTAGGTACACTTTCAGTTAACTCTCACCCTGCTACTGTCTTGTTTGATTCAGGAGCATCTCATTCCTTTGTTTCTGAGTCTTTTCTTTCTTTGTTGGAGAGCTTCTTTTCTCTCCATTGTCGGTCCCTTCTCATTCGCTCTCTGGTTCGGAGTTGAGAGCTGAATCTGAGTGTAGGGATGTTCCTATCGAGATCGAAGGGGTAGGTTTCTTAGCAAACCTTATCCTTCTCCATTCAGCGAGTCTTGATGTGATTCTTGGCATGGATTGGTTGTCCTAGCACATGGGGCAAATCGATTGCGCCAGGAAGCTCATCTCTCTATCTAGTCCCTCCGTGGCGGGTTAAGCTTTTCGCCAGAAGTGCTAGGTCCGCATCTCTTCGCGCTTGAAGCGAAGCCTGCTCTAGATATTAGCGAAGTCCCAACAGTTTGTGACTTCATTGATGTCTTTCCCGCAGATCTTTCTGGGATGCCACCCGTTCGAGACCTCGAGTTTGTCATTGAGTTGGCTCCGTGCACGCCCCTATCTCAAAGAGGCCTTATCGGATGCCACCGAGCGAGTTGGTGGAGTTGAAGAAGCGATTAAGTGAGCTGCAAGAGAAGGGTTTCATTGCCCTAGCTCATCTCCTTGGGGTTGTCCAAAATCTTCGTAAAGAAGAAGGGCGGAACTTTAAGATGTCGTTGATTACCGCCCACTTAATGAAGTGACGGTAAAGAACAAGTATCCATTGCCCGCATCGGCGATCTCTTGATCAATTAACTGGAGCTCGAGTTTTCTCCAAGATTGATTTAAGAGTGGGATATCATCGAGTTGGATTCGACACGAGGATATTCCAAAGACGGCATTCTCTACTCGCTTCTGGCTTGCGAGTACCTTTGTCATGTCATTCGAAGCAACCAATGCTCTGCCTTGTTCATGAACCTCATGAATTCGGTATTCATGGAGTATTTGGACAAGTTTGTCGTGGTCTTCATCGATGATATTCTTATCTACTCCAAGAACGATGAGGAACATGCCGAGCATCTGAAGCTTGTGTTAGGCAAGCTGCGTGAGCACCACCATCTGTGAAGTTCACAAGTGTGCATTACGGTTGAAGGAAGTGTCTTTCTTAGGCCACGTTCTTTCGGCGGGAGGCGTGGCCGTTGACCCTAACAAGGTCAGCGATGTTCTTTCATGGAGTCGACTGTTTGGTCACCGATGTCACGGAGTTTTCTCGGTTTAGCGGGATATTATCGTCGCTTTATCGAGAACTTCTCCAAGATCATGGCCGATGACGGAGTTGCTCAAGAAGGACAAGAAGTTCGTGTGGTCCGCTGAGTGTGAGGAAAGTTTCCAAATACTCAAAAGCGTTTGACCACCGCTCCGTTCTTGTTCTTCCGATATCCATCGAAGCTTCGATATCTTTTGCGATGCTTCTCGTCGAGGCCTCGGTTGTGTCCTTATGCAAGAAGGCAAGGTAGTGGCCTATGCATCAAGGCAATTGAGACCTCATGAACTCAACTACCCTACTCATGACTTGGAGTTAGTTGCTGTGATTCATGCACTTAAGATCTGGCGACATTACCTAATCGGTGTCGTTGTGAAGTGTATTCGGATCACAAAAGCCTTAAGTATTTGTTCACCCACCAGATCTAAACCTCGGGCAAAGGAGATGGTTGGAGTTGATCAAGGACTATGATATGGGTATTCACTACCATCGGGCAAGGCTAATGTCGTTCTTGGATGCGCTTAATCATAAGCGCATTGCAATGCCTTGTTGTCGAGGAGCTTGACCCGCTCTTACGGAAGAATTTCAGCGTCTCAACTTGAGTTTTGTTGAGCATGGTTCTCTCGCTGCCTTGGTTGTGCAACCAACCTTGGTGGATCGGATCAAGTCCGCTCGGCGGTTGGATGTTGGAGTGAGCCACATCAAGGCAAATGTCAAGAACGGAACAACCAAGTGCTTTTACGAGGATGAGCATGGTGTTGTGAGGTTGAACAACGCCTTGTGGTTCCAAAGGACATGGAATTGCGGAATTTAATCCTCATGAAGCCCATGATTCGCCTTTATCCATTCATCCGGGGCCACAAAGATGTATCAAGATCTCCGCCAGAGATTTTGGTGGACCCGAATGAAGAGGAGATCGCGAGTTCGTTCTTAGAGTCGGACGTATGTCGTCGTGTCAAGGTCGAACATCGGCGTCGGCGAGGCCTTGACCTCTGCCTATTCGGAGTGGAAGTGGGATTCGATCGGAATGGATTTCATCACCGGTCTACCCAGTCGTAGAAGAAATGATGCCATTTGGGTGGTCATTGATCGGTTGACTAAAGTGGCTCATTTTCTTCGATCAAGACCAAGATTCGTACTGATCGCCTAGCCGAGCTCTATGTCTCTAGGATTGTGAGCTTACATGGCGTACCTAAGACGATCGTTTCTGATCGTGGCTCCATCTTCACTTCCCATTTACGCATAGCACGCAAAAGGCTATGGGAACCCGTCTTACCTTTAGCACGGCATTTCACCCCCAAACTGATGGTCAAACCGAGAGGGTCAACCAGGTTTTGGAAGACATGCTTCGTGCTTATGTCCTTTCCTATGGGAAGCATTGGGAGAAATGCTTGCCATTCGCGAAGTTTTCTTATAACAACGACTTTTCGGGCCGGTCTCGGCATGGCACCATTTGAGGCCTTATACGGGAGAAAGTGTAGAACCCGTTGAACGGTGAGAGACGGTGAAAGACCTCTCTTTGGCGGACTCAATCAATGAGGCGGCGCCAAGTCCGGCTTATTCGTGGCGTTTGCGCCTGCTCAATCGAGCAAAAGAGCTATGCGGATCGCCGTCGGCGTGAGTTGCGTTTTGAGCCTAATGACTTTGTTTATCTCAAAGTCTCTCCTTTGAAGGGCCATCAACGTTTAGGCGTCAAGGGCAAGTTGGCTCCTCGATATGTCGGTCCCTACCGCGTTATCGAGAAGAAGGAGTGTTGCCTATAAGTTTGGAGTTGCCACGGCACTTGAGGGGGTACATGATGTGTTCCATGTGTCCCACTTAAGAAGTGCCTCCGTGTTCCAACTGAGGAAGCTCCGTTGGAAACTCTCGATGTCCAGGAAGATTTGACCTATCGCGAGCACCCTGTTCGTGTACTCGATGAGTCTGAACGAAGGACAAGGAATAACACTATCAAGTTCCTTAAAGTTCAGTGGTCGAACCATTCTGAGGATGAGGCTACTTGGGAAAGAGAAGATCGTCTGCGTGCGGACTATCCATCTTTCTTTACCGAGTGAGCCAAATCTAGGGACGAGATTTTTGTAAGGGGGGGAGATTTTGTAACATCCCAAATGTATAATTAGGGTTTGTTCAAGTATAATTATAGGTGTAGAAATTAAAACTTTTTCTCACACCTTGAAAACCCCTAATCTCTCCTGTGATTCTTGTCCAAGAGTTGTGTAATCCAAAAACACAAAGCTCTTGTTGACCAAAAGTCAAACTCATTTTCCAATTATCTTAAATCTTGTGCCAAACATTTGGAATATATTTTCCTTGGTCCCAAATCTGATGTGGGACCCCTCTGAAAAATATCATGAGTTATAACACTTGTTTGATAAATTGTGGAGGTAAAACAAATCCTCGAACAGCCTTAATGAATTTCCTGAGAAAAATGCATTGCATAATAACCTCTGGAAATTTTATGCAAGGTTAATCTCATTGTCAGCAAGCTCCAGTTAAAATTTCATGAATTTTGGAGTTCATTTGCTATCCCAAATAATTCTGCTAAGGTTCAGCTGTTAAAAACTAAACTTAAAAGCTTACACTGTTCCTTGGGCTAGCCACTTTGCAAAGCTGGTCCAACCCAACCCACTTCCTGACCCGTCAGACCTCCTTCTCCACCTTGAGCAGGTCGCAGCCGTTGGATTTACATCCAACCGCCACGACCTCCTCCGCGGTCAACACCGCAAAGACCTCCTCACCTCATCAGGTCATAGCCCTTGGATCCAAGATCCATGGCCATGACCTCCCCTCACTGTTAAACTAAGCAAACCTCCCCCCCCTCAAAATATCCAGCGCACAAGACCTCCCCTATCTTGTGTTGTGCACCGTTGGATTAAAAATCCACGATCACGACCTCCTCCTTGTCTTATGCGCATCAGACCTCCTCGCGCACGTGAGGTCGTTGCCCTTAGATCTAAATCAAATGGCCATGACCTCCCTTGTGTGTTGCGCAAGCTCAAGACCTCCTTTGCGCCACGCGCGAGGCTCAGGACCTCCCCTGTCTTGATCACCACCGTTGGATCAAAATCCAAAGGTCTTGACCTCCCTCGCGCTTCACGCAAAGCCTCAGACTGTCCTTTTTGGTTGTGTGCCCTTGGATTTGAATCCTAAGGCCATGACCTCCCCCTCATGTTCTTAAGTTCATGTGCGGTTAAGACCTCACGGGAGGTCCGCACCGTTGGATGGAGATCCAACGCTTTGGACCTCCTGTCTCATTTTCCCACGTGCGTCTACACATTAAGGAAATCGTGAGGCCATGACCTCCCCATCCTTGATCGTGTGGCTGGGACCTCCTCCCAGTCATTTAGGCGTAACGGTTCAAAAACCACATCGGAGGGCCAGGACCTCCCCGTGGGCTTATCCAACGGTCAACATGACCTCCCCTGTTCTTCTCCTTCCTTGGTCACGCATGCGTGGCCCTGAGCGAGTGAATTAATGCGTGTCTGTCCACTGTGTACCTTCAACAACTCTTTCTTGACCGCATTAATTCTTTGCTCGACTTTCCGCCCTCCGATCATACAAAGTGCCCCCATCAACTTTACATCATGTCTAAACCCTAAACCAGCCATGGGCCAAGCTCACCATGAGCTTAACCCGGTCTATGACCTCCTGTGCCCTAGTATAAAGCCTCCCCACGGTTTCTTTGGCTTCCTTTGCACACCATTATCCTTGCTTGCACCCACTGCTTGTGAGCTCTAAACCACCAAAGCTCTCCTTGGCGCCATTCTTTGGAGCTTGAAGCTCCTCGGTGGACAAGGGTCCCTGGAGTTTTCCTCTTTTTCTCCTTGCTTCCATTTGTGCCCTACCCTCTGGGACCAAGTCCAACTTGATTTGTTGGGCATTTGCCAGAGGGGGACGAAGTGGAGCTTGGAGCTGAAGCTTTGGCCGTGGAGCACCCTTCCTCCCCGGCACCGGTCCTTCCATCCTCGACCTCCTCAGCACCGCGGGACCTCCAGGTAAACCTCCTGATAGTCCCGTAGCTGCTGGGCACCCGCATGTATGCTGCTGCGGAGCTTTTGTTGAGCACGCTTGAATGTCGCGCGGAGCTTCCTTTTGCATTTTGGATTTTGGCAGTGCTTGCCTTCGTTGTCCTCTCCGGCTCGCCGGCGTTCAAGGCCGTCGCCGCCGTTGAGAGGAGGTCCATTGGGTGCGCATGGTTATTGCGGACCGCGGTACCATGGATGTCGCCGGCGAGGTCTGTATCGCCGGCGATGACGACATCTTTGAGCTCGGGTCTTTGTCGGACAAATCGGCGGCGCTGTTGTCGTTTTAGGACAAAGATCCACCGCGTTAATGCGCTCATCATTTGCTCAAATCATTATAATCATTAGCGTGTCTTAAATGCATTTAATCCTCCCCTTGCGCGCAATTAAGACCTCCCGCGCGCGGACCTCCTCGTTGTCCCGCACGCGTTAATCTCTTGTCCAAGCACGTGCGTGCGCGCAAGCACGTGGTCGTGAGCTCTGGGACGTCCATGACCTCCTCAGGGAGATCTGGAACGTCCAAGACCTCCGCTAACGCTATCGTGGCCGTCCAGACCTCCCTGGAGGTCTGTGACGTTAGGACCTCCCCTTAGGACCTCCCCTAGGTCATCTCAGCCGTTCATGACCTCCCCGGGTAGATCTTGACCGTCAAGGTCCTCCCTCGGACGATCTGAACCATCAAGGACCTCCCTTGGAACATCTGGACCGTCCAGGACCTCCCCTGTGAGGTCTTGACGATGTAGATCTTCCTTGGGGAGATCTTGGTAGTTTAGATCTTCCTTTGGAAGATCTCAGCCGTTCAGGACCTCCCTCGTTAGATCTGGTCCGTCCCGGACCTCCCCCCATCGTTGTGGTCCGTTGGATTCCCCATCTACGGCCACGACCTGCCCTCACCTCGCGCATGTGCGTTGTTCTCCTGGGAGGTCTTGAGCCGTTAGATCTGAGATCTGTGGCTCACGTCCTCCCATGTCCTTGTGGGTTTTAGAAATTCCAGTGAACTTTTAAGTATAAACTGAAATAAGGTATAAACTTTAGAATTCCATATCTTTTTCATTTTAAATCCAATTAAGGTCATTCAAATTGTGTTAGCTCTGTCTTGAACTTGACTTTAATCCAAAAATGATTGTAAGTTGAGTTCAGCTCCAGAGCACAGTTTTGCCATTAGATTTTAAAACTCACTTTTAATATACACTCAAAATAATGTCTAACTTGTAAAATACATAATTAATGCTCTGTAGATTATTTTTGAGTGAATCCAACTTTGTTGGTTTCCTCTATTAATGAACTCACTAAGAAAATTAGTTTTGAGCATGTTGCTGTTATGAAAATGAGGACTTGTGCATTATAATTTTGTTCAAGTTCTTGTTTTTGAAAAATGGTAGAAAGTGCAACCTAGCTCCAAATGAGATGAACTCAATTGTGTTATTCATCTCATGAGGTGCTGGTTTTGCTGTAAAAATTTCAGTGTCACCACTTTTCTAGAAAATGTTGCCTCATAATTAAATTAGTGAATAGTGCAGTTTGGTATTTTTAGGGCTAAGCAGGTTTGTTTTGGTCATAACTTTTGCATTAAGAATCCAAATCAATTGGTTCTTGTTGCTAAATTCCCTAAAAATCACCCTCTTGCTGCTGTAGAAAATTCAGGGTGTTTGGAGTTCGTTTGCTGTGCTGTCTTTGTCGTTTCGTCGTTCTTATCGTTTGTTTTCGTCTTTTCCGTTGAAGCCGACATTTGTGGTGATCCCGTGGCGATCCTCAGCAACAATTTGACCAGCAACAGCAAGGCAAGCAGTTTGATCATTTCCATCATTGTCCCATTACTTTAAAGCTTAATATATTGTTTTACTTGTATGTATGCATGCTACTTTGTGTTAAAATATAAGCTAGCAAGCCTATAGTTGCATAATCTGTAGGAATTGTTTATCCTCTACTACCCATGAGCCTAGGTTATTTGCTGTGGTGGGAGCTCGTTGGATGAGCTCTTATCACTTAGTAGTTCGATTAAATTGCTTAGACATGCTTAGTTATCGGTAGTAATGGGCGATCATCGACTTAGTCGATGGTCTTGATCACTCAAAACTGATTATTACTCCTATATGTCCAGCACTTGTGCTTTGATTTATTGTAAAATCAAAACTGAAAATAAAAGATTGATTTAGACTTGGGCATATTGGATGGATGGTGTGGTTTTTGGATGTGGTGGTATGCTGAGTCAACAAGGACCGAATTCTTGCGCCATTGATCCAAGCAATTATGCGTGCTAACCACACGAGGGGATATGGGACCTCTCTTGACTAAGTACTTTGGGCGGTGCTAATTGGGGTCGCTCGGTTGGTGTGTTTAAAGATAAAATGTGTGTGTGTGTGGTGTGGGAATGGAGCGTTGGCGGACCGGTTAGGCATGTCCATTGGGTCCTTATCCCGTGGGTTGTCTTGGTCGAATTAGCATCCATTGGAAATGTCTCGTAGGACTTAGCCGTGCTTGGCACACCAAAGGTAGTGTGCTTAAAGGAAAGGCGGTCGGCGTGTGGGTACATTGGTACACCCTGCGAGGTTAAAACTATTGAATAGCCTCGTCCTAGGTTATGGACACGCTTGGTTATTTCCGTAAGAATTAGACTACAACCTTTAATTAAAACTTGACATGGTTGGTATGAGCAGGGAGTTCATGCTATTGTTGTGGTGACTATTGGGTTAGTCACTTCGAGTTGATCTTGTTGTTGTTACTATGTTATTATCTCGTTGTTATTTCAACAATTAAAATGCTTTGCCAAATTGCCTTCAATCTATTATGTTATTGCAAATGAAACTTGCTTTATGCTAAAATGAGTCCAAAGCCTCATCCACTTAAATAAAGCTTGCATGTAGCTATTTATAGTTCTGTTATCTCACACGTAAGTCTTGCGGAGTACTTTATGTACTCATCGCGTGGTTGTGGCATTTTTTTTGTGGCTTTTGTTGCGAGAGGAAGAAGGTGAGCTCTAAGAGCCTCACTTTTGTGCCATGTGTTGCGGCTTCTTGACGACTAGCTTGGCGGTCGGTCGAGATGCCTAGGGGTTAAGGCACACCGATTGGCTTTGTGTTATAACCATCTTTATGGCACTTTTGCTTCATTGTTATCTTACTTCTTCTTGTTGTTATTTGGCGAAGGCCCTCTTTTGTAATAACCTATTCCTTATTAATATTAACTTCGGTTTGTTGCTTATGTACTATGTGTTGTATGGAATTGATACATTCTTTTGTTGTGAGGTATGTATCTTGCATTCAGGGAGTATACATCTCTCGAGACTGGTTTATTTGGTTGATAATACTAGGGTCAATTGGATGACTAAGTATTATGAGCTTAATAAATCCGGGTGCTCACAATCCTCCCCACAATTTGCACTGTTTGAGGAGTTGCGTCGCACCCTCCTGGATGACACGGCTATGCAGACACTTCACACTAACATCATCGTTGGTAAGCAGCCAGAAGCATGGGCAATAACAGATGGGTTGATCACATTCAAGAACCACATTTATATTCCTGTTACAGTAGCGCTTCTACTGGCCATTTTGCAACTCGCCCATGGTCAAGGACATGAAGGTATTCAGAAGACACTTCATCGTCTCTGTGCCGATTTTCATATTCCTCATGCTCGGGCCGTTGTTCAAGACTACATACGTGCTTGTGATGTTTGTCAACGCAATAAGAGTGAACAATTGTAACATCCCAAAGTTCTGTTACTAAAATAAAAATTAATAAAGTTATTGTTTTATTGGATTTTCAGGCTGTCAAAGATTTTCTTGATTTTACGTAATTTAAAAAGAGTTTTTTTGTTAAAGAAGAAAAAAAATCAATTATTTAATTTCTTGGTTTTAAAGTCAAAAATAAAATTTATTGAGTTTTCTGGGATTTTATTGGATTTAAAATGAAAAATAAAATTTTAATTAATTTACGGAATTTTACGGTATTCAAAAGGTTTTTCCTATTTTCCGAAACAAAAAATAAATTATATGCAAAAATAAAAGCCAACATTAAGTTGGAATTATTTTTATTAAGTTCAAAATAGTTCAATAAATTTTTGTAAATTTTTCTCGAATTTTTGAACTCTATTTGCTATTTTCTAAAAGTCTATTTGATTTATTGCTTTTCTGAAATTCAAAAATCCAAAATTCCGAATCTCAAATCAAAATCCAAATTGTGAGTCTCAATTCAAATCCTTGTTCTAAAATCAAATATCTTTGCGGCCAATTTTGGATTCAAATTCTTGTTTTGAATTCATCTCAAATTCAAATCCTAGCCGAATTTGAAAATTCAAATTTATATTTGAATTTTCTGTGAAACGGAAACTTTAGAATATCATTACAATTCCTGGCCAAAATTTATTTTCTTTCCTTTCTCCCCCTTTTCCTTTTTCTTCTTTCCTTTTTCTTTCTTTCTTTCCTTCTTTTTCTCTGTTTCCTTTTCTTGTCTTGTTTCCTTTTCTTGTAGTCTTTCTTTGTCCCCACGTTCTACTTCTATCCAGAACATCCAGCATGCATGCCATTTACACCCAAAGCAAACTCTTCAATCCCCTCCATTCCTTCCTTTTTGATTTTTCACACAATTAAAGGCATTCAATTCCCCTCGTCATGACACCTCCATTTCAGCTGAAAATATAATTATCAGTTGCTGACGTCATCATGATGCAGTAATCTGGTTTTCCTATAGAAAAATAATTCCAAAAATTCTAAAATCCATTTTCATCATTTATGTGAATTTGTTTAGAATTTTTGAACTCTATTTGCTATTTTCCAAAATTCCTTTTAATTTCTTATAATTTTTAGCAATTTAAAATAAATTTCTGTTCACAAATAAAAATAAAATTTGTGTTGAAAATATTTTATTTAAGCTCAAAATACCCTATTAAACTACTCTGAAAATTTATAGACCTATATTACTATTTTTCAAGTTTAAAATAATTTTCAGGATTATAAAAATAATTACTGTGTAATAATAAAATTATTATTTTTATAATTAATATTTTATTTGAACTGAAAATGTTGTGTTTAGTATCTGTGATTTATTTCGGATTTTTTGGAATTTATTTGCTATTTTTCCGGAATTAATTAATGTCTTTCCGAATTTTCATAAGGAAGATTCCTCGGAATATTCTGGCTGCTACAGTACCGGCTGTGAACAGTAACCACCCCAAAAATTTTGCTCATACCTCCGGCGAGCGATTACCGCCAAACCATTACTCCTTTGCCCCTATAAATTGAACCGTAGCCTCTTCACCTCATTCCCCACATCTCTCTCGCTCAGAATTGCCAAAAGACTCTTGGAGCTCCCTCTGCTAGCCCTTCTTCTCCAACTCTGGTGATAACTTCGGCGAGTCCGATCTCCTCATCCGTAGCTCTGTTGTTCACCAAATTTTATCGGTGAATTCCTCTTGACATTATGTACATTTCTATTCAAGCCGAATTTTGATTTATCTAATGGTTGACCTCGGCCACAAAAGTACCGACGGTCTTCTTCTCCAACTTCGGCGAGAACTACAGCGAGCCCGATCTCCTCATCCGTTGCTCCGGTGTAGTGGACTTAACCACTCTCAGGTGAAATCTTAGCGGGTGTAACTTACACTAGGGGATGCATTGTAAAGGTCTCGTGATAATCACTTAGTCGCACACCTTCGGAAGTATGTCAGACGGACATTAAAAGTTGATTATCTCTTGTGGGTAAAGTTGTATAACCTCTGCAGAGTGTAAAACTATTCGAATAGCCGTGTCCACGGTCATGGACATGCTGAGCAATGCCACTCAAAGTTAGACTTTAATTTTGTTTTAAAATGATTTTTGCAAATGATTTGAGGATAGATAATCCTTGTGGTAAAAATTGGGCGGTTAGCCATGTGATAGGAGGGTATCCATCACCATATTTCATATGGAGGTTATCCTACTATAAAAATTGAGAATTTATAAAATGAATTTTAGTTATAGAATAACCGCTTTGGAACTTAGTACAAGTATTTAAAGACATTGCTTTATGCAAAATTAACCAATAAGCCTTCCTTTGATATATCCTTACATGCATTAACTCTGTTATTGGGTGTAACTTGCGAGCACGGAAGTTGTGCTCACCCTTGCTTAATGCAAATAAATTTCAGAGGAGAAGGACTTCACTACTGGTGTGGATCTCAACGACTAGGCCGCTACCCCATTAGGTGCAGTGGGCGAATCACCGGACTCTACTACATCTTCTTCGTCTTCCGCTGTGTTTCTTTACTGTTGGCTTGTAAGCCTCTTTTGTAATAAACTCTGTTGATTATTAATACAATTGTGCGATTTATGGATGTTACCAAATCTGTTTACTGTGTGAACTAGTTACTGATCATGGGACTAGTTCAGAAATACACAGAAGATTTGGAGGTGTTACTCCCAGGTCCGACAACAATTACATCCAGCCGGTTTACTTCAACCTTTGGAGGTACCGTCAACGGTATGGGCTGACATATCTATGGATTTCGTCGAAGGACTTTGTGCATATCATGGGGATATATACATGATCTTAGGATGATGAGACAATTAGCAATAGCCTTGAAGTTTTATCGAAATTGTTGTTTTCAGCGAACTGGCAGGATAATCTGTTGTACCGGTGTTTAAAGCACGGTACTACCGCAGAACGGTTCGACCGCAAGTTGTATGGCGGTAGGTTAATTCCAGAGAAGATGTTTTGTGGAGTTTTGGTCTTCATTGGAAGCGATGCGACCGATTATTAAATGATGCGACCGCGATCTTGATAGTGCTGGGTAACATGGCGGTTGTACCGAATTTGTTGTGATTGTCGACCTATTTGGTAAATTGGTTATTCATTAGGTCAAGTTCATGGTTTCAATGCATATGTGTTGCATGATGCATGTTTTGGCTAACGTCGGTCAAGTTGTGAAGGACTTGTTCCCGGATTCGATTTCTTTGTCTATTGTTGTGCGCAGCGGTCAACGGCGATCAATCAGCGAGGATGATCGGGACTAAGATTGGAGAGTGAGGTCGAGAATGATCAAGGATCTTGGGTGAGGTCAATGGAGTCAAGCATGGCAAAATTGGACAAAGGTGACCGAATCTCAGGCGATTCGGTGCGACGGGTTGGATCAAGCGGCGCGGGGGTCGGTGCAAGTGCCATGGTGGTTTCGGTGGAAGCTAAACGGGAGAGACTTGCCGACATGACGAGAGTCGTTGATCAACCTACACGTGGCGAAGCAGGCGTTTGCTTCACCAAGATTGGACTCAGTCTTCGGAGAAGGATTGAGAAGGGGTATTTTGGTAATTTCACCAAATACCACCTTGGTAACTTTTGGCTAATCCACGGCGCGAGATGACGCATGGAGAAGTGGTTTAGGTCAAGAGAAAGTGAAGACGGCGCTTTAAAATGCGTGCATGAGTTAAACCCGTTTGTTAGTTGTAACGTCCCAAAATTTGGGTTTTCAAAAATCTTTTAAATAGTTTAGGTCCCTGGAAAATTTCGCCAATTTTATTCGGATTAATAAAGCTTAATTGAGAATTTTCTAAATTAAAAATATTTAATTTGACTAATCTAAACATCAATTAAATAAAAACATGTGTTATTTGGCTTCCTTGTGTTCCAAGGAATTTTCTGGTATTTTCTGAGTTTTTTCTGGATTTGTTTGCTATTTATTTGGATCTCCTCGATTTTTGGGATTTTATTTAATTCCGAAAATCCTGATTTTCTCTCTCCTGCCGCACTGCTTCAGTAACTGTCGGGGGTACTGTTCATCTGGATCCCGTGCTACAGTAAATCGCGAGACACTGTTCGTCCTC
Organism: Phyllostachys edulis; assembly: GCA_036346405.1. Taxonomy (NCBI): domain Eukaryota; kingdom Viridiplantae; phylum Streptophyta; class Magnoliopsida; order Poales; family Poaceae; genus Phyllostachys; species Phyllostachys edulis. The sequence continues at coordinate 168,798 of JAYEVD010000930.1, read as the reverse complement.
AACCTCCGTCCGAGTCCAGAACCGATCCAGAGCTCCCGTACGTATACCGAACCTTCCAAATTCGATATCTTTCTCTACGGTGCGTATAAAAGCAAGCCGTTTGCGCTCACACGTCCGTGTTGATCTCCTCTTTCAATCCCCTGATTTGGTTTTCTCTGAATCAATCTAGTTTCGTCGCAATCTGCATATTACCGAGCTCCTCCCAAAAGTCTTCTCCGGCGAGTTGCGCCTTCATCCGACGTCCGCCGGCCGAACCGTCTGCGGCGTTGGCTTCGCGTCGTCGTCCTCTACGTCATGGTACCATCCACTTCGCCCGAAGATCGCCGGAGCACCGTCGGCCATTAAAGCTAACCACGTTAAATCGCGTTGCCGCTTCCTCGGTGAGTTTTCCAAAATCCGATCGCACCATTGCGTCCGGCTCGTCGTTTCCTTCCGTTTTGCCCTTCGCCGCCGCGTAAATCTCGACCGCCGCCACCCCATCGCCCTATTCATCTATACACTGTTCATGTATATATATACGTATTGGTGCAGTGGCGATTTCCTTGGCTGCTCAATCGGTTGATGCTCGGTTAATCCTTCTATCTCTTTGCTTCTACGTGTAGCCTAACCAATATCAGCCATGCGCTAGGCAAGATCCAGCCACAATTCAAGTATGCATCTCTCTGTTAATTTTTTTCCTAATTCATGTCTTTGCCATCTCATGCACAGATGTGAGACCCCGACGTTTATGAGGCTCATAATACTTAGTCATCCAATTGACCCTAGTATTATCAACCAAATAAACCCGGTCTCGAGAGATGTATACTCCCCAGGATGCAGTATACATACCTCACACAAAAAAAATGTATCAATTCCATACAACACATAGAACATAAGCAACAAACCAGAAGTTAATATTAATAAGGAAAAGCTATTACAAAAGAGGGGCCCTTAGGCCAAATAGCAACAATTCTACAAAGATAACATCGGAAGCAAAAGTGCCATAAAGATGGCTATAACACAAAGCCAATCGGTGTGCCTTAACCCTAGGCATCGTGACCGGACCGCCAAGCTAGTAAATCGAAGAAAGCGCAACACGTAGCACAAAAGAGGCTCTTGGAGCTCTCCTTCTTCCTCTGCAACAAAAGCCACAAAATTGCCACAACCACGGGCGGATGAGTACATAAAGTACTCTGCAAGACTTACGTGTGAGATAACGAGAACTATAAATAGCTACATGCAAGCTTTATTTAAGTGGATGAGGCTTTGGACTCATTTTAGCATAAAGCAACATTTATTTGCAATAATATAGTAGATTGAAAGCAATTTGACAAAGCATTTTTAATTGTTGAAATAACAACGCGATAATAACATAATAACAACAACAAGAACAATCACGGAAGTGACTAACCCAAGTCACCACAACAATAGCATGAACTCCCGTTCATACCAACCCATCAAGTTTTAATTAAAAGTTTGAGACTAGTCTTGAGCGACCTTACCAAGCATGTCCATAACCTAGGGCGAGGCTATTGAATAGTTTTATCCTGCGGGGGTGTACCACTTTATACCCACACGTCGAGACCGCCTTTCCTTTACGCACACTTCCGAAGGTGTCTTGTGCACGCTAAGTCCTCTGAGACATTTCCAAAGGATGAATGCTAATTACGAGCTGCACAACCCACGGGGAGAAGGAGACATCACACAACCTTCCCTAAGCTAATGCTCCCTCCCACACTATACATATACATTTGTTTTTGAAAACACACCAACCGAGCTCGCTCATAATTAACACCTCCTAGAGTACTTAGTCAAGAGGGGTTCCATATGCCCTCGCATGGTTAGTCTGTGAAATCGCAACTTAGTGACCCAAGTACTCGGTCCTTAGGGACCCGGGCATACCACCACATTCCAAAAACCGCACCATCCATCCAATATGCCCAAGTCTAAATCAATCTTTTATTTTCAGTTTTGATTTACAAATTAATCAAAGCACAAGTGCTGGACATATAGGAGTAATAATCATTTTGAGTGATCAAGACCATCGACTAAGTCGATGATCGCCCAATACTACCGATAGCTAAGCATGTCTAAGCAGTAGGAAACACAACTACTAAGTGATAAGAGCTCATCCAACGAGCTCAAACCACAGCGAATAACCTAGGCTCATGGTAGTAGAGGATAAATAATTCCTACAGATCATGCAACTATAGGCTTGCTAGCGACATTTAACACAAAGCAGCATGCATACATAGAAGTAAAACAATATATTAAGCTTTAAAGTAATGGGACAATGATGGAAATGATCAAACTGCTTGCCTTGTTGCTGTTGCTCAAATTGTGGCAGAGGGTCGCTCTCGGGATCACCACAAATGTCGAAACCTAACGGAAGCGATAAAGAACCGATAAAACGATGAAACACAACAAAGACAGCACAACAAACGAACTCCAAATTCTCTGAATTTTCTACAGAAGCAAGAGGGTGATTTTTAGGAAATTTTGCAACAAGAACCAATGGATTTGGATTCTCAATGCAAAAGATATGAGCAAAACAATTCTGCTCAGCCCTAAAAATTACCAAACTGCACTATTCACTAATTTAATTATGAGGCAACCTTTTCTAGAAAAGTGGTGAGGCTGAGATTTTTACTGTAAAACCAGCACCTCATGAGATGAATATCACAATTGAGTTCACCTCATTTGGAGCTATATTGCACTTTCTATAATCTTTCAAAAACAAGAACTTGAACAAAATTATAATGCACAAGTCCTCAATTTCCTAACAGCAACATGCTCAAAACTAATTTTCACAGGGAGATCACTAATAGAGGAAACCAACAAAGTTGGTCTCACCCAAAAATAGTCTATAGAGCATTAGTTATGTATTTTACAAGTTAAACATAAATTTTGAGTGTATATTCAAAGGGAGTTTTAAAACCTAGTGGCTAACTGTGCTCTGGAGCTGAACTCAACTTGCAATCATTTTTGGATTAAAGTTAAGTTCAAGACAGAGCTAACACAATTTGAATGACCTCATTTGGAATTAAAATGAAAGAGATATGAAATTCTAAAGTCTATACCTTATTTAGGTTTAACTAAGACTTCCTTTGGAATTTCTAAAACTCACAAGGGTATGGGAGGGCGTGAGCCACAGATCTCAGATCCAGCGGCTCAAGACCTCCCAGAGAACTATCACACACAGCCAAGACGTGAAGTCCAGAGGTCTGGACCTCTTAGCAACTCACATCTTGCGAGGTGAGGGGGAGGTCGTGGCCGTAGATGGGAGATCAGCGGACCACAACACAGAAAGGAGGTCGGAGCGGACCCGGATCTAAAGGGAGGTCCTCAGCGGTTGAGATCTTCCAAAGGAAGGTCCAAACTATCAAGATCTCCACGAGGAAAATCTACATCGTCAGGGACCTCACGGGGAGGTCTGGGCCGATCGAGATGTTCAAGGAGGTCCTTGATGGTCGAGATCGTCCGAGGGAGGACCTTGGCGGTCAAGATCTACCCGGGAGGTCATGAGCAGTGAGATGGCTACGGAGAGGTCCTAAGCGGAGGTCTAGCGTCCACAGACCTCCGAGGAGGTCAGGCGGCCACGATAAGCGCAAGGGAGGTCTTGGGCGCTCGGATCTCCTCGGAGGAGGTGCGGGCGTCCCAGACCAGCAGCGCCGCAGCAGCTTGGACATGAATAAATGCGCGCGGGACAACAGGGAGGTCCGCGCGCTGGAGGTCTTAAATGCACGCAATAAAGGGTGGATTAAAGGCAGTTAAGACATCCAATGATTACAATGATTGGAACACATGATTAGCGCATTAAACATGGAGGATTTCTGTCCTAAAAACGACAACGACGCTGCCGTTGTGTCCGACAAAACCCGAGCGCAAAGATGTGGTCATCGCCGGCGATGTAGACCTCGCCGGCGAGATCAATAATACCGTTGGGTCATAATAACCATGCGCACCCAAAGGACCTCCTCTCAACGGCGGCGGCCTTGAGCGCCGTGGCCGAGAGGACAACGAAGGCTGACCCAAACGACAAAATGCAAAAAGGAGCTCATGCGACATTCAAGCCGGTGCCAAAACTTAAGCTCCGCGACATGCATTCATCGGGTGCAAACACTAAAGGACTACCGGGGAGTTACAGGAGGTCCTTAAGATCTTGGGGATGTTGAGGATGGTGATGGCTGAGTTGGAGAAGATGGGGTTGCTCCACGGCCAAAGCTCTGCTCCAAGCTCCTCTTTGTCCACCTCTGTAAATGCCCAAACCAAAGCGAAGTTAGGTCTTGGTCCCAGAGGATGGTACAAATGGAGCTCGAGAGAAAAGGAGGAAAACTCGGGGACCCTTGTCCACCGAGGAGCTCAAGCTCCAACAATGGCGACCAAGAATGGAGGTGAGTGAGGAGGAGCTCGACCACGCACAAGATGCAAGGTGAGATCGGTTGTGTGCAAAGGAAGCCAAGGAGGATCCCGGGGTGACTTATAGCTGAGTGAAGGTTATGAGTGGGGCTAAGCTCCATGGTGAGCTTAGCCCACGGTTGGTCCATGGGGTGGACATGACATAAAGGTTGACAAGGGGCGGTGTCTTGACTGATAGGCGGAAAAGTGACTTGCATTAAATCTTGGTCAACAAAGAGTCATAAAGGTGCCTGAGGCTGGCGCGCGACAACTCCACCGCTCGAGCACGCATGCGCCAAAGGAAGGAGAAGAACGAGGGAGGTCTTGGTGACCGTTGGATAAGACACAGGAGAGGTCCTAACCATCGGATCAATTTTGAACCGTTATGTTTTAAGTGGTGGGAGGAGGTCCCACCACACGATCAAGATGGGGAGGTCGTGGCCCTCCGATTTCAATCGCAGCAGCGCACGTGAGGAAAAGGGACAGAGGTCCGGCGTTGGATCTCCATCCAGCGGTGTGGACCTCGGTGAGGACTTAACTGCACGCGATCAAAAGGACATGAGGGAGGTCATGGCCTTTGGATTTAAATCAAGGGCACACAATGACCGGGAGGTGCGATATGATGCGCAAGGCAAGGGAGGTCGGACCGTTAGATTTAGATCTAAGGGTTCCGATCAAAAGAGGTGGAGGTCTGAGCTTGCAACGCACAAGGGAGGTCGGGGCCTTTAGATTTAGATCCAAGGGCTACGATCTCACGTCTTGTTGAGGGAGGCAGTGCGCATGAGACAAAAAGGAGGTCGTGACCGTAGATTTTAATCTAACGGTGCACAACAAAAGATGGGGAGGTTGTGAGTGCTTGATAGCACGGGAGGTCGTGAGTGTTGGATCGATCCAACGGCTCGACCTTGGTTAGGTGGGAGGTTTGCTTAGTTTAACGGTGAGGGAGGTCGGGGCCATGGATCTTGGATCCAAGGGCTATGACCTCACGCAGTGGGAGGACTGTTGAGTATGTTGAGGAGGAGGTCGTGGTGTTGGATTTGATCCAGCGGCTCGACCTCAACAAATGGGATGACCTCGCTGCGATGGTTTAACAAACTCGAGGAGGTCTTTGAGGTTTAACACACAGGGGAGGTCATGACCATGGATCACTGATCCAACGGCAATGACCTCATGAGGTGGGGAGGTCTTTGCGGTTTAACACAGAGGGGAGGTCATGACCGTGGATCTTTGATCCAACGGTTACGACCTGATGAGGTGGGGAGGAGGTCTGGCGAGGTGCAGAACACGGTTGAAATGGACCACTTTGAACATGGCTAGCCCAAGGAGCAGTGTAGGCTTTTAAATTTAGTTTTTAACAAATGAAACTTAGCAGAATTATTTGAGATAGCAAATGAACTCCAAATTTGATGAAATTTTAACTGGAGCTTGCTGACAATGAGATCAACCTTGCATAAAATTTCCAGAGGTTATTATGCAATGCATTTTTCTCAGGAAATTCATGAAGGTTGTTTAAAGGATTGTTTTGCCTCGAAAAATTACCAACAAGTGTTATAACTCCCGATATTTTTCAGAGGGTCCCATATCAGTTTTGGGACCAAGGAAAATATATTCAAATGTTTGGCACAAGATTTAAGATAATTGGAAAAAGGAATTTGACTTTTGGTCAACAAGAGCTTTGTGTTTTTGGATTACACAACTCTTGGACAAGAATTACATAAGATTTTAGGGTTTTTCAAGATGTGAGAAAAAGTTTTAATTTCTACACATATAATTATACTTGATTAACCCTAATTACACATTTGGGATGTTACAAAATCTCTCCCCTTACAAAATCTCGTCCGAGATTTGGCTCACTCGATAAAGAAAGATGGATAGTCCGCGACGCAGACGATCTTCTCTTTCCCAAGTAGCCTCATCCTCGAATGGTTTGACCACTGAACTTTAAGGAACTTGATGGTCTTATTCCTTGTCCTTCGTTCAGACTCATCGAGTACGTGGACAGGGTGCTCGCGATAGGTCAAATCTTCCTGGACATCGAGGGTTTCCAACGAAGCTTCCTCGGTTGGAACACGGAGGCACTTCTTAAGCTGGGACACATGGAAAACATCATGTACCCCCTCAAGTGCAGTGGCAACTCCAACTTATAGGCAACAGCTCCTTCTTCTCGATAGCGCGGTAGGGACCGACATATCGAGGAGCTAACTTGCCCTTGGCGCCAAACGTTGATGGCCCTTCAAAGGAGAGACTTTGAGATAAACAAAGTCATTAGGCTCAAAACGTAACTCACGTCGGCGGCGGTCCGCATAGCTCTTTTGCTGGATTGAGCTGTGCGCAAACAGCTCCGAATAAAATTTGGACTTGGCGCTCGGCCTCATTGATTGAGTCCGGGCCAAGAGAGGTCTCTCACGGTCTCGACCAGTTCAACGGGTTCTACACTTTCTCCGTATAAGGCCTCAAATGGTGCCATGCCGAGACCGGCTCGAAAAATCGTTGTCATAAGAAAACTTCGGCGAATGGCAAGCATTTCTCCCAATGCTTCCCATAGGAAAGGACACAAGCACGAAGCATGTCTTCCAAAACTTAGTTGACCCTCTCGGTCGACCATCGGTTTGGGGGTGATATGCCGTCTTTGAAAGCAAACGAGTGCCCATGGCCTCTTGCAAGCTATGCCAAAAGCGAGGCGTGAAAAGGATCCACGATCCGACACGATCGTCTTGACACCGTGCAAACTCACGATCGCGGCGATGTAGAGTTCCGCCAAAAGACCTTCGAAGTTCGGTCTTGGCGGGAAGGAAATGTGCCACCTTAGTCAATTGATCGATGGCGACCCAAATGGCATCATTCTTCTTGAGGGCGTGGGTAGACCGGTGATAAAATCCATTCGATCGAATCCCACTTCCACTCGAGGAATTGGCAAAGGTGAAGCGATCTAGCGGGGCGCCGATGCTCGGCCTTGACACGACGACACACGTCGCGACTTCGACAACGAACCGCGATCTCCCTCTTCATTGGGTCCACCAAAATCTCTGGCGGAGATCTTGATACATCTTTGTGGCCCCGGGATGAATGGATAAAGGCGAATCATGGGCTTCGCGGAGGATTAAATTCCGCAACTCCATGTCCTTTGGAACCACAAGGCGCTGCCCGAACCTCACAACACCATGCTCATCCTCAGAAAAGCACTTGGCTGTTCCGGCCTTGACATTTGCCTTAATGCGGCTCACTCCCAAATCCGACTGCTGAGCGGACTTGATCCGATCCACCAAGGTTGGTTGCACAACCATGGCAGCGAGAGATCCATGCTCAACTATCTCCAAGTTGAGACGCTGGAATGCCACGAGAAGAGAGGGCGAATGCTCCTTGAGCACTAAGGCATTACAATGCGCTTTGCAACTAAGCGCGCCGACAACGACATTAGCCTTGCCCGGATGGTAGTGAATACCCATATCATAATCCTTGATCAACTCCAACCATCTCCTTTGCACGAGGTTCAGGTCAGGTTGGGTGAACAAGTACTTGAGGCTTTGTGATCCGAATACACTTCTAGCGATTCTGATTAGGTAATGTCGCCAAATCTTAAGTGCATAAATCACAGCAGCCAACTCCAAATCATGAGTAGGGTAGTTGAGTTCATGAGGTCTCAATTGCCTTGATGCATAGGCCACTACCTTGCCTTCTTGCATAAGGACACAACCGAGGCCTCGACGAGAAGCATCGCAAAAGATATCGAAGCTGCGATGGATATCGGGAAGAACAAGAGCGGGAGGCGGTGGTCAAACGCTTCTTGAGTACATGGAAACTTGCCATGCAAGCATCGGACCACAAGAACTTCTTGTCCTTCTTGAGCAACTCCGTCATTGGCTGCGATCTTGGAGAAGTTCTCGATAAAGCGGCGATAATATCCCACTAAACCAAGAAAACTCCGCGCCGGTGACCGAAGTGGGCGGACTCCATGAAAGAACATCGGTGACCTTGCTAGGATCAATAACTCGCCTCCGCTGAAAGAATATGGCCTAAGAAAGCCACTTCCTTCAACGAACGCACACTTGCTGAACTTCGGCGTCTGGTGGTGCTCACGTAACTTGCCTAACACAAGCTTCAGATGCTCGGCATGATCCTCATCGTTCTTGGAATAGATAAGAATATCATCGATGAAGACCACGACAAACTTATCCAAATACTCCATGAATACCGAATTCATGAGGTTCATGAACAAAGCGAGAGCATTGGTTAAGCGAGCGACATGACAATGTACTCGTACAAGCCGTGGCGAGTAGAAACGCCGTCTTTGGAATATCCTCGGGCGAATCCGAACTCGATGATATCCCACTCTCAAATCAATCTTGGAGAAAACTTCGAGCTCCGGTTAATTGATCGAAGAGATCGTCAATGCGGGCAAAGGATACTTGTTCTTTACCGTCACTTCATTAAGTGGGCGATAATCGGCGACATCGCAAAAATACCGAATCCTTCTTCTTTACGAAGATTCTTTGGACAACCCCAAGGAGATGAGCTAGGCGGATGAAACCCTTCTCTTGCAGCTCACTTAGCGCTTCTTCAATTCTACCAACTCGTTCGGTGGCATCCGATAAGGCCTCTTTGAGATAGGGGCGGTACCAGAGCCAACTCAATGACAAACTCGAGGTCTCGAGCGGGTGGCATCCCTAAGATCTGCGGGAAAGACATCAACGAAGTCACAAACTGTTGGGACTTCGCTAATATCTAGAGCGGGCTTAAGCTTCAAGCGAAGAGATGCGGATCTAGCGACTTTGGCGGCGAACACCTTTCACGGAGGACTAGATAGAGATGAGCTTCTGGCGCAATCGATTTGCCCTATGTGCTGGGACAACCAATCCATTTCAATGGTTTGCACAGGTTTAGATGTAATTCTTAGCATGGATTCCACTTTCTCGACTTCAACAGGGACATTTTGACACTCGAATCCAGCTCTCAACTCCGAACCAGGAGAGCGAATGAGCAACGGGACAAGCAAAGGAGCCAAAGACTTAGATACAAGAGAATGAGAAGCTCCTGATTTGAATATAGTAGAAGCGGAGACGAGAGTTGACAAGAAGTTTACCCAACTTTGACGTTAGGCACCTCCAAAGTTGAAGGGATGGGTTAGCAACGCAACCCGAAAAACATAGCCTTAAAGAAAGCAAAAGCTAACGACTAGGGGAATGGAATATCACCCCAAACGAAAGCCAAATCAGCGGTTATTTAAACTTTAAAAAGCTTCTAAAAGACTCTAAAAACAGCCAAGAAACACCAAGCGCAAGGCTCAACTTCTCAACTCAACTAACCCGTATTGAATGAGCGAGTAATCGATCGAGAAGATCAAAAATCAGATTGTAGGGTGAGAGTTAATGCTACTAAAGAGCAAGGTTAAATCAGCGAAATAAGTGTTAGATACTTAGCTAACTAGTATCACATCTTACCCTTTCATTCCCACAAGTTTTAGTTGATTAAACTCTCATTATCTATCCTAATTAGACACCTTTGAGACTGCTGTCCGGAAATTTGATGCTTGCTGTCCAGATTTCGCATCCAAGCTCCTTGTCGAATCACCGACTCCAGAACTTCAAAACCTTGTAGTGGGCAGCTCACACTTCAATTTGCCAATCTCATTGGTTCTCCCAAAACCAGTGTTAATCGATAACATCTATTTTGTAGAAGGAAGAGAGGAAAACAACTTTTAAAACTCAAATTAGAGTGGGATGAGAAGAAAGCTAAGATAGGTAAGGAATAAAATCCGAGAATTTCCTAAGCTTTCAAAACTCATTTGATGCTTTGAAAATAGGTTTTCAAAATATCCTAAGGACGACCAAGCTTGCGTTACTACGGTCATAACGGCTCGATACCAACTTTTGTGAGACCAGAACGCGTTTATTAGGCTCATAATACTTAGTCATCCAATTGACCTAGTATTATCAACCAAATAAACCGGTCTCGAGAGATGTATACTCCCGAGGATGCGATATACATACCTCACACCAAAAGAATGTATCAATTCCATACAACACATAGAACATAAGCAACAAACCGAAGTTAATATTAATAAGGAAAAGCTATTACAAAAGAGGCCCTTAGGCCAAATAGCAACAATTCTACAAAGATAACAATGGAAGCAAAAGTGCCATAAAGATGGCTATAACACAAAGCCAATCGGTGTGCCTTAACCCTAGGCATCGACCGACCGCCAAGCTAGTCGTCAAGAAAGCGCAACACGTAGCACAAAAGAGAGGCTCTTGGAGCTCTCCTTCTTCCTCTGCAACAAAAGCCACAAAATTGCCACAACCACGGGCGGATGAGTACATAAAGTACTCCATAAGACTTCGTGTGAGATAACAGAACTATAAATAGCTACATGCAAGCTTTATTTAAGTGGATGAGGCTTTGGACTCATTTTAGCATAAAGCAACATTTATTTGCAATAATATAGTAGATTGAAAGCAATTTGACAAAGCATTTTTAATTGTTGAAATAACAACGCGATAATAACATAATAACAACAACAAGAACAATCACGAAGTGACTAACCCAAGTCACCACAACAATAGCATGAACTCCCGTTCATACCAACCCATCAAGTTTTAATTAAAAGTTTGAGACTAGTCTTGAGCGACCTTACCAAGCATGTCCATAACCTAGGGCGAGGCTATTGAATAGTTTTATCCTGCAGGGTGTACCACTGTACCCACACGTCAGACCACCTTTCCTTTACGCACACTTTGAAGGTGTCTTTGCAGCTAAGTCCTCTGAGACCTTTCCAAAGGATGAATGCTAATTACGAGCTGCACAACCCACGGGAGAAGGAGACATCACACAACCTTCCCTAAGCTAATGCTCCCTCCCACACTATACATATACATTTGTTTTGAAAACACACCAACCGAGCTCGCTCATAATTAACACCTCCTAGAGTACTTAGTCAAGAGGGTTCCATATGCCCCTCGCATGGTTAGTCTGTGAAATCGCTTGGCTTAGTGACCCAAGTACTCGGTCCTTAGGGACCCGGGCATACCACCACATTCCAAAAACCGCACCATCCATCCAATATGCCCAAGTCTAAATCAATCTTTTATTTTCAGTTTTGATTTACAAATTAATCAAAGCACAAGTGCTGGACATATAGGAGTAATAATCATTTTGAGTGATCAAGACCATCGACTAAGTCGATGATCGCCCAATACTACCGATAGCTAAGCATGTCTAAGCAGTAGGAAACGCAACTACTAAGTGATAAGAGCTCATCCAACGAGCTCAAACCACAGCGAATAACCTAGGCTCATGGTAGTAGAGGATAAACAATTCCTACAGATCATGCAACTATAGGCTTGCTAGCGACATTTAACACAAAGCAGCATGCATACATAGAAGTAAAACAATATATTAAGCTTTAAAGTAATGGGACAATGATGGAAATGATCAAACTGCTTGCCTTGTTGCTGTTGCTCAAATTGTGGCAGAGGGTCGCTCTCGGGATCACCACAAATGTCGAAACCTAACGAAAAGCGATAAAGAACCGATAAAACGATGAAACACAACAAAGACAGCACAACAAACGAACTCCAAATTCTCTGAATTTTCTACAGCAGCAAGAGGGTGATTTTTAGGAAATTTTGCAACAAGAACCAATGGATTTGGATTCTCAATGCAAAAGATATGAGCAAAACAATTCTGCTCAGCCCTAAAATTACCAAACTGCACTATTCACTAATTTAATTATGAGGCAACCTTTTCTAGAAAAGTGGTGAGGCTGAGATTTTTACTGTAAAACCAGCACCTCATGAGATGAATATCACAATTGAGTTCACCTCATTTGGAGCTATATTGCACTTTCTATAATCTTTCAAAAACAAGAACTTGAACAAAATTATAATGCACAAGTCCTCAATTTCCTAACAGCAACATGCTCAAAACTAATTTTCACAGGGAGATCACTAATAGAGGAAACCAACAAAGTTGGTCTCACCCAAAAATAGTCTATAGAGCATTAGTTATGTATTTTACAAGTTAAACATAAATTTTGAGTGTATATTCAAAGGGAGTTTTAAAACCTAGTGGCTAACTGTGCTCTGGAGCTGAACTCAACTTGCAATCATTTTTGGATTAAAGTTAAGTTCAAGACAGAGCTAACACAATTGAATGACCTCATTTGGAATTAAAATGAAAGAGATATGAAATTCTAAAGTCTATACCTTATTTCAGGTTTAACTAAGACTTCTTTGGAATTTCTAAAACTCACAAGGGTATGGGAGGGCGTGAGCCACAGATCTCGAGATCCAGCGGCTCAAGACCTCCCGAGAGAACTATCACACAGCGCCGCGTGAAGTCCAGAGGTCTTGGACCTCTTAGCAACTCACATCTTGCGAGGTGAGGGGAGGTCGTGGCCGTAGATGGGAGATCCAGCGGACCACAACACGAAAAGGAGGTCGGAGCGGACCAGATCTAAGGGAGGTCCTCAGCGGTTGAGATCTTCCAAAGGAAGGTCCAAACTATCAAGATCTCCCGAGGAAAATCTACATCGTCGAGGACCTCACGGGGAGGTCTGGGCCGATCGAGATGTTCAAGGAGGTCCTTGATGGTCCAGATCGTCGAGGAGGACCTTGGCGGTCAAGATCTACAGGGGAGGTCATGAGCAGGTGAGATGGCTCTGGAGAGGTCCTAAGCGGAGGTCTAACGTCCACAGACCTCCGGGGAGGTCTGGGCGGCCACGATAAGCGCAAGGGAGGTCTTGGGCGCTCGGATCTCCTCGGAGGAGGTGCGGGCGTCCCGAACCAGCAAGCCGCAGCAGCTTGGACATGAATAAATGCGCGGCGGGACAACAGGAGGTCCGCTACTGGAGGTCTTAAATGCACGCAATAAAGGGTGGATTAAAGGCGGTTAAGACATCAATGATTACAATGATTGGAACACATGATTAGCGCATTAAACATGGAGGATTTCTGTCCTAAAAGCGACAACGATCTTTGCCGTTGTGTCCGACAAAACCGGCGCAAAGATGTGGTCATCGCCGGCGATGTAGACCTCGCCGGCGAGATCAATAATACCGTTGGGTCCGCAATAACCATCGCGCCCAAAGGACCTCCTCTCAACGGCGGCGGCCTTGAGCGCCGCGGCCGGAGAGGACAACGAAGCGGAATCTGACCAAACGACAAAATGCAAAAAGGAGCTCATGCGCGACATTCAAGCCGTGCCAAAACTTAAGCTCCGCGACATGCATTCATCGGGTGCAGCACTAATGGACTACCAGGGAGTTACAGGAGGTCCTTAAGATCTTGGGAGGTTGAGGATGGTGATGGCCCGAGTTGGAGAAGATGGGGTTGCTCCACGGCCAAAGCTCTGCTCCAAGCTCCTCTTTGTCCACCTCTGTAAATGCCCAAACCAAAGCGAAGTTAGGTCTTGGTCCCGAGAGGATGGTACAAATGGAGCTCGAGAGAAAAGGAGGAAAACTCAGGGGACCCTTGTCCACCGAGGAGCTCAAGCTCCAACAATGGCGACCAAGAATGGAGGTGAGTGAGGAGGAGCTCGACCACGCACAAGATGCAAGGCTAAGATCGGTTGTGTGCAAAGGAAGCCAAGGAGGATCCCGGGGTGACTTATAGCTTTGAGTGAAGGTTATGAGTGGGGCTAAGCTCCATGGTGAGCTTAGCCCACGGTTGGTCCATGGGGTGGACATGACATAATGGTTGACAAAGGCGGTGTCTTGACTGATAGGCGGAAAATGACTGCATTAAATCTTGGTCGACAAAAGAGTATTAAAGGTGCCTGAGGCTGGCGCGCGTGCTCCTTTCTGCTCGAGCACGCATGCGCGCCAGAGGAAGGAGAAGAACAGGGAGGTCTTGGTGACCGTTGGATAAGACACAGGAGAGGTCCTAACCATCGGATCAATTTTTGAACCGTTATGTTTTAAGTGGTGGGAGGAGGTCCCACCACACGATCAAGGATGGGGAGGTCGTGGCCCTCCGATTTCATGTCAGCAGCGCACGTGAGGAAAAGGGACGGAGGTCGGCGTTGGATCTCCATCCAGCGGTGTGGACCTCCGGTGAGGACTTAATCGCACACGATCAAAAGGACATGAGGGAGGTCATGGCCTTTGGATTTAAATCAAGGGCACACAATGACCGGGAGGTGCGATATGATGCGCATAGCGAGCAAGGGAGGTCGGGATCGTTAGATTTAGATCTAAGGGTTCGATCAAAAGAGGTGGAGGTCTGAGCTTGCGCAATGCACAAGGGAGGTCGGGGCCTTTAGATTTAGATCTAAGGGCTACGATCTCACGTCTTGTTGAGGAGATGCAGTGCGCATGAGACAAAAAGGAGGTCGTGACCGTAGATTTTAATCTAACGGTGCACAACAAAAGATGGGGAGGTTGTGAGTGCTTGATAGCACGGGGAGGTCGTGGTGTTGGATCTGATCCAGCAGCTCGACCTTGGTTAGAGTGGGAGGTTTGCTTAGTTTAAAAGTGAGGGAGGTCGGGGCCATGGATCTTGGATCCAAGTGCTATGACCTCACGTGAAATGGGAGGACTGTTGAGTATGTTGAGGAGGAGGTCGTGGTCATTGGATTTGATCCAGCAGCTCGACCTCAACAAATGGGATGACCTCATTGCGATGGTTTAACGACTCGCGGAGGTCTTTGAAGTTTAACACAGGGGGAGGTCATGACCGTGGATCTTTGATCCAGCAGTTCACGACCTGATGAGGTGGGGAGGAGGTCTGGCGAGGTGCGGACACGGTTGAAATTGGACCCGACTTTGAACATAGCTAGCCCAAGGAGCAGTGTAGGCTTTTAAATTTAGTTTTTAACAGCTGAAACTTAGCAGAATTATTTGAGATAGCAAATGAACTCCAAATTTGATGAAATTTTAACTGGAGCTTGCTGACAATGAGATCAACCTTGCATAAAATTTCCAGAGGTTATTATGCAATGCATTTTCTCAGGAAATTCATGAAGGTTGTTTAAAGGATTGTTTTGCCTCCAAAATTACCAACAAGTGTTATAACTCTGATATTTTTCGAGAGGGTCCCATATCAGTTTTGGGACCAAGGAAAATATATTCAAATGTTTGGCACAAGATTTAAGATAATTGGAAAAAGGAATTTGACTTTTGGTCAACAAGAGCTTTGTGTTTTTGGATTACACAACTCTTGGACAAGAATTACATAAGATTTTAGGGTTTTTCAAGATGTGAGAAAAAGTTTTAATTTCTACACATATAATTATACTTGATTAACCCTAATTATACATTTGGGATGTTACAATAGAGCAGCCATCCCCTATCACCAAGTCAAGCCTCTGAGCGCTAGGAACCGGTCGTGCCTGTTCAAATCTATGGTGCAGTGCGTGGGTTCAGTTCTATTGATTCTCCGATTCTTTTCCTTCCTCTGATGAGTGAGGCCAAGTATCTTCTCTATTCTCTATTTTCTTTTTCCTTTGCCTTGCCATATCGTTGCGCCATGATCTGCCGTGAGGACTTGTTTTGTTTCTTCTCTAGGCCGTCTGGTGACACATGTTCTTCTATGTCTGTCTTTCTTTCCCTTCCATGTAGGTCCTAGTTGCTCATGCACCCAACCAAGGTCTTGCCGATACATCTCCATTGCCATCTCTTGCCCTTCGCCAGAGCAATGAGGCAGCGTGACCTTTGCCCCCTGTTCTATGATCCTTCTCTCGACACGCATGCAAATTATCAACACAGACTTTGTTGATTCTTTTGGCTTTCCTTTTCCTCTCTTACATGTGGGTCCCAAGAGTAATTACCTTTTTCCTCTGTGCTTCTTTGGACCATGCATGCATGAAGTATATGTCGTCTGAGGAGGTGTGTATGTCTTGAGAACACATGCATTTTCCTTGTCGACCTTCGATCGTGACCCTTTGTCATCTAATCAATTCAAGCTATATACTCTTTCTTCCCTCTCTCACTTACATGTTGACCCCACATGTCATCCACCTAATTAGAAACCCTAATTATTTCTCTCTCTTACATCTGGGTCCCGCATGTCACCAACCCTTGATCAAACCCTAGTTCATGAGCTTGGTCCACCGTGGACTAGCATATCTCTGTGGACTTGGTCTATAGACCATGGCCCACATGTCAACCCTAATCTTATTTTAGGAATTAATTTAATTCTTGAAAACCCTTTTATTCAGTTGGTTCCACTTGCGCTCTCTCTACCTTATTTTTGGAATTATTTTAATTCTAGAAATTCATAAATACCGATCGATCCCACTGTCATCCACAGTTCCTTTTAAAATTAATTTAATTTCGATGTTCAATTATCGATTGGCCCCACATGTCAATCAATGCCTTTGTTCCTCTTTCACTTACCAGTGGACCCCACTTGTAAGTATCCAATTCTTTTTATTTTATTTAATCCGAAAGAATATTCTTGAATATTCTTTTCTCTATCAATTTCATCATTTCATGTGATCTTTCGAGCTCACATCTTTTGAATCGAACTCCGATTGAGTCCATTCAAATTCCTAAATTCATCTCAAATCAATATCTATCTATCTGAGATTATTATTTAATTTTTGGAGTTTGTTAAGCTCTCTGTTGTTTATTTATTTGGTTTATTTACTTGTTTGCGAGTAGACATCGATCTTTGCGAAGTCTTGATCGAAGGAGGAGTAAGATCAAGGAAGTAGAAGATTAAAGTCTAAATAAGATCGTCATTGCTAGCAAGGCAAGTTGTACCTTTGATCATATTGAATCCTAGTTTTCTAAAATTACTTTGATTCAAATTATTGCATTTACTTTAAGTATTTATTTAAATACTTTTGGGTGTAACTATTATCCCATTTGTTATATCCACCTTGTCTAATTGATATGCCATAATCTTTTGTCACCTAGCTTGGTTATTTAATAGTTGGTATTATTGTAGCACCAACGTGGGTTGGTTAATCTGAGTAGATTGCTTAGCCATGCCACGAACCATTTACTCATGTGAGGCCGCAATTATTAATCGACTAAGTGAATATGCAATCTTATAATAATCTGTGTGTACTATGTGTCTTTGTGGCATGTGTTGCACTTAAATCAATGGGTGGTAAAAAGGATTTGGGTAGAGGCAAGTGGTGGATCTTGTGTGAAATGGTGGAATCTGTGTGATCTGTGTGGACAATAATCATGTGATCTGTGTGAATAATAATCTGTGTGGCTGTGTGGTTTAGTTGGCATGTGGAAGTCTTGCCTTGGTCAATTAAGGACCTCACCATGTGCGCCATTGAACTGGGCCTTAACTGTACAACCACATATGCGGTATGGGGCGGACTGGCTAATTAATTAGCGATGTTTTGATTGATTCTGTTTTGGTTGTGATTGAGGCGCAAGAGGGGCGGCGGCGAAACCTTAGCGAGCGAATCGGGTCAAGGCGAGACTTTGTAAAGGCCTTGTCACGTACTCTAGACTTCTTACCTAAGGTAGTGGCGATGGTATCGACGGATGCCAAACAAACTAGAGAATTCGTGTCTTGTGGGTAAAGCCGTACAACCTCTGCGAGTGTAAAACTATTGAATAGCCGTGTCATGATTATGGGCGTGCTCGGGATTTCACACTAGGGTAGATCTTCATAAAAGCGTGTGGGAAGGGAGCATGTGATCTAAATCATATGGCTATGTGAATAATCTGTTTAGGTGTGTGTGTCTTTGTGAAATCAAATTGTTAAATTATGATTATCTATTTGTTTTACTTGGCTATCAATCTATTATTTGTATTCAATTGCAAATGTTGCATTTCTGCAAAATAACCACAGAATGCCATTCCCTTGGAATAAGCCTGCATCTATAAATTGCATTTCTGTGGTATGACTTGCGAGTACGGTGTGTACTCACGCTTGCTTTGACGAATCAAGCAGAAGTGAAGGAATCGCCAGTCAACAAGGTCTACTTCAAGGATCGTGGAGAACTAGGTCGCGCACCCCAGCCGATTGCCTGTGGGCATATGGATGGGCTTCACTGGAGTTATCCCGTTTCGTTCCGCTGCAGCTTCTTTGAGCTTTTTGCCTTCTGAGGCATTAATTGTAAGCTTTGACCTTATGGTCTTTACTCTGATGTTTATTGTTATTGCCTATTTATTAGTTATCTTTGTATATGGAATTGATATTTCACTGATGATGTCACTGTGTGCACTAGTGTGATCCTGGACTAGTGCAGTATACACAGAGGGTCCAGAATTGTATTTTTGGGTCCCGACATTAGTGGGCTTAACGGGTGCCTAATGGGTATAGTCTTCTAGAAGCTAGGCCTCACTATAAATAGGAGAGGGTTGCTATCCAGCAGCCCTCAAGCATTCATTTTGGAAACCCTAGTTTGAGTCTTAGGGTTTTAGGAGAGAAAAGTGGGTCTAGGGTTCTAGAGAGATGATGTGAGTGTGTGTTCTTGAGTGAGCTCTTGTCCTCCAGGTTGGAGTGGCTGCAAACATCCATCAAACTCGATTCAATCCAAGCAAGTTTCTCAAAGATGCGTTTATCCTTTGTTCTTGCTCTCTTTCTTTGTTGATGTTGTGGTTTTTGATGTCTTGTTGGTTTTCCCTCAAGTCTTTGTGGTGATCTTGCTTGCTGTGACATGTGGGAGTGCATATAAGATCATCTTGATCATTCTTTACCCACGAGCAAGTTTTAGATCATGTTTTGGTTCTTGACTCGGTTTTGAAACAAACTTCGTTCAAATGAAAAAAGGTTGAAACTTTGACGTGGATCTTCTCAATCTGTGAGTGGAATAGGTTCACAACCTCCTAGAGAAGTTATGTTTCAAGTTTTGTAGAGTTTGGCTGAGAGAATCAAAAGTTATATCAATTTTGGTTTTCGTTTTCAAACTGTCGGGCTGAACTCCAGGATAATCAGTTGAACCGTCAGTTTACCTGCGGTTGTACCGATTATCGGTTGTACCGCGGTTTGTACGCTGGTCATTCCGATCTCTATGTATTGATTGCTTTGCTTGGGGGTTTTGAGTGGATTCAACATAAGCCTTCCAGTATGCTTACTTATTGATCTTCATAGCTTCCATAGCTACTGGAGTGAGATTCTTGTTGAATCCAATCTAAGCAAAAAAATAGGTGTGTTCCTATTCAACCCCCCTCTAGGCGCCTTTTCGGTCCAACAAGTGGTATCAGAGCCCGTTTAGCTCTTCTCATAGATCTTAACCGGTCTTAGGAGCCATGACGTCTGACAAGTATTCCACCAAACCACATGTGTTTGATGGAGTCAATTTTTCATACTAGAAGGCTCGCATGCATGACTACATCAAGGCTCAAGGGCACTCAATTTGGCTTAAGGTCAAAAATCTTTATATAGTGCCAGCCAATGACGATGTGATCACACCTGATGTGGAGGCAAATATCAAGACTCGAAACTTCTTGATTCAAGGGCTTAGTTGATCTGAGTTTGAGCGTGTCGCTCACTTGAGGTCTGCTCACGAGATCTGGAAGACCCTTGCTGACTACCATGAGGGCTCTACCGTGATCAAGGAAGTGCGACAGAACCAACTTAAGAAAGAATATTCAAAGATCGAACAAAGGCCTGGTGAATCTTTGGATGAGTTGTTGGGTAGGTTTTCCAAGATCATTCATGACTTGCGTGCTATGGATCTTGTGTTTACTGAGTGTGAGAATGCACGCCAGTTCTTGGGTGCACTTGACGTGAGAGTTTGGGGGATGAAGATCCAGTTCCATCAATGACAACACTGTCATGAGTGAGCTTACCATAGATAAGCTCTACTCGAGGTTGAAGTCACATGAGATTGACTTCATCTCACGTCTTTCCAAGACAGAGTTGATGGCTCTAATGGTTAACCCTTCTAAGGGTAGCTCTTCTGATTCTTTGGATTTTGGCTCATCTGGTTTTTCATTGTCCGCCTAGCACTCTTTAAGTGATGAGCAGCTAGAGAAGCTACCTGAGGATGACTTAGCCCTCCTATTCACAAAATTCACGGGAGCCTACAACAAAGTGAGGTTCAGCAAGAGAAGTGGCCCTGTTACTTGCTTTGAGTGTGGTGAGCCAAACCACATTCGGGCTAAGTGCCCCAAGCTGAAGGGCAAGGAGGAGAAGGACTTCCGGAGGCATCCTCAAGCACGAGATGCAAAAGCCAAGAAGCCCAACTATCGGAACTTCGTCAACCGGATCCTTACCGCTCTTGAGAATGTTGATATGAGCGATGTGGACTCGGGGACGGAGGATGACGAGGATAATTCCCATGGCAAGAAGAAGGCCCAGGACTTCACTAGTATGTGCTTCATGACCAAGAATAGCCACGATGTTGATTCCTCCAACGACGACGATCCCTTCAGCGATCCCGACGAGGTATGCCCCTCACTCAATGAGATGAAACGCGCTTTGATTGCTGCTGGACGAAATCTGAAGAAGCAAGCTAAAATGATTAAGAGACAGGATATCATGATTGACAACTTGCACCTAGAAGTGGTTAGGCTCAAATCTATTAATCCTGCTGATGATTGTGATTCTTGCTCTAGCTTGCATGATGAATTAGCAATTCTGAAATCTGCTCATTCTTCTATTGCTAATCAACTTAAAGATGCTCTAGATGAACTAGAATCTCTCAAATCTAGTCCTAGTCATGTTTGTTTGGATGCTATTGCTTTAGATGTGACTTCAGTAGATGCTATTCCTTCATTTTGCTCAAATTGTGCATTGCTTGAATTGAAATTGGATAGTACTACTAAGGAATTGATGAAATTTGATGCTAGTCACACTTGCTCTCATTGTGAGGATAGTGGAATTAAAATGAAGGAAATGACTGAAATGGTTCTTCATCCTAAAACTGCTTCATGTGAAAATTGTCATAAAGTCACAATTGAGAATAATGCTCTAAACAAGACTCTAGAGGAGAAATCTAAAATTGAACAATCCATGTCCATGACTGCATCTAAGAAAGTAGTTGATTCTAATTCTTGTGCCTTTTGTATTGAAGTTGAGCATAATTTAGATGAGATACAAGAGGCGTTTAGAGTCAATTTCAAAGAGCAGTTGGGTAGGATTAGGGATGCCTCTTGTGTCTCTTGTGAGGTTTTGAAGGTTGAGGCAGCTTGTTATAAGGAAAGGTATAATAGGGCTATCAAGTCAAATAAGTGTGCCTCATGTAAGTAGCTAGCCAAAGAAAATGACTACCTCAAAAGGACTCTTGAGAGATTTTCTAGTGGGAAGAAGAACCTTAACATGATCCTTGATTAATCTAAGGTGAGTGTGAAGAAGAGTGGCCTAGGATTTAATTCCTTAGAGTATTCCAAGAACCACCTACCTAAGGTTGTGAGAGCTATTGAGAGTGGCATGTTTGAGGTAGAACCCCCTGAGCCATCTAAGGTAGTCTTTAGATCTGCAGGTTTTGCCCAAACCCCTTCTAGCAAGATAGATGATTCTAGTTCAGCAGATCAGACCTCTCAAAAGGTCAAGTATCATTGCATCTTCTGCAAGAAGGATGGCCACATAGTTGAGTTCTGCTTCTGTAGAGCTAAGAGTTAGAGGAAGGAGAGAGTGCGTGCTTTGAGGTCCATTAGAGGAGTTACTTCACCTTCTACTGTCTCTAGAGCCAGGCAGCATGTCTTTCCTACTAGACATAGGCCTAGATTCGTAGATGACTTCTTTGACTCCTTTGGTGGCTCTAGGCAGCGTTTTGGGTTAGGATATCATGAGGAGAAACCACGGGTAGCATCTAGACAAGGGGAGTACCGACCTTTTGGTAGGTCAATTCAGAGAGGTCTAGGTGTTGCTCGTGTGCATTCTTATGATTATTCCACTAACCATTTTATTGCTGCTTCTACTACTGTCCCTAAGCATCGTGTGGCTTAGTACTGGATCCCCAAGTCTTTTATCACTAACCTCAGTACTGAGGCACATATGTTCCCTGCTAATGCCCTGTAGGTCCGTCGTGCGAGGAAGGAGGACATATGGCTTGTTGACTCTGGATGTTCTCGACACATGACTGGAGATTCTAGATGGTTCTCCTCCCTCACGCGTGCATCCGGCAACGAGTTGATCACATTTGGGGATGCTTCTACTGGGACTGTGACAGCCAAGGGCACAGTGCGCGTCAACAACAACTTCATGCTTAAGGACGTCACTTTGGTAAGTAAGCTAAGGTATAATCTGCTATCTGTTTCTCAGCTTCTTGATGAGGGTCTAGAAGTGAGGTTTAAGAGTGGTGAGTGTAAAGTTCTAGATTCCTCTGGTGAGCATGTCTTTGGGATCTCTAGGTTTGAGAGGATCTTTAGTGCTAATTTCAGTACTTCTTCTGCTTCCAGCCCTAGGTGTCTTGTGGCTTCTGACTCTCTTAATTTAGTCTTGTGGCATCGTAGGCTTGGTCATATAGGTTTTGACCATTTGATCAGGATCAGTAGCAAGGAATTGATTAGAGGTTTGCCTAGGCTTAAGAATGTTAGAGACCTAGTGTGCACACCCTGTAGACATGGTAAGATGGTTTCTGCTTCTCATCTACCTCTTACTTTAGTGATGACCGATGGACCTGGTCAGCTCTTGCACTTAGACATGGTTGGCCCTTCTAGAGTTCAGTCTGTAGGAGGGAAGTGGTATGTGCTTGTCATTGTGGATGATTTCTCCAGGTATTCATAGGTATATTTTCTGGTTTCTAAGGATGAGACATTTGGCTGTTTTAGAGAGTTGGTCCTTAGACTAGCAGTTGACATCCCTGGAGCCTTGAGAACTATTAGGAATGACAATGGCACAGAATTTAAGAACTCTTCTTTTGCCACATTCTGCACTGAGAAAGGACTTGAGCACCAGTTCTCCTCACCTAGAGTTCCCTAGCAGAATGGGGTTGTAGAAAGGAAGAACAGAACCCTGGTAGAGATGGCTAGGACCATGCTAGATGAGCATAGCACTCCTAGGAGGTTTTGGGCTGAGGTGATCTCTACTGCTTGCCATGTGTCCAATAGGGTGTTCTTGAGATCTGTCATAGGCAAGACTTCTTTTGAGCTTAGATTTGGTCATAGGCCTAGAGTATCTCATTTCAAGATTTTTGGTTGCAAGTGCTTCATTCTTAAACATAGCAACTTGGATAAATTTGAATCTAGATGTTATGATGGTATTTTCCTTGGATATCCTGCTCATTCTCATGGCTATCGTGTATTTAATTTGGATACTAACAAAATTGTTGAGACTTGTGAAGTCACTTTTGATGAGGCTAGTCCTGGTACTAGACCCGATGGTGCAGGTACACATGTCATTGGTGATCGAGAGAGTATCTTCGTCGACGATGACTCTGACATAGAGGATGCGGACCCAATCCATCCTCTAGTCACTCCTGAGTTGGTTGGAGAGTCTGCTTCTACTTCTCCAGCTTCAGGAGAGCAGCCTCTTCTCACCTTCACCAGCGCTTCGGGTGGCTCGCTCCTACCTCCACAACCCATGAGGTAGGGGCCACATCTGCACCAAGACCTCCGCTTCATATTCAGCGACAACACCCACCTGAGCAGATAATTGGGGATCTCCATGAGCGAGTTACTCGCTCCAGGTTTATCTCTCTAGATTCTCATGCACATTCTGCTTTTGTTGCGTCTTTTGAACCCCCGAGATGTCACCCATGCTTTATCTGATTCCTCTTGGGTCAATACCATGCATGAAGAGCTTGAAAATTTTGATAGAAACAAAGTCTGTACCTTAGTTGCACCTCCACCTAATCATCATGTAATTGGAACAAAATGGATTTTCAAAAATAAACAAAGTGAGGATGGTTGGTAATTCGCAACAAGGCTAGGCTTGTAGCTCAAGGTTATTCCCAGGTAGAAAGCTTAGACTTTGAAGAGACCTTTCCTCCTGTAGCTAGATTAGAAGCCATTCGCATATTGCTAGCTTTCGCGACATCTAGGGGCTTTAAGCTTTTTCAAATCGATATCAAGAGTGCTTTCCTTAATGGTTTCATAGAAGAAGAGGTCTTTGTCAAGCAACCCCCTGGTTTCAAAAATCACAAGTTCCTAAACCATGTGTTTAAGCTCTCTAAAGCCTTGTATAGATTGAAGCAAGCCCCTAGAGCTTGGTATGATAGGCTTAAGAGTTTCTTGCTTGAGAATGATTTCAAAATAGGAATGGTAGATAAAACCTTGTTCACTCTTAGGCATGGCAATGACTTTTTATTGGTTCAGATTTATGTGGATGACATCATATTCGGTGGTTCTTCTCATGCTTTAGTTTCCAAATTTTTAAACTCTATGAGCAGGGAATTCGAAATGAGTATGATGGGCGAGCTAACTTTCTTCCTTGGTCTTCAAGTCAAGCAACTGAAAGAAGGTACCTTCATTATCAAAGCAAGTACACAAAGGCCCTTCTTCAGCGCTTCGACATGGGAAGCAGCAAGCGAATGTCCACTCCCATTGCCACTTCTACCGTGCTGGATCCTGATGAGGATGGAGAACCCGTGGACCAGAAGGAGTACCGCAGTATGATTGGCTCCCTCCTCTACCTCACGGCGTCGAGGCCGGACATACAGTTTGCTGTGTGTCTGTGTGCCCGATTTCAGGCTCCCCCTCGTGCCTCTCATCATCAAGCAGTGCGTTGCATCTTCAGGTACTTCCAGGACACTCTTGATTTTGGACTTTGGTATTCTTCTGATTGTGCTATCTCCATTCGAGCTTTTTCTGATGCTGATTTTGCAGGGTGTAGAGTGGATAGGAAGAGTACTTCTGGCACTTGTCATTTCTTAGACACCTCTCTTATCTCTTGGTCATTTAGGAAGCAATCCTCTGTTGCACAGTCCACTGTCGAGAATGAGTATGTAGCTGCAGCCAGTAGTTGCTCTCAGGTTCTCTGGATCTTATCTACTCTGCGGGACTATGGGTTGTCTTTGGATAGTGTTCCTCTCTTCTGTGACAACACTAGTGCCATAAACATTACCAAAAACCCAGTACAACACTCTAAGGCCAAGCACATTGACATTAGATATCATTTTCTTAGAGACCATGTGGAGAAGGGTGATGTTGTGCTTCATTTTGTAGAGTCCGAGTAGTAGGTTGCGGATATTTTCACTAAGGCTCTGGATTCTTCTCGTTTTGCTTCTTTGAGGGGAGAGTTGGGGGTTATTAGTCCTCTTGGCCTGTTTTGAGGGGGAGTTTGCTCTTTTGCATTCATTGTATCATATTGCATTTTAAAATCAACAACTTGCATTGTAATATAAGTTCACGGAGCTTTGATTATTATCCTTGTGTGACATGCTTTCATGCTTTATACCTTGCCATGTCTTGTGCTAGTTTGCTAGATTTATCATGGCTTTCGTATAGCTTAGCTTGTACCATGCTAGCTCTTTTAAATGTGAGAAATTTGAATTAAAACATGGCTTGTTGGATCTTGTGACTAGTTTTGCCATAGTGATCCTCTTATGATTCATGCCATGTCAAATAGGCTAAGTTGAGTCTTGAATCTAATTTGATTTTTAGACTGAGCTATGCTGGTTCCTAAAGTCAAGCAAATGAAAAATGATTTCTTCTGTGCGAAAAAACTGATCTCACCAATTCTTTCTCATGAGACAGCTTGCCATTGCACTCGGCATGAACTCAGGGGGAGTTTTGGATGACCTAGACCACTCTCTTAAGCTTCTTGCTTGGGATGGTCGCGGCACAGCTTGAGATCTAGCACAAGGCTAAGAAAACACATTGTTAAAATTGGTTGAAGCTTAGGAGGTAGTTGTGGATGGCTCCTAGTCCAGGACTTGTTTTGCTAAGATAAAACCAAAACTAATTTTTAGCAAGTGCTTTTTGTGCTTAATTCCAAGTGGTTGAACAAATTGATTCATCATTGAACTCATAATGCTTAATTCCATTTAGTTTATTGACATGGCTTGACTCATTTTTGGATACCTTTGGCTAAACTGTGATCTTGAGCACCTTGTCATGCTAAACTCTCATTTAATCTCAGATTATTGCTCATATGGCTTTAGCTTTGCTATATATGATTTGCCATGATAGAAAATAGTTACTCCACATAATATGGCTTGGTGTAATACTTGTAAAGTCATCTTGGATAATTTTCATGGCTCCTTTTGTTAAAAATTGAAAAATACAAAAATACAAAAAATTGCAGCCACTCTATTGCATTTCATGCTCCTTCTTATGCTTCTTTCTCAATTCTGCACTTGTTAATACGTTATTCCTTGATGACTCCATTGTCAAAGTGGGAGAAGATATGTGGAAAAATTTAAAAAGGGGAGCTTAAAAGGGAGACAATGAAGTTTTCCCGAAAAATGATGATCATTGCGAGGTTTGCATTCTCATGTTTTTATTGACTTTTTTGAAATTGAATTGCTTTCCTTGGATCCTCACAATGATCAAACGTGAATTGAACAATTGTTCTTTCATATGGACCTTAAGTGAGATTTTTGTCTCTTCTCTGGATTTTGAAGCCTTCTCTGCCTTATCTCACTTGCCGATTCTATTCTAAAGCCAACTTGGTCATTTCGATTGCTTTCTTTTGCATTTGGACCAAGTTGAGCCTTTGCGTGAAATCGTTGAGTTTTTCTTTCTCAAATCTCAAAACTTACATTTTTGGGAAATTGCCAATGTGTTCATCAAGGGGGAGATTGTGGATATCATGGGGATATACACATGATCTTATGATGATGAGACAATTGGCAATAGCCTTGAAGTTTTGTCGAAATTGTTGTTTTCAGCGAACTGGCAGGATAATCGATTGTACCAGTGTTTAAAGCACGGTACTACCGCAGAACGGTTCGACCGCAAGTTGTATGGCGGTAGGTTAATTCCAGAGAAGATGTTTTGTGGAGTTTTGGTCTTCATTGGAAAGCGGTACGACCGCAGTTATTGGAGCGGTACGACCGCAGTGCGGTAGTACCGCTGGTAATATGGCGGTTGTACCGAATTTGTTGTGATTGTCGACCTATTTGGTAAATTGGTTATTCGTTAGGTCAAGTTCATGGGTTTCAGTGCATATGTGTTGCATGATGCATGTTTTGGCTAACGTGGGTCATGTTGTGAAGAACTTGTTCCCGGATTCGATTTCTTTGTCTATTGTTGTGCAGGTCGCTTGACGGTCAACGACGGTCAACGGCGAGGATGATCGGAACTAAGCTTGAAGAGCTAAGGTCCAGAACGATCGAGAATGCCGGGTGAGGTCAATGGAGTCAAGCATGGCGCAAATTGGACAAAGGTGACCGCACGGGCAGTTCGGTGCAACAGGTTGGATCAAGCGGCGCAGGGATCGGTGCAAGTGCTATGGTGGTTTCGGCGGTAGCCGAACGGGAGAGACTTGTCGACATGACGAGAGCCGTTGATCAACCTACACGTGGCGAAGCAGGCGTTTGCTTCACCAAGATTGGACTCGGTCTTCGAAGAAGGATTGAGAAGGGGTATTTTGGTAATTTCACCAAATACCTGAAAGCATCTAGGCCCCTAAAAATTGTTTTGGTAATTAATGATAATATGTGAATATGGGATTAACGTGTTTATTGAGTATTTACAAGGTTAAGTCCCATTGGTGAATTTGATGATGTAAAGATGTATGCTAAAGGACAACATGAAGATCTACATGGCTTGAAGACAAGGTACAAGTAGTCTAGGATCCTTTTACGTTTTACCGGTCTTAGGAGATTTGGTTGGAAGACTGGATTATAGGTTAATTGCCGTACTATTAAGAGGGATCTTGGCTAGTAACTTGATAGCATGTTCTTGTGCCATATGGATCAATTTAGGATCATGCATGCATTTGAATTCATATTTAAAATTGAATTTAAAAGCCTTAAGTCCTTTTTATCAAAAATCGGTAGTACCGCAGTTATAATGGCGGTTGAACCGCTCTGTGTGGTATGATCACACTTTACTTGGCGGTAGTACCGGATTTTGAAGGCTTCAGCCAACTGAGAGCTAATGCGGTACGACCGGCTCTTGGAGCGGTATAACCGCACTGCGGTCGTTCTGATATTTACTTGGCGGTTCAATAAAAACAGTACCAGTGCATTTTGGCTCAGGAGCCCTATTTGCTTTGCGGTTGAACCGCGCTGAGAATCGGTTGTACCGATTTTCAGCTGAACCGATTTTTAGTTGGCGGTTCAAAAAACCAGAACAAGTGTAATCTGGACCCAGAGCTCTCTGTGATAATCGGCTGAACCGCATTTGGGAAACGGTTGAACCGCGCTGCGATTGTACCGATTTTTATAAGGCGGTTCATATTTTCCAGAGAGCATGTCGTTTCAGCAGATTTGAAAACCCTACGATCGGTTGTACCGCGCTTCTATGCGGTTCAACTGGGCAAAGCGGTTGTACCAGACTTTAGTTGCACTACTACAGAAATGCTAATACTGGACGCCTGATCACAGACGGTTCATCGAAACCGTCTGTATTAAACACAATCTCAAACGGTTTTTGTTACCCACCGTCTGTGTTATTCTCCGCGCTAAAAACCGTCTGTGAAGATGTCATATCACAAACGGTTCATGTTTGGAACCGTCTGTGATACTTCACAGACGGTTCAAAACATGAACCGTCTATGATATTACCAAATATCACAGACGGTTTTTTTTAGAACCGTCTGTGATACTTCACAGACGGTTCCAAACATGAACCGTCTGTGATATTGCCCAATATCACAGACGGGTTTTGTTAAAAACCATCCGTGATAATTAACTCATCACAGATGTATATATATAGCTCCGCCTCCCCGGCCAAAACAGATATAGTCTTCTTGATCTCCATATCTCTGGCGCCACGATAGGTCCATCGCCGTTGCGTGCGGTTTGAGTACATCGCCTCACCTCACCGAGCCGCTGGTCCATTTCACCAGATATTGTCGCCGAGGAGCTTGCCGCCGCGCCTCATTCACCGACGACGACCCACCGCGCTTGGACCTTCCCGACTTTCATTGACACCTTCCTCGTGATCGAGGTGAGATATTGAAGCATAAGCATCCTTTAATTTAAGTAGTTTCAGCGCTTACACCAAATCGCTAGTTTCAGCGCCCATGTGGGACATCACCGTCGGTTCGCCTCAAAGTAGACCTTAGGGCCGAGAGCCACGACTATATAGCAATGCGATGTCACCCTAAGCCCGCTTTGAGCTTCAAATTAATCCTCTTGTTTTTAATCATTTAGTTAATAAACTAACGAGTCTATGACATGTGGGATCGCCATAGATTTTATAAATAAAATCATGAAATAAAAATGAGTCAGCGACAAGTAGGGCCCACATGTAAGTTAATAAAATCCAAAAAATGTAAAAATGAAAAATCGTAATTAAGCCTCGGAAAATACTACGCTTTGAAAGTCATCACCCTTTTATTTATTTTCGTGGTTTTCAATACGAACCGTGTGATGGACCGGTTGGATGTAAACCGAGAACCGTGTGAGTGAAGAGTACATTAATGGCGGTCTGCTTTTACAAGAGCCGCCGAGGAGGATATGTTGAATAAGGGGCGGAATATATGTATCGTCCATGCATTGATCATGCGAGAATCAAGATGTTTAACAACCGAGCGCAGATCGAAGCACACTTGATTCAAGGGGTTTCAAAAGGGTTATACATGTTGGACCATCACGGTGAAGAGCATATTATACAGAAGTCAACGATATGCATATTATACAGAAGTCAACGATATGCTTGCGAATGATGTCGATTGTGGTTCCGATTCGGATAGGCCGCACGATGACAATCTAGATCGAGATGCTTGCGATGCAGAAGGGAACTGTGATGAGAGGGAGTATGTTCAATTCTGGGGTGTGATGGAGGACTCAGAGAAACCTTTGTTCCCGGCTGCAAGTCGGAATACACAAGGTTGTCATCCGTGCTTAAACTGCTGAAATTGAAGGCAAGCAGCGGTTGGTCCGACAAGAGTTTCACTTGAGTTGTTAGGTCTCTTAGCGGACATGCTTCCTGAGGGAAATGAGTTGCCCAAAACCACCTACAAAGCCAAAAGGTTCTTTGTCCATTGGGAATGGAAGTAGAAAGAATACATGCATGTCCGAACGATCAGATCCTCTACCGTAACGAGTATACAAACATGCATGTATGTCCGTGTGCAACGATCCCGATACAAGCGTAAGAAGCAATCGATGACGATGAGGGAATCGAGGTGAAGAAAGGACCTCCTGCTAAGGTGGCGTGGTATCTTCCTGTAATTCCCCGTTTGAAGCGGTTTTTTGCGAACCCAAAGAATGCAAAACTGCTGTATTGGCACTCAGAGGAGCGTAAGAATGACGGAAAGTTAAGACACCCTGCTAATTCCGCCCAGTGGAGAAACATCGATAGGAGGTTTGCAGACTTCGGTGCGGAACCAAGGAATATAAGGTTTGGATTGAGTACAGATGGAATGAATCCTTTCGGTAACATGAGCAGCCGACATAGCACTTGGCCCGTGACACTCTGTATCTACAACCTTCCTCCTTGGTTGTGTATGAAGCGGAAGTATATTTTGTTGTTGATACTTATCCAAGGGCCGAAGCAACCTGGGAATGATATTGATGTGTACCTAGCACCATTGATGGAAGATCTAAAAATCTTGTGGATTGAAGGGTGCAATTATGGGATGCGTACAAACGAGAGAACTTCACTTTACGTTCCTTGTTGTTCTCGCACCATAAATGATTATCCCGCCCTTGCTAATTTGTCGGGCGAGTACAAAAGGGCCAAAGCCCAGACTCACTGCTTAGATGATACCGAGAGTGTGTGGCTGAATCACTCGTGCAAAACCGTGTACATGCGTCATCGTAGGTTCCTTCGGAGGGCTCACCCATACCGCAGGATGAAGAAACAATTCGACGGAGAGAAGGAGGACAGATTCAAATCTAAGGCATTTAAGCGAAAAAGAGGTCTATGATATGGTTAAGGATTTAGATGTTGTGCTTGGAAAGGGATGTAAATCGAGGACAAGTAAGAAGAACATGTGGAAGAAGAGATCAATATTTTGGGACTTACCTTATTGGGAGCACCTAGAAGTTCGCCACTGCATCGACGTCATGCATGTAGAGAAGAATGTATGTGATAGCTTGATTGGTCTCTTACTGAACATTCGTGACAAAACAAAGGATGGTGTCAACGCACGGCTTGACTTGGTTGATATGGACATCAGACCTGAGTTAGCACCAACAAGGACCGATAAAGGACGAACGTACCTTCCCCCTGCTTGTTACACTCTGTCCAAGGCCGAGAGAACCGAACTGTGCCGGTGCTTGCATGGCGTGAAAGTTCCGTCCGGTTACTCCGCCAACATGAAGAAACTTGTTTCGATAAAAGATTTGAAGTTAATTGGCATGAAGTCTCATGATTGTCATGTGTTGATGACACAAATGCTCCCTGTTGCAATTAGAAGTATTTTGCCGATCAAGGTCCGAGAGACAATCATGAGGCTGTGTTATTTTTTTTAACACAATTGCTCAGAAGGTCATCGATCTCGAAGGACTAGATGCTCAGCAGACGAGGTGGTGACGACACTATGTGATCTTGAGATGTATTTCCCTCCGCTCGTTTTTCGATATCATGGTCCATCTCATTGTTCATATTGTGAGGAGATAAAGATGTGCGGGCCCGTGTTCCTCGTAGCATGTACCCGCTCGAGAGGTTCATGGGAATTCTCAAGTCATATGTACGGAATCGATCTCGGCGAGGGCAAGATCGTCGAAGGTTATGCAACCGAAGAGGTCATTGAGTTCTGCCTCGATTACATGGCTCAGGTCGAACCGATAGGTGTGCCTCGATCTCGCCATGAGGGGAGGCTCGAGGGTATCGGGACCATCGGAAGGAAAGCAATCACTCCAAATATGGATGCGTATGCTCAAGCCCATTTCACGGTCTTGCAACACATGACTGAAGTGTCCCCGTATATCGACCAGCACAAGGACGTGCTTCGGCAACAGAATCCGCTGCGCCCAGATGTTTGGATCACGAGACAACACAATGCACGGTTCAACCAATGGTTGAAGGAGCGACTTGCTAGGAGCTCGTCAAGTGATATGCTGACATGGTTGGCAAAAGGGCCAACATTTACAGTTGTAACATGGCGAGGATACGACATAAATGGGTACACATTCTATACGCAGCTCAGGATATAAAAAGCACTAACGTAGCAGCGGTGTCCGCATAGATGCATTCAAGATGCCGATGGGGTGAGGAGCTCCTACTATGGGCAAATAGAGGAGATATGGGAGCTCGACTCGTGCTTTTCAAGATCCCCTATTTCGGTGCCGTTGGGTCCATCTCCCACGGTGAAGGTCAACAAATACGGCGTCACTACCGTGGACCTCGAACGTGTCGGATACAAAGACGAACCATTCGTACTAGCTAACCAAGTTGTTCAAGTCTTCTATGTTACCGACCCGGCAAATAAGAAGCGCCACGTAGTTCTTCATGGAAAAAGGAGGATTGTCGGAGTTGAGAATGTAGTGGACGAGGAAGAATACAATCAATTTGACGAGTTGCCTCCTTTCGGAAACGGCATAAGGGTCGAGGAAGAAGAACATGACGAAACTAGCTACATACGCGTCGATCATCATGAAGGGCTAATTTTTAAAGATTAATTGAACAATGTGTGTATATGTATATACATTCTGATGAATGGTTAATTTTAGTTCATTTGAGTTAATTAATTGATTTGTACTTGTGAAATGGATGTGATTGTTTCTCAAATGAATGTGAATTGGATGTATATACATGTACTTGTTATCTTTTTTCTCGCTTGTTTCAGAGGGCATGGCTAGCATTTCCGAGGCTAGCCAATAAATGAATCGATCTAGATATTAACCAATACAAAATAATATCACGCACGGTTTGAACTACGCATCGTCTCACATGTATATCACGACGGTTGTTTATCAAAACCGCTCATGTTATATGTATATCACGACGGTTGTTTATTAACACCGTCGTGATACATCATATATCACAGACGGTTCTAAGTTAGAACCGTTTGTGATACATCACATATCACAGACGGTTGCTTATTAAAACCATCTGTGATTCATCACATATCACAGACGGTTGTTTATTAAAACCGCTCGTGATACATCGCATATCACGACGGTTGTTTATTAAAACCGCTCAGGATACATCGCATATCACGAGCGGTTCTAAGTTAGAACCGCTCAGCGATAGTAATATCACTGAGCGGTTCTAATTTAGAACCGTCTGTGATGTCCATCCCTATTTACATTCGACTCTAGCTAGGGTTTGCGCGCCGCCACTCTCAAACGATTAAGTTTCTCAACTCCTCTCGCTCCCTCCTCCCCGAGCCCGTCGCCACCGTCCTCGGCGACGCCTCCTCGAGCCCGGCGCTACTCCTCCCGATCCCGTCGACACCGCCTCCTCCTCCAAGCCGTGCCCTCCCAAAGCCCGCCGAGCCTCCTCCTAGAGCCGTGGCCCTCCCCGAGCCCACCGCGCCTCCTGCCCGAGCCCGCCTCCTCCTCCCTCCCAGGCAGTGGCGCCTCCCCTTCGCGCCTGCTGTCCTCGTCTTTCCTCGTCTGTCTGCCTCGTCCAGTCTCGACGCCTAAAGGTAACCAATGCCGAGTTACCGATCGACCCCACGCGCCTTTCCTAACTATTTCTATCAATAATCTGTCATGGTCCTTCATGATAATTGTACATGTTTTAGGAATTTGTATTTGTTCTAGTCGCTTATTCATATGGTATTTGTTTTGATATCGCTCATCGGAATATATTGCAATGATAATTCTATTTCTTGTGAAGATGTCTTCCGCTCATTCTCGTGTCATCGCCGCCATGTGTCTCGATGATGCACCATCCTCTGGAACAATATCCAACCGTGGTAGAAGAAGAGGAATATCGAAAAGGCCCACGGGCCGATTTACCATCATGGAGGTCGATCAGTCTGGGACCCCTAGCAATCCTCGCCGAGCAGCGTCCGCATTCCGGAGAATGGTCGAAATAGTTGCACAGGAACGGGTCAAGATCACCTATGATTCGTGGAAGGTGGTGCCCGACCATCGAAAACTAGCATCTTTGGCGGAAATTCTCGCATCGCTCGAGATCCCTAAGAACTCCCGGACTCCGGCGACGACACGCGTTGCTACAGCGTGCAAAGCGTGGAAGAACTTCAAGAGCGCTTGTCAAGAACTACGTGGAGAAGGATCTGCCGCCTTCCACAAGTATCTATTCTTGGAAGAGTCTGGGCCGAAGTTTGTGGCGAAGAAGACGACAAATGAATTTAAGAGTGAAAGTGCGGCGCACGGCCCTCTAGGCAAAAACAAGCACCCCATAGACTCTAAGACCGCTGGGTATGCGGGTAAAGCCCGATATGGAGGGATCAGAACAGCGAAAGCGCTTTGAATCTCTCCTGCTATTTCGAGATCACTAATGTGCGCGCCCGATAGTGGTTATTTACGAGGTTATGTATTCGGCCTACGGGGGAAGTGTACTTTCCAAACCCTGAAGACCAGGAAGTGTCCCAACGCCTGGTAAGATATCAAACTACCTAGTTTGTAATTACTCCATAACTTCATAGGAAGTAAAATGACATGTCGGGCTATATTGCAGATAACGTTGAGTGCACAATCTTCCCAAGGCTCATTCCAGGCAGATAGGGAGAAAGATATACTCTCTGCGGCCCTAGGAAACAGTGAGCATCCGGGTCGCACGAGAGGCGCTGGTGTTTTTGTTACATGGGAACAATGGTTCCAAGCGGACTCGGATCATACCAGAGTAGGAAGAGAGCCAAAGCCGAGCACGATGCAAAGCTACGAGAGGATCTTCGTGCATCCTCGAGATGAGCTCACCGAAAAATTCAATCAATCCTTTGAGGAAAGGATTCGTATGCTCGAGCAAAAGCGAGATAGAGACCTTTGAGGAAAGGATTAAGGGATTGCAAATGCCAAGTCAGTTGGAAGCCCCTACCCCTACTATACCGCTAGCCAGCCCCCCCAAACATCCGAGTAGCTGCGCGTCCAACCCTAACCCTACCACAATAGGTGATGACAGATTTTCCGTCGATGACATCCAGATAATAATTATTATCTCTGGAATGCTCAATCCATTGATAGGCCTGTTGGAGTAGCTAATTTTGTATCGTTATGTACGTGGGTGGCTACGGCGCAAGCTCCAAGTGAGATATGTCTCTGCTGCCCTAGATGTCGCTTGGGGCCGGTGTATCCATCCGCATCGGAGCTTTGGTGCACGGCAAATCTAGCGCCGGTTTCGCAAAAGTGAATGTGGACGGTGTTTGTGCCAATTTCGAGGCCGTCCGCTGAAAATTCCCCAAACGATGAGGTCATGACTCTAGGGCAAGCCGCTGGAACATTCATCCAATGGCCCAAGGAGGACATCCGCTGGAGCTACTGCTCGGTGTCAACTTCACGGAATGTCCCGCAACGGCATCAAGTCCACGGACTGACCGCACCGGCTACCAGACCGACATGGCAAGGGCCCGCCGCATCACATGCATCTACACTCATGCTCACCGACTCTTGTGAAGTCGACCTATACAAAGCGAGGCAGCAAGGGCAAGGGCAAATCGAAGACGATCGAGTCCTCTCCTAATATCCCCTTCTTGCCGCTGGCGGAAATACAAGCCAGCGCGAGCCGTTGTTCGAGAAGTTAGACAGCCCTACCCTAGGACCGGATTGCATGGAATTGCATGCATGGTACATGGAATACCCAACAAGCGGTTGATCAACGATGCTCGGGTGTCACCGTCAAGTTCAAGGAGCATCATTTTAACCACATGTATCAAGACGCCGTCTTCACGGTGACCTTCGACGACTTGTTCTCTCTTCAACCTCGACGAGCTCGACGCCTCAATCATACGATGCCGACAATCGTAAGTGTGTACAATCATGGTCAATGTTCGTGTAATATCGATAAATGTTATATATAACTCCTAGCTTTTGTATAATAGATACATGATCTGTGAAGCGAAAGAAGGAAATCACCGTAGGTTTCCTCGAGCCACACGTTGTCTCCGAAAGCAAAGCATCACGGCGAATGCAACATTCGCCGAGAATTACGTTATAGATTTTTTCATGGCTCACCGCAACAAGGAATTCATACTTTTGCCCTACAACCAGAAGTAAGTAGTGTTGCACTACTGGCTATACTTGTTGATTTGTACTTTATAAGCAACATGAACTTAGGTTTAATGACCATGCCGACATACCCGTAGGTTCCATTGGATTCTAATTGTAATTATACCAAAACGAAATACGTAATATACCTAGATTCCCTCTGAGGGCCACTCACAACTTCACAACTATCCGAGTTTAATCATCGTAAACACATTTCCTCCATAGAAACTCTATTGTAGTCTTTCCTTCCTTTGCAATGGCTAAGGCTAACTTCTTGGAGTCACGTAGGGTGTTCGACGTGTTACATGCTAGAGGATGGAATATCAAGGGAAGGATGCTGGCACATGATCAAAAATTCCCGGTACTTGCTAGCTAGTACACATTAATCCTATATAACACTTCGTAGCAATGCCTCTCGAACTAACCAATTCTATTTTTGCAGTGCCACCGGCTGATTACCGGCCATAACGTCTGTGGATACTATGTTTGCCACAACATGCAACTACTCATCGGTTCCGCGATCACCAATGATCCTCAAGTTTGTCAATCTTTCAACAATTATTTCATATATACTTACCAATTTATATAAGCCCGAATTTAACCTTCATATCGACAGGTTGCGAACATCGCTGAAACTGCGTTGGAACAGAGCGAGCTCATAAAAATTCGATCACACCTTGCGCCATTCCCTAATGCAGTGTCATAAATCCAAATGGGAGTTTCCACAAGGTAGCAGATTGAACTTGATTGAGATAGATTGAACATAATGGTACATGTGTGTAAATTAATGTACATTAATGGTTAAATTTAGTTAATTGATTTGTGAATTGGATGTGTGCTTGTTTCTGAAATGAATGCAATTTTGATGTGCTTCTGAAATGAATGAGAATTGGATGTGCTTGTTTCATAGGGCATGTGTAACATCCCAAATGTATAATTGGGGTTATTCAAGTATAATTATATGTGTAGAAATTAAAACTTTTTCTCACATCTTGAAAACCCCTAATCTCTTATGTAATTCTTGTCCAAGAGTTGTGTAATCCAAAAACACAAAGCTCTTGTTGACCAAAAATCAAACTCATTTTCCAGTTGTCTAAATCTTGTGCCAAACATTTGGAATATATTTTCCTTGGTCCCAAAACTGATATGGGACCCCTCTGAAAAATATCACAAGTTGTAAAACTAGTTTGATAAATTTTGGAGGTAAAACAATCCTTTAAACAACCTTAACGAATTTCCTGAGAAAAATGCATTGCATAATAACCTCTGGAAATTTTATGCAAGGTTAATCTCATTGTCAGCAAGCTCCAGTTAAAATTTCATCAAATTTGGAGTTCATTTGCTATCTCAAATAATTCTGCTAAGTTTCAGCTGTTAAAAACTAAATTTAAAAGCCTACACTGTTCCTTGGGCTAGCCATATTCAAAGTCGGGTCCAGCCAACCATGTCTGCACCTCGCCAGACCTCATCTCCATTTGATCAAATCGCAGCCGTTGGATTTACATCCAACCGCCACGACCTCCTCCGCGGTCAACACCGCAAAGACCTCCCCACCTCATGAGGTCATTGCCGTTGGATCAGTGATCCATGGTCATGACCTCCCATGTGTGTTAAACCTCAAAGACCCCTCCTCGAGCTGTTAAACCATCGCAATGAGGTCATCCCATTTGTTGAGGTCGTGGCCGTTGGATCAAATCCAACACCACGACCTCCTCCTCAACATACTCAACAGTCCTCCCATTTCACGTGAGGTCATAGCCCTTGGATCCAAGATCCATGGCCCCGACCTCCCTCACCGTTAAACTAAGCAAACCTCCCACCTAACCAAGGTCGTAGCCATTGGATCAAATCCAACAACACGACCTCCCGTGCTATCAAGCACTCACAACCTCCCCATCTTTTGTCGTGCACCGTTAGATTAAAATCTACTGGTCACGACCTCCTCCTTTGTCTTATGCACATCAAACCTCCTCACAAGACGTGAGGTCGTAGCCCTTGGATTTAAATCCAAAGGCCATGACCTCCCTCTCGTGTTCTTATGTTCATGTGCGGTTAAGACCTCACAGAGGTCCGCACTGCTGGATGGAGATCCAACGCTTTGGACCTCTGTCTCATTTTCCCACGCATGCGTATCGCATTAAGAGATCGTGAGGCCATGACCTCCCCATCCTTGATCGTGTGGTGGGACCTCCTCCCGATCCTTTGAGCGTAACGGTTCAAAAATGCCATCGGAGGGCCAGACCTCTCCCAAGGCTTATCCAACGGTCATCAAGACCTCCTGTTCTTCTCCTTCCTTGGTCACGCATGCATGCTTCGAAAGAAAGCATTAATGCGCGCCAGCCATCAGGTACCTTTAACAACTCTTTCTCGACCGCATTAAATGCAAGTCGGCCTTCCGCCTCTCGTCAAGACAGTTCACCTGTCAACTTTACATCTTGTCCAACGCCCTAGACCGTGCCATGGGCCAAGCTCACCATGAGCTTAGCCGGTGGTCCATGACCTCCTGTGCCCGTGTATAAAGCCCCATTGGTTCCCCTGTAGCTTCTTTGGCACTCTTTCAAGTTCTAGCTTGCACCGGTGCCTTCTAAGCTTTGCTCTTCCACCGACCTCCATTCTGGCCGCCATTGCTTTGGAGCTTGAGCTCCTCGGTGGACAAGGGTCCTTGGAGTTTTCCTCCTTTTTCTCTGAGCTCCATTTGTACCATCCCCTCTGGGACCAAGACCTAACTCGCTTTGGTTTGGGCATTTACAGAGGTGGACAAAGAGGAGCTTGGAGCAGGAGCTTTAGCCGTGGAGCAACCCCATCTTCTCCAACTCAGGCCATCACCATCCTCAACCTCCCCGGCATCTTAAGGACCTCCAGGTACTCCCCCTGTTAGTCCTTAGTTGCTGGCACCCGCTTGAATGATTTTGCGGAGCTTTCTTGGCACAAGCTTGAATGTCGCACGGAGCTTCATTTTGCTTTTCGGTGTTTGGCCGTCTTTGGTCAATTTGCCCTCTCCGGCTCGCCGGGCGTTCAAAGCCGCCGTCGCCGTTGAGAGGAGGTCCACCGAGTGTGCAACGTTATTGTGCACTCAATGGTACCATTGAGGTCGCCACGAGGTCTACATCGCCGTGAGAACCAAATCTTTGAGCTCGATTTTTGTCGGACGAACGACAGCAACAAGCGTTGTCGTTTTAGGACAGAGATCCTCAGCTTTGAATGCACTAATCATGTGCTCGAATCATTGAAATCATGGGCATGTCTTAGCTGCATTTAATCCTCCGTGTTATGATTTAAGACCTCCAAGACGCGATCGTGAGCACCGGATTTATTAAGCTCATAATACTTAGTCATCCAATTGACCCTAGTATTATCAACCAAATAAACCGGTCTCGAGAGATGTATACTTCCCAGATGCAAGATACATACCTCACAACAAAAGAATGTATCAATTCCATGCAACACATAGTACATAAGCAACAAACCGAAGTTAATATTAATATGGAATAGCTATTACAAAAGAGGGCCCTTAGGCCAAATAGCAACAATTCTAAAAAGATAACAGTGAAGCAAAAGTGCCATAAAGATGGCTATAACACAAAGCCAATCAAGGTGCCTTAACCCCTAGGCATCGACCGACCGCCAAGCTAGCCGTCGAAGAAGCCGCAACACGAGGGACAAAAGTGAGGCTCTTGGAACTCACCCTCTCCCTCTGCAACCAAAACCACAAAAATGCAAGAACCACGGGCGGATGAGTACATAAAGTACTCCATAAGACTTACGTGTAAGATAACAAGCCTATAACATATGCTACATGCAAGCTTTATGTAAGTGGAGGTTGTATGTCTCATTTAGCATAAAGCAACATTTATTTGCAATAATGTAATACATTTAAAGGCAAGTTATCAAATCTGTTTTTAACATTTAAATATCAAGTTTGACAACGATAATAACAATAAGTAGATGAGAACAAGAAACCTAGAAGTGACTAACCCAATAGTCACCACAACAATAGCATGAACTCCCGCTCATACCAACCAAGTCAAGTTTTAATTTAAATGTTGTAGTCTAGTTCTCACGGGCGATCCGAGCGTGTCCATAACCTAGGGCGAGGCTATTCAATAGTTTTATCCTGCAGGGTGTACCACTGTACCCACACGCCGCACCGCCTTTCCTTTAAGCACACTTCCAAGGTATGTTGCACGGCTAAGTCCTACGAGACATTTCCAATGGACAATGCTAATTCTGAGTCGCACAACCCACGGGAGAAGGAGACATCACACGACCTACCCGAAGCTAATGCTCCCTCCCACACCACACACACACATTTTATCTTTAAAACCACCAACCGAAGCGACCCCAATTAGCAACGCCCAAAGTACTTAGTCAAGAGGGTTCCATATGCCCTCGCGTGGTTAGTACGCAATATTGCTCAGTACGGGAGGCGCAAGTAACTCGGTCCTTAGTGACTTAGGCATACTTCCACAATCCAAAAACCACACCATCCATCCAATATGCCCAAGTCCAAATCAATCCTTTTATTTTCAGATTTTGACTTTACAAATTAATCAAAGCACAAGTGCTGGACATAAAGGAGTAATAATAGATTTGTGTGATCAAGACCATCGACTAAGTCGATGATCGCCCATTTCTACCGTTATCTAAGCATGTCTAAGCAATTAAATCGTAACTACTAAGCGATAAGAGCTCATCCAACGAGCTCCAACCACAGCAAATAACCTAGGCTCATTGGTAGTAGAGGATGATCATTCCTACAGATTGTGCAACTATAGGATTCACTAACCATAATTAAAACAAAGTAGCAATGCATACATAGAGTTTAAACAACATAATAGACTTGCAAATATAGGATGAATCATGGTCAAACTGCTTGCCTGGCTGTTGAGGGTCACTTGGTTGCGGAGGATCGTTCTCGGGATTACCACAAATGTCGAACCCTAACGAAAAGGCGATAAAGAGTCGATAAGAATAAAGAAAAGCAACAAGACCCAACAGCAAAAGTTCTCCGAATGATTTGAAATTTTTATAGCAGCAAGGTATTGATTTAACATGAATATAGAAACAAGAATCAACTGATTTGGATCTTTAATGCAAAAGTTATGATGAAAACACTTTTGCTCAGCCTAGTAATTAGAATTAGGTTACTATTCATCGACAAAATTTCTAGACATGCAGGGAACCTGAAAATTTTACAGTAGATCAAGCACCATATGAGATGATCCGCCAAATTGGATTCATCTCATTTGGGGCTATATTGCACTTTCTATTAAGTTTTGAAACAAGAACTTGAACAAAATTATAATGCATGATTATTTTTCCTGGAAACAGTAACATGTTCAAAACTATTTTTCCTAGTACGTTCATTATTAGAGGAATCCAACAAACTTGGATTCACTCAAAAGAGTTTACAGGTAATTAGTTATGCATTTAACAAGTTAAAGGATTTCTAGTGAAACAATTAATGCTTATACAAAGTTAAAGTTAATTCTGGATATTTTTGTAACTATAACATGATTAAAACCATTTTTAGATTAAAGTATAGTTAATAACAGTATTAACAAAATTGATTTCAACTTAAAAGGAGTTATAATGAATTTGTTATGCATTTTACCATTTAACTGAAATTCTAATACATTTAATAAAACTGAGAAAGATTAGAATTTAATTTCAGGGTTTTCTGGAGTCATATTAATCTTCTAAACATTTTTAGATTAAATTTGAGATTATGAAAGAATTAATACGACTGGAATCATCTAAAATGAATTACCATGAAAAAGATATGCATTTTCAAAGTTTATACCTTTTCCAGTTCAAAAATAAAGCTCTCGGGAGAAACCAAAAACTTAAATGACGTGGCTGATTGTGGACCGTCGATCTGAGATAAACGGCTGATATGGACTGAAGTATATCGGACAGCCGCATGATGCATCTTGACAAGCGGGACCCATCGTCGATGTTGTGAGCCATCGGGTGGTTTTAACCCACGTGCACAGGGTTTTGGTCCCACCCGTCAGTGACAGGGGCTCAGGGGGTGTTTACTATGCGCGTTAAGGGTTATTTAAGAGGCTGGCCCACATGTCAGCGGGACATTAAGGACGGCTTAAGACCAATTAAATGCTAACCAATGATTAGTATTTAATGAATGTCATCTTGTGTCCTAATGACCTTCTGACGCACGGACGATCGCGTCCGACAAAACGCCGAGGAGATTCGCCACTTGTCGCCGCGACTCCGCCCTGCAGCGCGCGAGCCAGAGGACAGAATGGGTTCGCAATAGGCTTGCGGACCCCGTGGCACCACTCACACCGACGGCGACGGCGTAAATCGCCGGCGAGCC
Organism: Phyllostachys edulis; assembly: GCA_036346405.1. Taxonomy (NCBI): domain Eukaryota; kingdom Viridiplantae; phylum Streptophyta; class Magnoliopsida; order Poales; family Poaceae; genus Phyllostachys; species Phyllostachys edulis. The sequence continues at coordinate 126,107 of JAYEVD010000930.1, read as the reverse complement.
GGAGATGAAAGGGACGGTGCCGAAAATGACCGAAAAGGAAAACAGCAAAACGAGCTCCGCATTGTCCAAGGTAGCAGGTGCCATAGCTCCTAGGGACTATTAGCAAGGTACCTTGGTCCAGTGGAGGCAAGGAGATGGCCGGAGAAGCTCTGGCCACGGTGCACCTCGCCGCCCCGAGGAAGACAAAGCGGGAGCTCGGCCTAAGCAAAAACATGGCGACCGCGTCATCGGGTTAGCTCCACCAATGCTCAAGGAAGCTTCTCGAGCAAGGAATTGAGGAATGGAGCTACTTACCGGCAACGGGGAAGAAGGGGGTGCTTTTCGGCCGAAGTTGAACAAATCACAAATTTGACAATTCCTGTAAATGTCGAAACGAATTAGGTTAGGGGATGTGGTCAAGATGAGGATTGGCTCCAAATGACGCGAGAGAATTGGAAGAAAAGCCATTTGGAGCACAGTGGTGACGGCTCGCTCACGGCCAACAATGGTGGACTTGGGTGTTTTGTGGATTGAGCTCAATGGAGCACCGTGGGTGCAACTAGAGCTCAAGGGCGTCAAAGGAAGCCAAGGAGGGAGCTTGAGGGCTTAAGTGCCCGAGAGGAGAGGGTGCAACTGTCTCAAGCAAAGCAACCCTCGGTCAAGGGTGCTTGCCATGGCCATGGGCGCCCGAAGGGATGGGGGCGGGTAAGGAAGACTTTGGGCGCATACAGCAAGCATTAAATGCAAATAGACGTTGCAAGGACCGGACAAGACTTGGCCTGCTTCACGCCACAAGACGCCATGGCTCTGGCGCCTGCACGAGACAGAGCAACGATCATGGGAAGATGACCAGAGCGAACCCAGGCCCACCAACAAGGACACAAAGCGGCTTGAGCCAAAGCGGTGAGCGAGCGGTCGAGCCCGACCATAAGCCACGGACCCAATTCACAAGACCGTTGGATCCCGATCCAAGGGCCGAGGTCAATCCCAGTCGATCCAAGGTGCGCGATCAAGGGCCGTGCGATTAAAATCTAACGGCTCACAAGGATTGCGCCCATGAGCCCACTGGTGCTGCTAGGTGGTTGGACCAAGACAGTGGCTCGGGTCGACACGGGTTCGAGCCCGAGCAACAGTGCACTTCCCTAGGGTTTAGAATTCAGCTGAGACTTTGTGGATTTATTTGAGGTATCAAAACAACTCCAAAATTTGTGAAAATTTTACAGGAGCTTTATGACTAACATATTGACCTCCCATAAAATTTTCAGAGATGTTTGTGCAATATATTTTCCTCAACAAATTCCAGAAGGATTGATAAAGGGGGTTTGACCAGACTTTGGGCTGGTTTGACTTGCCTCTAACAATATTCAAACAGTTTCTAAAAATTGTGGGAAAATTCAGAGGGGTCACAAGGCTTCCCCAGAACCTTGGAAAAATATTTACAAGAGTTTGGCACAAGATTTTTATCTGGGAGGTTTTTGATTGGAGGTTTGCAAGACAAATTCCATAATTCTTTTCCAAGAATTACAGATTTGGTCAAGCATTCTCAATTGAAGAAAAAGTTTTAATTTCTCCTCATTTTTATTACATTTGAAACACACACTTATGTTTGGGATGTTACAAATCTCCCCTCCTTACAAAAATCTCGTCCCGAGATTTGGCTCACTCGGTAAAGAAAGATGGATAGTCCGCACGCAGACGATCTTCCCTTTCCCAAGTAGCCTCATCCTCAGAATGGTTCGACCACTGGAACTTTAAGGAACTTGATGGAACGATTCCTAGTTCTTCGTTCAGCCTCATCGAGTATGCGAACAGGTGCTCGCGATAGGTCAAATCCTCTTGGACATCGAGAGTTTCCAACGGAGCTTCCTCAGTTGGAACACGGAGGCACTTCTTAAGCTGGGACACATGGAACACATCATGTACCCCTCAAGTGCAGGTGGCAACTCTAACTTATAGGCAATAGCTCCTTCTTCTCGATAACGCGGTATGGACCGACATATCGAGGAGCTAACTGCCCTTGACGCCAAACGTTGATGGCCCTTCAAGGAGAAACTTTGAGATAAACAAAGTCATTGGGCTCAAAACTCAACTCACGACGACGGCGATCCGCATAGCTCTTTTGCCTGGATTGAGCTGTGCGCAAACGCTCACGAATAAAATTTGGACTTGGCGCCGGCCTCATTGATTGAGTCCGGGCAAAGAGAGGTCTCTCACGGTCTCGCACCAGTTCAACGGGGCTCTACCTTCCTCCGTATAAGGCCTCGAAAGGTGCCATGCCGAGACTGGCCTGAAAGCTGTTGTTATAAGAAAACTCGGCGAATGGTAAGCATTTCTCCCAATGCTTCCCATAGGAAAGGACACAAGCACGAAGCATGTCTTCCAAAACTTGGTTGACCCTCTCGGTCTGACCATCGGTTTGGGGATGATATGCTGTGCTAAAGGCAAGACGGGTCCCCATAGCCTCTTGCAAACTATGCCAAAAGCGAGAGGTGAAAAGGGAACCACGATCCGAGACGATCGTCTTGGGCACACCATGCAAGCACACGATGCGAGAAACATAGAGATCTGCCAATTGGCTAACAGAAATCTTAGTCCGCACCGGCAAGAAATGTGCCACCTTGGACAACCGATCGATGATGACCCAAATGGAATCCTTACCTGGGGTTCGGGAAGACCGTGATAAAATCCATACCGATCGAATCCCACTTCCACTCGAGAATAGGTAGGGTCAAGCGATCTGCGGACGCCGATGCTCGGCCTTGACACGACGACACACGCCGCACTTTCGACAACGAACCGCAATCTCCTCTTCATGCGAGTCCACCAAAACCTCTGGCGGAGATCCCGATACATCTTGGTGGCCCCGGATGAATAGACAAAGGCGAATCATGGGCTTCACGGAGGATCAATTTCCGCAACTCCATATCCTTTGGAACCACAAGGCGTTGCCCGAACCTCACAACACCATGCTCATCCTCAGAAAAGCACTTGGCTGTTCCGTTCTTGACATTTTCCTTGATGTGGCTCACACCATCGTCCGACTGCTGAGCGGACTTGATCCGATCCACCAAGGTTGGTTGCACAACCAAGGTAGCGAGGGAACCATGCTCAACTATCTCCAAGTTGAGACGCTGGAATGCCTCGAGAAGAGAGGGCGAATGCTCCTTGAGCAATAAGGCATTACAATACGCTTTGCGACTAAGCGCATCGGCAACGACATTAGCCTTGCCGGATGGTAGTGAATACCCATATCATAATCCTTGATCAACTCCAACCATCTCCTTTGCACGAGGTTCAGTCAGGTTGGGTGAACAAATACTTAAGGCTTTTGTGATCCGAATACACTTCTAACGATTCTGATTAGGTAATGTCGCCAAATCTTAAGTGCATGAATCACAGCGGCTAGCTCCAAATCATGAGTAGGGTAGTTGAGTTCATGAGGTCTCAATTGCCTTGATGCATAGGCCACTACCTTGCCTTCTTGCATAAGGACACAACCGAGGCCTCGACGAGAAGCATCGCAATAGATATCGAAGTCGCTATGGATATCGGGAAGAACGAGGGCGGAGCGGTGGTCAAACACTTCTTGAGTATTTGGAAACTTTCCATACAAGCCTTAGACCACAAGAACTTCGGTCCTTCTTGAGCAACTCCGTCATCGGCCCGCGATCTTGGAGAAGTTCTCGATAAGCGATTTATAGTATCCCGCTAAACCAAGAAAACTCCGTACCTCGAATCAAAAGTGGGCGGACTCGAGAAAGAACATCGTCGACCTTGCTAGGATCAACGGCTCGCCTCCAAATGAAAGAACATGGCCTAAGAAGGCTACTTCCTTCAACCGAATGCACACTTCTTTGAACTTCACGTCAAACAGTGCTCACGCAGCCTTGCTCAACACAAGCTTCAGATGCTCGGCGTGTTCCTCATCGTTCTTGGAGTAGATAAGAATATCATCGATGAAGACCACGACAAACTTATCCAAATACTCCATGAATACCGAATTCATGAGGTTCATGAACAAGGCAGAGCATTGGTTAAGCGAATGACATGACGGTGTACTCGTACAAGCCGTGGCGAGTAGAGAATGCCGTCTTCGAATATCCTCGGTCGAATCTGAACTCGATGATATCCCACTCTCAAATCAATCTTGGAGAAAACTCGAGCTCCGGTTAATTGATCGAAGAGATCGTCAATGCGGGCAATGGATACTTGTTCTTTACATCACTTCATTAAGCGGGCGGTAATCAACGCACATGCGTAAAGTACCGTCCTTCTTCTTTACGAAGATTGCTGGACAACCCCAAGGAGATGAACTAGGGCGGATGAAACCCTTCTCTTGCAGCTCACTTAACTGCTTCTTCAACTCCACCAACTCGTTCGGTGGCATCCGATAAGGCCTCTTTGAGATAGGGGCGGTACCGGGAGCCAACTCAATGACAAACTCGAGGTCTCGAACGGGTGGCATCCCTGGAAGATCATCGGGAAAGACATCAATGAAGTCACAAACTGTTGGGACTTCATTAATATCTAGAACGGACTTAACCGAGGGCGAAGAGATGTGGACCTAGCAACTTCGCGAGAAGGAAACGCGAACACCGAAGGGACTAGAAAGAGAGACGGACTTCTTGGCGCAATCGATTTGTCCCATATGACGAGACAACCAATCCATACCAAGAATCACGTCCAAACTCGCAGACTTGAGGAGAATGAGATTTGCTGAGAATCCCACTCCCTTAATCTCGATGGGAACATCCCTACACTCAAGCTCAGCTCTCAACTCCGATCCGGGAGAGCGAATGAGTAGCGGGACCGACAATGGAGAGAAAAGAAGCTCCCCAACAGCGGCAAAAGACTCAGAAACGAAAGAATGAGACGCTCCTGAATCAAACAAAACAGTAGCAGGATGAGAGTTAACAGAAAGCGTACCTAGCACAACGTCGGGTGTCTCCTGAGCCTCCTCCGCGGTGATGACGTTGACGCGACCACTACCCACGCCTGGTAGCCGGGGCGATCTTCGGTCTGCGAAGATCCACCTCTGCCCGCGTCCTCCATTAGGACGAGGGGTCTCTCGCTTCTTAGGGCAATTATTTGCATAATGGCCCTTCCGTTCTGAAGAAACAAGTGACATTGGCCGCCGGAATCACGGGGCCACTCTGATCGGGCAAAGACGTGGTAGGGCACGGCTGCGAAGGACGAGGAACGAGGCGGTGACCTCGGGTGCCTTGAGGATCGAGATGGAACCTCAAGACCGCCCAAGCGAGGACGGAAGGAATCGACTTGGAAGACTTGTAAGTCTCCCACTTGCGCTTCTGGAATCCATAAGCTCTCGAGCCGCATGCTCGTGACGATGGCCTTGTCGACCAAGGTCCGGAAATCGTGAAAGTCGACAATGGATAGCTTGTCCTTGACTCCTCGGACAAGCCACGCTGAACTTGGCCTTAGCCATATCGGTGGCCACATCCTCGGGAGCATAACGAGCTAGATGGTTGAACTCAGTATACATACTCCATGGTGAGCTCGCCCTTGCTTGAGCGCAAAAACTCCCGCTTCTTGATCTCCATCAAGCCGGCAGAATGTGAGCCCGACGGAAGGCGAGACGAAACTCCTCCCAAGAAACGATGTGGTTCGGGCTGCATGGCGAGAAAATTCTCCCACCATGACAAAGCTGCACCCTCAAGCCGGTGCGATGCAAGCAGCGCCTTCTCGTGCTCTGGCATGCGCTATCTTGAGCTTCCGCTCAACCAAACGGGCCAATCGCTCAGCATCGGCGGGTCCTCGGACACGAAAAGGTAGGGGCTGAGTGCGAAGAAACTCCGCGAGTCCTCCACGCGGTGATGGGCATTCCTTGCCCGGATCCTCAAGCTCCGGAAAGTGCCGTGGTGTTGCGCGATGGCGTCGATAGAACTCTCTCATCATCCGCGCGTTGCGCGATCTGAAGAAGAACCTCGGCCATGGTGGAGGAGGAGGAAGCTCGTCGGACCAGGTGATCGCCTTGGCCGCTACGAAAAGGCCCGCCATCCTGTTACAAGAAATTTTGGTTAGCCACTAGATCCGAAAACAAAGCCTTAAAGAAAGCAAAAGCAATCGACTAGGGAATGGAATATCACCCTAAGCGAAAGCCAAAACAACGAGTAAATCAACTTTAGAAGCTTCTAAAAGACTCTAAAACAGCCAAGAAACACCAAAAGCAAGGCTCAACTTCTCAACTCAACTAACCCGTATTGAATAAACGAGTAATTGATCGAGAAGATTAAAATTCAGATTGTAAGATGAGATCTAGAACTATTAGAGAGCAAGGTTAAAACAGCGAGATAAGTGTTAGATACTTAGCTAACTAGTATCACATCTTACCCTTTTATTCCCACAAGTTTTAGTTGATTAACCTCTCATTATCTATCCTAATTAGAAACCTTTGAGACTGCTGTCCGGAAATTTGATGCTTGCTGTCCAGATTTCGCATCCAAGCTCCTTGTCGAATCACCGACTCGAACTTCAAAACCTTGTAGTGGGCAGCTCACACTTCAATTTGCCAATCTCATTGGTTCTCCCAAAAACCAGTGTTAATCGATAACAATGACTATTTTGTAGAAGGAAGAGAGGAAAACAACTTTTAAAACTCAAATTAGAGTGGGGCGAGAAGAAAAAGCTAAGATAGGTAAGGAATAAAATCCGAGAATTTACCTAAGCTTTCAAAACTCATTTGATGCTTTGAAAATAGGTTTTCAAAATATCCTAAGGATCGACCAAGCTTGCGTTACTACGGTCATAACGGCTCGATACCAACTTTTGTGAGCACCGGATTTATTAAGCTCATAATACTTAGTCATCCAATTGACCCTAGTATTATCAACCAAATAAACCGGTCTCGAGAGATGTATACTTCGAGGATGCGATATACATACCTCACAACAAAAGAATGTATCAATTCCATGCAACACATAGTACATAAGCAACAAACCGAAGTTAATATTAATATGGAATAGCTATTACAAAAGAGGGCCCTTAGGCCAAATAGCAACAATTCTAAAAGATAACAATGAAGCAAAAGTGCCATAAAGATGGCTATAACACAAAGCCAATCGGTGTGCCTTAACCCTAGGCATCGACCGACCGCCAAGCTAGCCGTCGAAGAAGCGCAACACGTGGGACAAAAGTGAGGCTCTTGGAACTCACCCTCTCCTCTCTGCAACCAAAACCACAAAAATGCCGCAACCACGGCGAGATGAGTACATAAAGTACTCCATAAGACTTACGTGTAAGATAACAAGCCTATAACATATGCTACATGCAAGCTTTATGTAAGTGGAGGTTGTATGTCTCATTTAGCATAAAGCAACATTTATTTGCAATAATGTAATACATTTAAAGGCAAGTTATCAAATCTGTTTTTAACATTTAAATATCAAGTTTGACAACGATAATAACAATAAGTAGATGAGAACAAGAAACCTAGAAGTGACTAACCCAATAGTCACCACAACAATAGCATGAACTCCCCGTTCATACCAACCAAGTCAAGTTTTAATTTAAATGTTGTAGTCTAGTTCTCACGGGGCGTATCCGAGCGTGTCCATAACCTAGGACGAGGCTATTCGAATAGTTTTATCCCTGCAGGGTGTACCACTGTACCCACACGCCAGACCGCCTTTCCTTTAAGCACACTTCCGAAGGTATGCCGGCACGGCTAAGTCCTACGAGACATTTCCAATGGACAATGCTAATTCTGAGTCGCACAACCCACGGGGAGAAGGAGACATCACACGACCTACCCGGAAGCTAATGCTCCCCTCCCACACCACACACACACATTTTATCTTTAAAACCACCAACCGAGCGACCCCAATTAGCAACGCCCAAAGTACTTAGTCAAGAGGGGTTCCATATGCCCCTCGCGTGGTTAGTACGCAATATTGCTCAGTACGGGAGGCGCAAGTAACTCGGTCCTTAGTGACTTAGGCATACTTCCACAATCCAAAAACCACACCATCCATCCAATATGCCCAAGTCCAAATCAATCCTTTTATTTTCAGATTTTGACTTTACAAATTAATCAAAGCACAAGTGCTGGACATAAAGGAGTAATAATAGATTTGTGTGATCAAGACCATCGACTAAGTCGATGATCGCCCATTCTACCGTTATCTAAGCATGTCTAAGCAATTAAATCGTAACTACTAAGCGATAAGAGCTCATCCAACGAGCTCCAACCACAGCAAATAACCTAGGCTCATTGGTAGTAGAGGATGATCATTCCCTACAGATTGTGCAACTATAGGATTCACTAACCATAATTAAAACAAAGTAGCAATGCATACATAGAGTTTAAACAACATAATAGACTTGCAAATATAGGATGAATCATGGTCAAACTGCTTGCCTGGCTGTTGAGGGTCACTTGGTTGCGGAGGATCGTTCTCGGGATTACCACAAATGTCGAACCCTAACGAAAAGGCGATAAAGAGTCGATAAGAATAAAGAAAAGCAACAAGACCCAACAGCAAAAGTTCTCCGAATGATTTGAAATTTTTATAGCAGCAAGGTATTGATTTAACATGAATATAGAAACAAGAATCAACTGATTTGGATCTTTAATGCAAAAGTTATGATGAAAACACTTTTGCTCAGCCTAGTAATTAGAATTAGGTTACTATTCATCGACAAAATTTCTAGACATGCAGGAACCTGAAAATTTTACAGTAGATCAAGCACCATATGAGATGATCCGCCAAATTGGATTCATCTCATTTGGGGCTATATTGCACTTTCTATTAAGTTTTGAAACAAGAACTTGAACAAAATTATAATGCATGATTATTTTTCCTGGAAACAGTAACATGTTCAAAACTATTTTTCCTAGTACGTTCATTATTAAAGGAATCCAACAAACTTGGATTCACTCAAAAAGAGTTTACAGGTAATTAGTTATGCATTTAACAAGTTAAAGGATTTCTAGTGAAACAATTAATGCTTATACAAAGTTAAAGTTAATTCTGGATATTTTTGTAACTATAACATGATTAAAACCATTTTTAGATTAAAGTATAGTTAATAACAGTATTAACAAAATTGATTTCAACTTAAAAGGAGTTATAATGAATTTGTTATGCATTTTACCATTTAACTGAAATTCTAATACATTTAATAAAACTGAGAAAGATTAGAATTTAATTTCAGGGTTTTCTGGAGTCATATTAATCTTCTAAACATTTTTAGATTAAATTTGAGATTATGAAAGAATTAATACGACTGGAATCATCTAAAAATGAATTACCATGAAAAAGATATGCATTTTCAAAGTTTATACCTTTTTCCAGTTCAAAAATAAAGCTCTCGGGAGAAACCAAAAACTTAAATGACGTGGCTGATTGTGGACCGTCGATCTGAGATAAACGGCTGATATGGACTGAAGTATATCGAACGCCATACGATGGCATACCGACAAGCGGGACCCATCGTCAGTGACTGTGAGCCACTGGGTGGTTTTAACCCACGTGCACAGGGTTTTGGTCCCACCCGTCAGTGACAGGGGCTCAGGGGGTGTTTACTATGCGCGTTAAGGGTTATTTAAGAGGCTGGCCCACATGTCAGCGGGACATTAAGGACGGCTTAAGACCAATTAAATGCTAACCAATGATTAGTATTTAATGAATGTCATTACTGTGTCCTAATGACCTTACAGCACGGGACGATCGCGTCCGACAAAACGCCGAGGAGATTCGCCAGCTTGTCGCCGGCGACTCCGGCCACGGCGGCGCGAGCCAAGGACAGGAATGGGTTCGCAATAGGCTTGCGGACCCCGTGGCACCACTCACACCGACGGCGACGGCGTAAATCGCCATGAGCCGAGATGAAAGGACGGTGCGAAAATGACCGAAAAGGAAAATAAAGAAAACGAGCTCCGCATTGTCCAAGGTAGCAGGTGCCATAGCTCCTAGGGACTATTAGCAAGGTACCTTGGTCCAGTGGAGGCAAGGAGATGGCCGGAGAAGCTCTGGCCACGGTGCACCTCGCCGGACCCGAGGAAGACAAAGCGGGGAGCTCGGCCTAAGCAAAAACATGGCGACCGCGTCATCGGGTTAGCTCCACCAGTGCTCAAGGAAGCTTCTCGAGCAAGGAATTGAGGAATGGAGCTACTTACCGGCAACGGGGAAGAAGGGGGTGCTTTTCGGCCGAAGTTGAACAAATCACAAATTTGACAATTCCTGTAAATGTCGAAACGAATTAGGTTAGGGGATGTGGTCAAGATGAGGATTGGCTCCAAATGACGCGAGAGAATTGGAAGAAAAGCCACTGGAGCACAGGTGGTGACGAAGCTCGCTCACGGCCAACAATGGTGGACTTGGGTGTTTTTGTGGATTGAGCTCAATGGAGCACCGTGGGTGCAACTAGAGCTCAAGGGCGTGCAAAGGAAGCCAAGGAGGGAGCTTGAGGGCTTAAGTACCCGAGAGGGAGAGGGTGCAACGGTCTCAAGCAAAGCAACCCTCGGTCAAGGGTGCTGCCATGGCCATGGGCGCCGAAGGGATGGGGGCAGGTAAGGGAAGACTTTGGGCGCATACAGCAAGCATTAAATGCAAATAGACGTTGCAAGGACCCGGACAAGACTTGGCCCTGCTCCCCCACGCCGCGCACGCCATGGCTCTGGCGCACGCGCGAGACAGAGCAGCGACCGCGGGGAAGATGACCAGGAGCGAACCCAGGCCCACCAGTCAGTGACACAAAGCGGCTCGAGCCAAAACGGTGAGCGAGCGGTCGAGCCCGACCATAAGCCACGGACCCAATTCGCGCACCGTTGGATCCCGATCCAAGGGCTGAGGTCAATCCCGAGTCGATCCAAGGGGTACGCACTGCGGGCCGTGCGATTAAAATCTAACGGCTCGCAAGGATTGCGCCCGCGCGAGCCCACTGGTGCTGCTAGGTGGTTGGACCAAGACGAGTGGCTCGGGTCAGACACGGGTTCGAGCCCGAGCAACAGTGCACTTCCCTAGGGTTTAGAATTCAGCTGAGACTTTGTGGATTTATTTGAGGTATCAAAACAACTCCAAAATTTGTGAAAATTTTACAGGAGCTTTATGACTAACATATTGACCTCCCATAAAATTTTCAGAGATGTTTGTGCAATATATTTTCCTCAACAAATTCCAGAAGGATTGATAAAGGGGGTTTGACCAGACTTTGGGCTGGTTTGACTTGCCTCTAACAATATTCAAACAGTTTCTAAAAATTGTGGGAAAATTCAGAGGGGTCACAAGGCTTCCCCAGAACCTTGGAAAAATATTTACAAGAGTTTGGCACAAGATTTTTATCTGGGAGGTTTTTGATTGGAGGTTTGCAAGACAAATTCCATAATTCTTTTCCAAGAATTACAGATTTGGTCAAGCATTCTCAATTGAAGAAAAAGTTTTAATTTCTCCTCATTTTTATTACATTTGAAACACACACTTATGTTTGGGATGTTACACGGACCTCCTTGATGTCCAGCGCGCATTTAATCTCTTGTCCAAGCGCGTGCGCGTGCGCTAATTTTTATCACGAGCTCTGGGACATCCATGACCTCCTCCGAGGAGATCTGGAGCGTCCAAGACCTCTCCTTGCGCAATCTTGGCCGTCCAGACCTCCCTGGAGGTCTGTGACGTTTAGACCTCCGCTTAGGACCTCCCTGAAGCCATCTCAGCCTTTCATGACCTCCCCGGGTAGATCTTGACCGTCAAGGTCCTCCCTCGGACGATCTGGACCATCAAGGACCTCCCTTGGAACATCTGGACCGTCCAGGACCTCCCCGTGAGGTCTTGACGATGTAGATCTTCCTCAGGGAGATCTTGATAGTTTGGATCTTCTTTGGAAGATCTCAACCGTTGAGGACCTCCCCGTGTTTGATCTGAGCCGCATATGTTCTCCCAGGTCTTTAGAGTTTTTAGAAAGTCCTAGTGAGCTGTTAAATTGTGAACTGAGAAAGGTATAACTTTAAAATTGCATATCTTTCTCATTTTAAATCCATTTGAGGTCATTCAAAGTATGTTGGCTCTGTCTTGGACTTGACTTTAATCCAAAAATGATTGTAAGTTGAGTTCAACTCCAGAGCACAGTTTGCCATTAGATTTTAAAACCAACTTTAAAATATACACTTAAATCAATGCTTAACTTGTAAAATACAAAACTAATGCTCTGTAGATTATTTTTGAGTGAGACCAACGTTGTTGGTTTCCTCTAATAATGAACTCACTGTGAAAATTAGTTTTGAGCTTGTTGCTGTTATAAAAATGAGGACTTGTGCATTATAATTTTGTTCAAGTTCTTGTTTTTGAAAAATTATAGAAAGTGCAATATAGCTCCAAATGAGATGAACTCAATTGTGTTATTCATCTCATGAGGTGCTGGTTTTACAGTAAAAATTTCAGCTTCACTTCTGTTCTAGAAAATGTTGCCTCATAATTAAATTAATGAATAGTGCAGTTTGGTATTTTAGGGCTGAGCAGAATTGTTTTGCTCATAACTTTTGCATTGAGAATCCAAATCAATTGGTTCTTGTTGCAATATTCCCTAAAAATCACCCTCTTGCTGCTGTAGAAAATTCAGAGAATTTGGAGTTCGTTTGTTGTGCTGTCTTTGTTGTTTTTCGTCGTTCTTATCGGTTCTTTCTCGCCTTTCCGTTAGGTTTCGACATTTGTGGTGATCCCGAGAGTGACCCTCCGCAACAAATTGACCAGCAACAGCAAGGCAAGCAGTTTGATCATTTCCATCATTGTCCCATTACTTTAAAGCTTAATATATCGTTTTACTTCTATGTATGCATGCTACTTTGTGTTAAATGTCGCTAGCAAGCCTATAGTTGCATAATCTGTAGGAATTGTTCATCCTCTACTACCATGAGCCTAGGTTATTTGCTGTGGTGGGAGCTCGTTGGATGAGCTCTTATCACTTAGTAGCTTCGATTAAATTGCTTAGACATGCTTAGTAACGATAGAAATGGGCGATCATCGACTTAGTCAATGGTCTTGATCACTCAAAACTGATTATTACTCCTATATGTCCAGCACTTGTGCTTTGATTAATTTGTAAAATCAAAAACTGAAAATAAAAGATTGATTTAGACTTGGGCATATTGGATGGATGGCGTGGTTTTTGGATGTGGTGGTATGCCCGGTCCCTAAGGACCGAGTACTTGGGTCACTAAGCCAGCGATTTTGCGTGCTAACCACACGAGGGGCATATGGAACCCCTCTTGACTAAGTACTTTGGGCGGTGTTAATTGGGGTCGCTCGGTTGGTGTGTTTTTAAAGATAAAATGTGTGTGTGATGTGGGAGGGGAGCATTAGCTTCCGGGTAGGTTGTGTGATGTCTCCTTCTCCCCGTGGGTTGTGCGACTCAGAATTAGCATTGTCCATTGGAAATGTCTCGTAGGACTTAGCCGTGCCGGCATACCAAAGGTAGTGTGCCTAAAGGAAAGGCGGTCTGACGTGTGGGTACAGTGGTACACCCTGCAGGGATAAAACTATTCGAATAGCCTCGTCCTAGGTTATGGACATGCTTGGTAAGGTCGTTCAAGACTAGACTACAACCTTTAATTAAAACTTGACATGGTTGGTATGAACGGGGAGTTCATGCTATTGTTGTGGTGACTTGGGTTGGTCACTTCCAGGTTGTTCTTGTTGTTGTTACCATGTTATTTATCTCGTTGTTATTTCAACAATTAAAAATGCTTTGTCAAATTGCTTTCAATCTACTATATTATTGCAAATGAAAACTTGCTTTGTGCTTAAATGAGTCCAAAGCCTCATCCACTTAAATAAAGCTTGCATATAGCTAAATTATAGTTCTGTTATCTTACACGTCAGTCTTGCGAGTACAATAAACAATTTATTGTACTCATTTGCTTTGCTTAACAACTTTGTTGCAGAGGAGGTAGAGCCCAAAGGGCTTTACTTTTGTGAGTCAGTCGGTGGTTGGGAGAGCGACTAGCTTGGCGGTCCTGTCGATTGCCTTGTGGGCTAAAGGCACACTTGGTTGGCTCTTATTTTGGGCCATCTTTATGGCACTTTTGCTTCCACTGTGTATCTTTGTAGTTTGTTGTTATTTGGCCAGAAGGCCCCTCTTTTGTAATAACCTATTCCTTATTAATATTAACTTCTGGTTTGTTGCTTATGTACTATGTGTTGTATGGAATTGATACATTCTTTTGTTGTGAGGTATGTATACTGCATTCTGGGAAGTATACATCTCTCGAGACTGGGTTTATTTGGTTGATAATACTAGGGTCAATTGGATGACTAAGTATTATGAGCCTAATAAACATCGGGGTCTCACAGCATGGCTAGCATTTCTGAGGCTAGCCAATAAATGTAAATAGATTTAGCAATGCAAAGACTACCACAGACGGTGCAGAGATGAAACCGTCAGTGATAGTCGACTACCACGAGCGATGCAGTATATGAAACCGCTCGTGATAGTGATCTACCACGCACGGTTTCATATACGCATCGTCTGTGGTAGTCGATCTATCCTGAGCGGTTTCATCTACGCATCGTCGTGGTAGTCGATTATCACGCACGGTTTTATCTACGAACCGTGCGTGGTAGTCGAATATCACGAGCGGTTTTATCTGACGCATCGCTCAGTAATCGATTATCACTGACAGTTGCATCTGCACCGTCTGCGTGATAGTATGTATTGCTGAGCGGTTCAAAACCGTCTGTGATGACCATTAGCATTATCGACCCATAAACTCGCATTTTACCACGGAACCGCCTCGTGATGGCGTTGAACCGCTCAGTAAAGGCCTTTTCTGTAGTAGTGTTGGCGGTTGTACCGGATGGCAAAATCCAACGGCTATGTCAGAGTATTAAATGCTGTCGTTCTAGCCGTTACGGATTTCTGACACAAGTGCGGTTCAACTGCACCCTAAACGGCGGTTGTACCGAATCTGGCTGAAAGTTTGGGATTTGGTCCCCAACGGTCATAATTGTTGGTGGGGGCTATAAATACCCCCCAACTGCCCTTGGATAAGTTGTTAGTGAACATTTAACATCCTTAGAGCCTTGAGAGCCAAGTGCATTCACTCAACACCCAAATTGTCTTGTGCATTCATTGTGAGGTAGTTGAGTTCATTCAAGTGCATCAATTCATTCTAGATTGATCCTATTGCACTTGAGCACCGTCAAGCAAAGGTCTTGGTTTGTTACTCTTGGAGTTTTGCCGAACTCCTAGACGGCCTTGGTGGTGGAGCACGGTGATCTCTTCAAGAAGATTGTGAAGAGGCCCGGTGCAAGTTTGTGAGTGGTTTGGTGTTCACCATCTCCGGAGCGGAGGAAGAACAACCATAGTGATCGAGGGAAGGCTTAATTCACCAAGCCAGCTTGAATTGTCAAGCTTCCTCAATGTGGACTAGTGAAGATCGGCAAGTCTTCGATACCACGGGAAAACATCGTTGTCTCATTGTGGTTATTCCTAGCCTTTACATTTCCGCATTTATATTTCTAGCTTGTTTATTGTGATTGAATTGCTTAGCTAGAAGTATAACTTGTTTAGACTAAGTTGTTATTTGGCTCAAATTGTTAAATTGTCAAAAAGTTTATAAACCTCCTATTCACCCCCATCTAGTCGGTTATCCTTGATCCTACAAGTGGTATCAGAGCTTGGTCTCTCATTGATTTAGACTTAACCGTCTAAGAGAGAAAAGGATGGCTAGTGAGGGAATTGCTATAGGAAAGGCTCCTTTGTTTGATGGCTCTAATTATGCTTATTGGAAAATTAGAATGTCAATTTATTTAAAGGCTATGAGTCCAAGCATTTGAAAAATCGTAAATGAGGGTTACGTCATGCCTCTTAATCCACTACTCCCCACGGAGCAAGAGGGACGTAATGCTCATTTAGATGCCCAAGCTATGAATGCTCTCTTTGGCGCTTTGAACGCGGATGAGTTCAATAGAGTGAGCAATTTAGAAACCGCTCATGATATTTGGACCACCCTCTCGGAAATCCATGAGGGAACATCCACCGTCAAAGAAGCCAAATTGCATAGGCGTCGGATTAAATATGAGACATTCATAATGTTGCCTCATAAAAACATCAATGAGATGTACTCAAGACTCAACAACATTGTGAATGAGCTCAAAGGCCTTGGGACTGACCTTCGTGATGTTGATATTGTTCGCAAGATGCTTAGGGCTCTTCCGGACAAATATGAGACGTTGGTGACGCTATTTCTCAACTCACCCGAGTTGCCAAGGATGACACCAACAGGGCTTTTGGGCAACCTCATCACAAATGAGTTGTTCAAGAAGGACAAGGAAAATCTCTTGGAGACATCTTCCTCAAAGAAGAAGATTACCGCTTTCAAAGCCAAAGCGGAATCAAGTGATGATGAGGATGAAGAAGAAGATGAATCCGACGAGGAGTACGCACTCCATGTGAGAAGAATGAAGAGGGTCATGAAGAGACACCCCAATAGAAGCTATAACTTCGACAAGTACAAGAAGGGGCAATCCTCAAATGACAAGAAGCGTTATAGCAACATTCGATGCTATAATTGTGAAAAGAAGGGGCACATTGCTTCATGTTGCCCTGAAAACACTACTACGTAAATGCTATCTATGGGCGCTTTGATCACGACGGTTCATCGAAACCGTCAGATAAACACAATCTCGAGCGGTTTTTGTTACCCACCGTACGTGTTATTCTCGCGCTAAAAACCGCTCAGGAAGATGTCATATCACGAGCGGTTCATGTTTGGAACCGCTCGTGATACTTCACGAGCGGTTCCAAACATGAACCGCTCGTGATATTGCCCAATATCACGAGCGGTTTTTTTGTTAAAACCGTCCGTGATAATTAACTCATCACAGACGTATATATATAGCTCCGCCTCCCGGCCAAAAACAGATATAGTCTTCTTGATCTCCATATCTCTGGCGCCACGATAGGTCCATTGCCGCCTGCGCCCGGTTTGAGTACATCGCCTCACCTCACTGAGCCGGCCTGGTCCATTTCAGCTGTATATTGTCGCCGAGGAGCTTGCCGTCGCCTCTGTTCACCGATCGACGACCCAGCCGCGCCTTGGACCTTCCCCGACTTTCATTGACACCTTCCTCGTGATCGAGGTGAGATCTTTGAAGCATAAGCATCCTTTAATTTGAGTAGTTTCAGCGCTTCTGCCAAATCGCTAGTTTCAGCGCCCATGGGACATCACCGTCGGTTCGCCTCGGCGAGACCTTAGGGCCGAGAGCCACGACTATATAGCAATGCGATGTCACCCCTAAGCCCGCTTTGAGCTTCAAATTAATCCTCTTGTTTTTAATCATTTAGTTAATAAACTAACGAGTCTATGACATGTGGGATCGCCATAGATTTTATAAATAAAATCATGAAATAAAAATGAGTCAGCGACAAGTAGGGCCCACATGTAAGTTAATAAAATCCAAAAAATGTAAAAATGAAAAAATCGTAATTAAGCCTCAGAAAATACGCTTTCGAAAGTCATCACCCTTTTATTTATTTTCAGGGTTTTCAATACGAACCGTGTGATGGACCGAAGCTGGATGTACACTGAGAACCGTGTGAGTGAAGAGTACATTAATGGCGTGTCTGCTTTTACAAGAGCTGCCGAGGAGGATATGTTGAATAAGGGGGCGGAATATATGTACTGTCCATGCATTGACTGCGAGAATCTGAAGATGTTTAACAACCGAGCGCAGATCGAAGCACACTTGATTCGAAGGGGTTTCAAAAAGGGTTATACATGTTGGACCAGTCACGGTGAAGAGCATATTATACAGGAAGTCAACGATATGCCGCCGAATGTCGATTGTGGTTCCGATTCGGATAGGCTGCACGATGACAATCTAGATCAGATGCTTCGCGATGCAGAAGGGAACTGTGATGAGAGGGAGTATGTTCAATTCCGGGGCGTGATGGAGGACTCAGAGAAACCTTTGTTCCCGGGCTGCAAGTCGGAATACACAAGGTTGTCATCCGTGCTTAAACTGCTGAAATTGAAGGCAAGCAACGGTTGGTCCGACAAGAGTTTCACGGAGCTGTTAGGTCTCTTAGCGGACATGCTTCCGGAGAGAAATGAGTTGCCCAAAACCACCTACAAAGCCAAAAAGGTTCTTTGTCCATTGGGAATGGAAGTAGAAAGAATACATGCATGTCCGAACGACTGTATCCTCTACCGTAACGAGTATACAAACATGCATGTATGTCCGGTGTGCAACGCATCCCGATACAAGCGTAAAGAAATCGATGACGACGAGGAATCGAGGTGAAGAAAGGACCTCTGCTAAGGTGGCGTGGTATCTTCTGTAATTCCCGTTTGAAGCGGTTTTTAGAACCCAAAGAATGCAAAAGCTGCAGATTGGCACTCGAGAGGAGCGTAAGAATGACGGAAAGTTAAGACACCTGCTGATTCTCGCCCGGTGGAGAAACATCGATAGGAGGTTTGCGAGACTTCGTGAGGAACCGAGGAATATAAGGTTTGGATTGAGTACAGATGGAATGAATCCTTTCGGTAACATGAGCGGCCGACATAGCACTTGGCCCGTGGCGCTCAGTATCTACAACCTTCCTCCTTGGTTGTGTATGAAGCGGAAGTATATTTTGTTGTCGATACTTATCCAAGGGCGAAGCAACACAGGAATGATATTGATGTGTACCTAGCACCATTGATGGAAGATCTAAAAATCTTGTGGATTGAAGGGTGCAGGTATGGGATGCGTACAAACGAGAGAACTTCACTTTACGTTCCTTGTTGTTCTCGCACCATAAATGATTATCCCGCCCTTGCTAATCTGTCGGGCGAGTACAAAGGGCCAAAGCACTCAGACTCACCGCTTAGATGATACCGAGAGTGTGTGGCTGAATCACTCACAAGCAAAAACCGTGTACATGCGTCATCGTGGGTTCCTTCGAGGGCTCACCCATACCGCAGGATGAAGAAACAATTGACGGAGAGAAGGAGGACAGTTCGGCTCCAAGGCATTTAAGCGGTAAAGAGGTCTATGATATGGTTAAGGATTTAGATGTTGTGCTTGGAAAGGGATGTAAATCGAGGACAAGTAAGAAGAACATGTGGAAGAAGAGATCAATATTTTGGGACTTACCTTATTGGGAGCACCTAGAAGTTCACCATCGCATCGGCGTCATGCATGTAGAGAAGAATGTATGTGATGACTTGATTGGTCTCTTCTTGAACATTCGTGACAAAACAAAGGATGGTGTCAACGCATGGCTTGACTTGGTTGATATGGACATCGGACTGAGTTAGCACCAACAAGGACCGATAAAGGACGAACGTACCTTCCCCCTACTTGTTACACTCTGTCCAAGGCCAAGAGAACCGAACTGTGCTGGTGCTTGCATGGCGTGAAAGTTCCGTCCGATTACTCCGCCAACATGAAGAAACTTGTTTCGATAAAAGATTTGAAGTTAATTGGCATGAAGTCTCATGATTGTCATGTGTTGATGACACAAATGCTCCTGTTGCAATTAGAAGTATTTTGCCGATCAAGGTCCGAGAGACAATCATGAGGTCGTGTTATTTTTTAACACAATTGCTCGAGAAGGTCATCGATCTCGAAGGACTAGATGCTCTGCAGACGAGGTGGTGACGACACTATGTGATCTTGAGATGTATTTCCCTCCGTCGTTTTTCGATATCATGGTCCATCTCATTGTTCATATTGTGAGGAGATAAAGATGTGCGGGCCCGTGTTCCTCGTAGCATGTACCCGCTCGAGAGGTTCATGGGAATTCTCAAGTCATATGTACGGAATCGATCTCGGCAGAGGGCAAGATCGTCGAAGGTTATGCAACCGAAGAGGTCATTGAGTTCGCCTCGATTACATGGCTCAGTCGAACCGATAGGTGTGCCTCGATCTCGCCATGAGGGAGGCTCGAGGGTATCGGGACCATCGGAAGGAAAGCAATCACTCCAAATATGGATGCGTATGCTCAAGCCCATTTCACTGTCTTGCAACACATGACCGAAGTGTCCCGATATCGACCAAAGACATGGGCGTGCTTGCAATGAATCCGCCGCGGCGGATGTTTGGATCACGAGACAACACAATGAGCGGTTCAACCAATGGTTGAAGGAGCGACTTGCTAGGAGCTCGTCAAGTGATATCTTGACATGGTTGGCAAAAGGGCCAACATTTACAGCTTGTAACATGGCGAGGATACGACATAAATGGGTACACATTCTATACGCAGCTCGGGATATAAAAGCACTAACGTAACAGCGGTGTCCGTGATAGATGCATTCAAGATCGATGGGTGAGGAGCTCCTACTATGGGCAAATAGAGGAGATATGGGAGCTCGACTCGTGCTTTTCAAGATCCCCTATTTCGTGCCGTTGGGTCCATCTCCCACGGTGAAGGTCGACAAATGCACGGCGTCACTACCGTGGACCTCGAACGTGTCGGATACAAAGACGAACCATTTGTCTTGGCTAACCAAGTTGTTCAAGTCTTCTATGTTACCGACCGGCAAATAAGAAGCGCCACGTAGTTCTTCATGGAAAAAGGAGGATTGTCGGAGTTGAGAATGTAGTGGGCGAGGAAGAATACAATCAATTTGACGAGTTGCCTCCTTTCGAAACCAGATAAGGGTCGAG
This sequence comes from Phyllostachys edulis, assembly GCA_036346405.1. Taxonomy (NCBI): domain Eukaryota; kingdom Viridiplantae; phylum Streptophyta; class Magnoliopsida; order Poales; family Poaceae; genus Phyllostachys; species Phyllostachys edulis. The sequence continues at coordinate 105,522 of JAYEVD010000930.1, read as the reverse complement.
GAAGAAGAACATGACGAAACTAGCTACATACTGCCGATCATCATGAAGGGCTAATTTTTAAAGATTAATTGAACAATGTGTGTATATGTATATACATTACGATGAATGGTTAATTTTAGTTCATTTGAGTTAATTAATTGATTTGTACTTTGAAATGGATGTGATTGTTTCTCAAATGAATGTGAATTGGATGTATATACATGTACTTGTTGTCTTTTACGCTTGTTTCAGAGGGTATGGCTAGCATTTCCTGAGGCTAGCCAATAAACAGATCGATCTAGATATTAACCAATACAAAATAATATCACGACGGTTTGAACTACGCATCGTCTCACATATATATCACAGACGGTTGTTTATCAAAACCGCTCATGCTACATATATATCACGACGGTTGTTTATTAACACCGTCAGTGATATCATATATCACGAGCGGTTCTAAGTTAGAACCGCTGCAGATATATCACATATCACGACGGTTGTTTATTAAAACCGCTCATGATGTATCATATATCACGAGCGGTTCTAAGTTAGAACCGCTGCAGCGATAGTATGTATCCTGAGCAGTTCTAATTTAGAACCGCATGATGTCCATCTTTACATTCGACTCTATCTAGGGTTTGCCGCTACCGCCACTCTCAAACGATTAAGTTTCTCAACTCCTCTCGCTCTCCCTCCTCCCCGAGCCCGTCGCCACCGTCCTCGGCGCCGCCTCGAGCCTGGCGCTACTCCTCCTCCGATCCCGCCGACGCCTCCTCCTCCAGCCAAGGCGCCTCCCCGAGCCCGCTGAGTCTCTCCTCCAGCCCGGCCGCCTCCCCCCACCGCGCCTCCTGCCTGAGCCCGCCGCCTCCTCCTCCCAGAGCCCGACGCGCCTCCCCTTCGACGCCGCCCTGCTTTGCTCGTCTTGCTCCTGCTCGTCCTTCTCCTCGACGCCTAAAGGTAACCAATGCCGAAGTTACCGATCGACCCCAGGCCCCTTTCCTAACTATTTCTATCAATAATCTGTCATGGTCCTTCATGATAATTGTACTTGTTTTAGGAATTTGTATTTGTTCTAGTCGATTATTCATATGGTATTTGTTTTGATATCGCTTTCGAATACATTGCAATGTGGTGTGGTGGGCTTGAGATGAATGCTCTGTGATGATAATAGTCTTGTACTTGAAATTATTTTGATAATCGGGTTTGTACTTGAGCTCTAATTGGAATGCTTACTCTACATCGATAGCAATATCAAAATATTAAATCTTAGCTTTATGTTGATTTCATTTGTTCACATGATGTTCTATTTCTTGTGAAGATGTCTTCCGCTCATTCTCGAGTCGGTAGCCGCCCATGTGTCTCGATGATGCACCATCCTCTCGAACAATATCCAACCGCGTAGAAGAAGAGGAATATCGAAAAGGCCCACGGGCCGATTTACCATCACGGAGGTCGATCACCGGGACCCTATCAATCCTCGCCGAAAGCGGCGTCGATTCCGGAGAATGGTCGGAATAGTTGCACAGAACGGGTCAAGATCACCTACGATTCGTGGAAGGTGGTGCCCGGACCATTGAAAACTGCCGTGCTGACGGAAATTCTTGCATCGTTCGAGATCCCGGTAGAACTCCTGGACTCCGTGCGACGACACGCGTTGCTACAGGCGTGCAAAGCGTGGAAGAACTTCAAGAGCACGCTTGTCAAGAACTACGTGGAGAAGGATCTGAAGCCGCCCTTCCACAAGTATCTACTCTTGGAAGAGTCCTGGGCCGAGTTTGTGGCGAAGAAGACGACAGATGAATTTAAGAGTGAAAGTGCGGCGCTCACGGCCCTCCAGCCAAAAAACAAGCACCCCACGCACTCGGCACTGGCGGGTATGCGGGTAAAGCCCGATATGGAGGGATCAGAACAGCGAGCAAGTAGTTTGAATCTCTCCTGCTATTTCCGAGATCACCGATGTCGCGCCGCCCGAGCGGGGTTATTTGCGAGGTTATCTATTCGCCCACGGGAAGTGTACTTTCCAAACCCGAAGACCCGAAGTGTCCCAACGCTGGTAAGATATCGAACTACCTAGTTTGTAATTACTCCATAACTTCATAGGAAGTGAAATGACATGTCGGGCTATATTGCGATAACGCTGAGTGCACAATCTTCCCAAGGCTCATTCCAGCGGATAGGGAGAAAGATATACTCTTTGCGCCCTAGGAAACAAAGTGAGCATCCGGTCGCACGAGAGGCGCTGGTGTTTTTGTTACATGGGAACAATGGTTCCAAGCGGATCATGGATCGCATCGAGTAGGAGGAGAGCCAAAGCCGAGCACGATGCAAAGCTACGAGAGGATCTTCGTGCATCCTCGAGATGAGCTCACCGAAAAAATCGAGCGAGGTCGATGAAAAAGTCACACAGAGGTCACTCAATCCTTTGAGGAAAGGATTCGTATGCGTCGAGCAAAAGCAGAAAAGAGACTTTTGAGGAAATGATTAGGGATTACAAATGCCAAGTCGGTTGGAAGCCCTCGCCTTACTATACCGCTAGCCACTTCCCCAAACATCCGAGTAGTGCGGCGTCCAACCCTAACCCTACCAAAATAGGTGATGACAGATTTTCCGTCGATGACATCTGGTAATAATTATTATCTCCGAATGCTCAATCCATTGATAAGCCTGTTGGAGTAGCTAATTTTGTACCGCTATGTACGTGGGTGGCTACGGCGCAAGCTCCAAGTGAGATATGTCTTTGTTGCCCTAGATGTCGCTTGGGGCCAGTGTATCCATCCCAGATCGGAGCTTTGGTGCACGTGCAAATCTAGCGCGGGTTTATAAAAGTGAATGTGGGCGGTGTTTGTGCCAATTTCGAGGCCGTCCGCTGAAAATTCCCCCAAACGATGAGGTCATGACTCTAGGGCAAGCCGCTGGAACATTCATCCAAAGGCCCAAGGAGGACATCTTCCCGAGCTACCGCTCCCGGTGTCAACTTCACGGAATGTCCTCAGAACGCATCAAGTCCACGGACTGACCGCACCGGCTACTCAGACCGACATGGCAAGGGCCCGCCATCACATGCATCTACACTCGTGCTCACCGACTCTTGTGAAGTCGACCTATACAAAGCGAGGCAGCAAGGGCAAGGGCAAATCGAAGACGATCGAGTCCTCTCGATATCCCTTCTTGCCGCTGGCTGAAATACAAGCCAAAGCGAGCCGCTGTTCGAGAAGTTAGACAGCCCTACCCTAGGACCGGATTGCACGAATTGCATGCATGGTACATGGAATACCAACAAGCGGTTGATCAACGATGCTCGGGTGTCACCGCCAAGTTCAAGGAGCATCATTTTAACCACGTGTATCAAGACGCCGTCTTCACGGTGACCTTCGACGACTTGTTCTGTCTCTTCAACCTCGACGAGCTCGACGCCTCAATCATACGATCTTCGACAATCGTAAGTGTGTACAATCACGGTCAATGTTCGTAATATCGATAAATGTTATATATAACTCCTAGCTTTTGTATAATAGATACATGATCTGTGAAGCCGAAAGAAGGAAATCACCGTAGGTTTCTCGACCCACACGTTGTCTCCGAGCAAAGCATCACGGCGAATGCAACATTCGCCGAGAATTACGTTATAGATTTTTTCATGGCTCACCGCAACAAGGAATTCATACTTTTGCCCTACAACCGAAGTAAGTAGTGTTGCACTCACGGCTATACTTGTTGATTTGTACTTTATAAGCAACACCTAACTTAGGTTTAATGACCATGCCGACATACCGTAGGTTCCATTGGATTCTAATTGTAATTATACCAAAATGGAAATACGTAATATACCTAGATTCCCTACATAGGGCCACTCACAACTTCACAGCTATCCGGAGTTTAATCATCAGGTAAACACATTTCCTCCATAGAAACTCTATTGTAGTCTTTCATTCCTTTGCAATGGCTAAGGCTAACTTCTTGGAGTCACGAGGGTGTTCGACGTGTTACATGCTAAAGGATGGAATATCAAGGAAGGACGCTACAACATGATCAAACATTCCCGGTACTTGCTAGCTAGTACACATTAATCCTATATAACACTTCGTAGCAATGCCTCTCGAACTAACCAATTCTATTTTTGCGGTGCCACCAAGCAATGGCCGTCCATAACGTCTGTGGATACTATGTTTGCCACAACATGCAACTACTCATCGGTTCGCGATCACCAATGATCCTCGTGTTTGTCAATCTTTCAACAATTATTTCATATATACTTACCAATTTATATAAGCCCAAATTTAACCTTCATATCGACGGAGTTGCGAACATCACTGAAATCGTTGGAACAGAGCGAGCTCATAAAATTCGATCACACCTTGCGGCATTCCCGAACACACAGTCATAAATCCAAATGGGAGTTTCCACAAGGTAGCAGATTGAACTTGATTGAGATAGATTGAACATAATGGTACATGTGTGTAAATTAATGTACATTAATGGTTAATTTTAGTTAATTGATTTGTGAATTGGATGTGTGCTTGTTTCTAAATGAATGCAATTTTGATGTGCTTCAAATGAATGAGAATTGGATGTGCTTGTTTCAGAGGGCATGGCTAGCATTTCCGAGGCTAGCCAATAAATGTAAATAGATTTAGCAATGCAAAAGACTATCACAGCATTTATCTCAGATGAAATCGCTCGTGATAGTGGACTACACCGAGACGGTCCGTAGATGAAACCGTCAGTGATAGTCGATCACCACGAGCGATCTCAGATGAAACCGTGCGTGATAGTCGACTTCCACTGACGGATGCAGATATGAAACCGCTGCGTGATAGTGGACTAACCATTCCGAGGATGAGGCTACTTGGGAAAGAGAAGATCGTCTGCGTGCGGACTATCCATCTTTCTTTACCGAGTGAGCCAAATCTCGGGACGAGATTTCTGTAAGGGGGGGAGATTTTGTAACATCCCAAATGTATAATCAGGGTTATTCAAGTATAATTATATGTGTAGAAATTAAAACTTTTTCTCACAACTTGAAAACCCTTACAATCTCATGTAATTCTTGTCCAAGACACAACCAAGAACACAAAGCTCTTGTTGACCAAAAGTCAAATTCATTTTCCAATTACCTCAAATCTTGTGCCAAACAATTGGACAGTATCTTCCTTGGTCCTAAAACAGAGGTGGGACCCTTCTGAAAAATACCACAAGTTGTAAAACTAGTTTGATAATTTTTGGAGGTAAAATGAATCATTGAACAACCTTAATGAATTTCCTGAGAAAAATGCATTGCATAATAACCTCTGGAAAATTTATGTAATGTTAATCATGTTGTCAGCTAGCTCCAGTTAAAATTTCATCAAATTTGGAGTTCATTTGCTAGCCCAAACAATTCTACAAAGTCTCAGCTGTTTAAAAGTTCAACTTCAAAACCCTCAAGATTTGCTCCTTGGGCTAGCCACGCTCCCAAACTGGTCCAAATTTCAACCCCTTCGGACCTCCTCAACCAACAAGACCTCAGCAGACCTCCTCCTCACCTGGAGGTGTCATGTCCTCCCACCCCTTGAGGTCACGACCCTTGATCTAATATCCACGGTCATGACCTCCCCGCGCCTTAAACCACCTCGACCTCCCTTCGAGGTCCTCGTGACCTCGTGGACCTCCTCGGGTCAACGCGGGCACCGACCTCCTCCTCTCAACCTAAACTAAACAAACCTCCCACCTAACCAAGGTCGAGCCGTTGGATCGAGATCCAACACTCACGACCTCCTCGCTGTCAAGCGCTCACAACCTCCCCGTCTTTTGTTGTGCACCGTTAGATTAAAATCTACTGGTCACGACCTCCTTTTTGTCTCGTGCGCACTGACCTCCCAACAAGACGTGAGATCGTAGCCCTTAGATCTAAATCTAAAGGCCATGACCTCCCTTGCTCATATGCATCATATCGAGACCTCCCCATCAGTCAAGGCCCTTGGATTTAAATCCAAAGGCCATGACCTCCCCTCATGTCTTTTTGATCGCGTGCGTTAAGTCCTCACCGGAGGTCCGCGACTGCTGGATGGAGATCCAACGCTTTGGACCTCTGTCCCTTTTCCTCACGTGCGTTTTTGACATTAAGAAATCGGAGGGCCACGACCTCCCATCCTTGATCGTGTGGCTGGGACCTCCTCCCACCACTTAAAACATAACGGTTCAAAAATTGATCCGATGGTTGCGACCTCCCGTGTCTTATCCAACGGTCACTAAGACCTCCCTGTTCTTCTCCTTCCTCGCGCGCGGCAAACTCTCGAGCAACGCAATTAATGCGTGCTCGACCTTGGGGTACACTTCAATGACTCTTTGTCGACCAAGATTTAATGCAGTCGACTTTTAGCCTCTCTCCGTCACTCAAACCCGCCATCGTGTCAACTTTAAGTCTTGTCCAATGCCAAGATCGTGCCATGGGCCAAGCTCACAGGAGCTTAGCCATGGTCTACGACCTCAATTGCCCTTAGGATAAAACCACCCCCATCAGTGCCTTTATCTTCCTTTGCACGCCATTGTTCTTTGCTCACCCATCTGTGCTTGTGAACTCTAAGCCGCAGAGCTCCTTGGCCGCCATTGTTGGACTTGAAGTTCCTCGGTGGACAAGGGTCACTGGGTTTCCCACCTTTCTCCTTGCTTCCATTTGTGCCTTCCCTCGGGACCAAGCCCTAACCTAATTTGTTGGGCACTTTTCAGAGGTGGACAAAGTCGAGCCGAGCTTGTGTCTTGGGCGGTGAAGCTTCACCGCTTCCCCAACACCGGCCATCACCTCCACGACCTCCCGGCAGACCTTAGGACCACCAGTAAGCCCTGTTAGTCCTTTAGATGCTTGGCACCCGATGAATGATTTTATGGAGCTTTCTTGGCATACGCTTGAATGTCGCATGAGCTTCGCTTTTGCTTTTTCAAGTTTTGGCCGTCTTTGGTCAATTTCACCCTCTCCGGCTCGCCGACGCTCAAAGCCGCTGCGCCGTTGAGAGGAGGTCCACTGGGTGCGCAAACATTATTGTGCACTCGGTGGCACCATTGACCTCACCGCAAGGTCTACATCGCCGGTGAAGACCATCCTCTTAAACTCAAGTCTTGTCGGACAGAACTGCGCGTTATTGCCGTTTTTTGACAAGGATTCGCGAGTTAATGCACTAATCGTGTTCGAATCATTGAAATCATGGCGCGTCTTAACTACCTTAGATCCATCCTTTAATGCATGCATTTAAGACCTCCGCAGCGGACCTCCTCGTGGTCCCACGCGCATTAATGCCTCTCCCAAACGCTGCTTGCGCGAAGTTAGGGCGCTGGTGCAGGACGCCCGCACCTCCTCCGAGGAGATCTGAGCGCCCAAGACCTCCTTGGCGCATCTTGGCCGTCCTGCCTCCCCGGAGGTCAGTGGACGTTGAGGACCTCCTCTGGGACCTCCTCGAGGTCATCTCACCATGAGGACCTCCCTTTAAATCTGGTCCGCTCCGACCTTCCTTCCATGTTGTGGTCCGTTGGATCTCCCATCTACGGCCACGACCTCCCTCACCTCAAGATGTGCGTGGTTAGGAGGTCCAGACCTCTGGACCTCCCATGTGCGTGTATGTTGTTCTCCGGGAGGTCTGAGCCGTTAGATCTGTGATCTGTGGCTCACGACCTCCCATGTCTTTATGAGTGTTAGAAATGCCAAGAAATTCTTAATGATAAACCAAATAAGGTATAAACTTTAGAATTTCATATCTCTTTCATTCTAATTCCAAATGAGGTCATTCAAATTGTGTTAGCTCTATCTTGAACTTGACTTTAATCAAAAATGATTGTAAGTTGAGTTCAGCTCCAGAGCGCAGTTTGGGCCATAGGTTTTAAAACTCCTTTTAAATATACACTCAAATTAAGGCTTAACTTGTAAAAGACATAACTAATGCTCTATAGATGATTTTTGAGTGAATCCAAGTTTGTTGGGTTCCTCTAATAATGAACTTACTAGGAAAAATAGTTTTGAACATGTTACTGTTTTCAGAAAGAATAATTATGCATTATAATTTTGTTCAAGTTCTTGTCTTTAAAAATTGTAGAAGTTGCAATGTAACTCCAAAAGAGTTGAAACCACTTCCATTAGTCTTAGAATGTCATTACCTATCTACCATAAAAATTTCATGTCCAGAAGACCCTAGAAAATAATTTATGAACAGTAGCCCTTTTAATTTAATTTGGATTTTCTGGCCGAATTGAATTGTTTTGATCATATCTTTTGCATCAAGAATACAAATCGATTGATTCTTGTTGATAAATTCATGATAAATCTTTATCTTGCTGCTGTAAAAATTTCAAGTCTTTTGGAGAAAGTTTGCTGTTGAGTCCTTTTGAATTCTTTGTTCTTATCGGTTCTTTTTCGCTCTTTCGTTAGGGTTCGACATTTGTGGTGATCCAGAGAGTGATCCTCAGCAACCAATTGACCACCAGCAACAAGGCAAGCAGTTTGACCATTTCCATCATTGTCCCATTACTTGAAAGCTTAATACTTTGTTTTACTTCTATGTATGCATGCTACTTTGTGTTAAATGTCGCTAGCAAGCCTATAGTTGCATAATCTGTAGGAATTGTTCATCCTCTACTACCTTGAGCCTAGGTTATTTGTTGTGGTGGGAGCTCGTTGGATGAGCTCTTATCACTTAGTAGTTTCGATGCAATTGCTTAGACATGCTTAGTTATCGGTAGAATGGGCGATCATCGACTTAGTCGATGGTCTTGATCACTCAAAAATGATTATTACTCCTATATGTCCAGCACTTGTGCTTTGATTAATTTGTAAAATCAAAACTGAAAATAAAAGATTGATTTAGACTTGGGCATATTGGATGGATGGTGCGGTTTTTGGATGTGGTGGTATGCCTGGGTCCCTAAGGACCGAGTACTTGGGTCACTAAGCCAAGCGATTTCGTACTAACCACGCGAGGGCATATGGAACCCTCTTGACTAAGTACTCTAGGAGGTGTTAATTATGAGCGAGCTCGGTTGGTGTGTTTTCAAAAACAAATGTATATGTATAGTGTGGGAGGAGCATTAGCTTCCGGAAGGTTGTGATGTCTCCTTCTCCCGTGGGTTGTGCAGCTCAGAATTAGCATTCATCCTTTGGAAAGGTCTCGTAGGACTTAGCCGTGCCAGCACACCTTCGGTAGTGTGCGTAAAGGAAAGGCGGTCTGACGTGTGGGTACAGTGGTACACCCTGCAGGGATAAAACTATTCGAATAGCCTCGTCCTAGGTTATGGACATGCTTGGTGAGGTCGTTCAAGACTAGACTACAACCTTTAATTAAAACTTGACATGGTTGGTATGAACGGGGAGTTCATGCTATTGTTGTGGTGACTTGGGTTAGTCACTTCCAGGTTGTTCTTGTTGTTGTTATTATGTTATTATCGCGTTGTTATTTCAACATTTAAAAATGCTTTGCCAAATTGCCTTCAATCTATTATGTTATTGCAAATAAATGTTGCTTTATGCTAAAATGAGTCCAAAGCCTCATCCACTTAAATAAAGCTTGCATGTAGCTATTTATAGTTCTGTTATCTCACACGTAAGTCTTATGGAGTACTTTATGTACTCATCCGCCTGGTTGTGGCAATTTTGTGGCTTTTGTTGCAGAGGAAGAAGGAGAGCTCCAAGAGCCTCTCTTTTGTGCTACGTGTTGCGCTTTCTTGACGACTAGCTTGGCGGTCCTGTCAGATGCCTAGGGTTAAGGCACACCGATTGGCTTTGTGTTATAGCCATCTTTATGGCACTTTTGCTTCCGCTGTTATCTTTTGTAATTATCGCTATTTGGCCTAAGGGCCTCTCTTTTGTAATATCTATTCCATATTAATGTTAACTTCGGTTTGTTGCTTATGTTCTATGTGTTGTATGGAATTGATACATTCTTTTGTTGTGAGGTATGTATACTGCATTCTGGGAAGTATACATCTCTCGAGACCGGGGTTTATTTGGTTGATAATACTAGGGTCAATCGGATGACTAAGTATTATGAGCCTAATAAACGTCGGGGTCTCACAAAAGTTGGTATCAGAGCCGTTATGACCGTAGTTACGCAAGCTTGGTCGTCCTTAGGATATTTTGAAAACCTATTTTCAAAGCATCAAAAGAGGTTTTGAAAGCTTAGGAAATTCTCGGATTTTATTCCTTACCTATCTTAGCTTTCTCTCCTCATCCCACTCTAATTTGAGTTTTAAAAGTTGTTTTCCTCTCTTCCCTTCTACAAAATAGTTGTTATCGATTAACACTGGTTTTTGGGAGAACCAATGAGATTGGCAAATTGAAGTGTGAGCTGCCCACTACAAGGTTTTGAAGTTCGAGTCGGTGATTCGACAAGGAGCTTGGATGCGAAACCTGGATAGCAAGCATCAAATTTCCGGACAGCAGTCTCAAAGGTGTCTAATTAGGATAGATAATGAGAGGTTAATCAACTAAAACTTGTGGGAATAAAAGGGTAAGATGTGATACTAGTTAGCTAAGTATCTAACACTTATTTCGCTGCATTAACCTTGCTCTCTAATAGTTTTAGATCTCACCCTACAATCTGATTTTTGATCTTCTCGACCGATTACTCGTTCATTCAATACGGGTTAGTTGAGTTGAGAAGTTGAGCCTTGCGTTTGGTGTTTCTTGGCTGTTTTTAGAGTCTTTTAGAAGCTTTTAAAGTTTAATTACCCGCTGCTTTGGCTTTCGGTTGGGGTGATATTCCATTCCCCTAGTCGATCGCTTTTGCTTTCTTTAAGGCTTTGTTTTTGGGTCTAGTTGCTAACCAAATTTCATTGTAACAGGATGGCCGGACGCACTCGTAGCGGCCAAGGCCAGTCAGCTGGTCCGGACGAGGAGCTTCCTCCTCCTCCGACCATGGCCGAGGTTCTTCTTCAGATCGAGCGCAACCGCGCGGATGACCGGAGAGTTCTATCGACGCCATCGCTGCAACACCACAAAGACTTACCGGAGCTTCGGATCTGGGCGAGGAATGCCCATCACCGCGTGGAGGACTCGTGGAGTTTCTTCGTACTCAGCCCCTACCTTTTCCTTGGTCGAGGACCCTTTGGATGCGGACGATTGGCCGTCTTGTGGAGCGTAAGCTTCACATCGCAGCAGCGCCGTGAGCACGAGAAGGCGCTGTTCAGATCGCACCACCGGAGGGTGCACCTTGTCATGGTGGGAGAGCTTTCTCCATGCAGCCCGCAGACCACACCGTTTCTTGGGAGGAGTTTCAGATCGCCTTCCGTCGGGCTCACATCCTGCCGGCTTGATGGAGATCAAGAAGGAGTTTCTTGTGCTCAAGCAAGGGCGTAGCTCACCATGGAGTATGTCTCTGAAGTTCAACCATCTAGCTCGTTATGCTCCCGAGGACGTGGCCACCGATATGGCTAAGGTGCCAAGTTCAGCGTGGCTTGTCCGAGGAGTGAAGGACAAGCTATCCATTGTCGACTTTCCTGATTTCCGGACCTTGGTCGACAAGGCCATCGTCGCGAGCATGCGGCTCGAGAGCTTATGGACTCCATAGCGCAAGTGGGAGGCCCATAAGTCATCCAGGCGCTTCTTCCGTCCCGCTTGGGCAAAGGTCAGGTACCACTCTCACTCTTGGCGCCCGAGATCACCTGCGCCTGTTCCTCGCCCTTCGCAGCCATGTCTCACCACGCACTGCGAGTCACAGAGCGGCCCCGCAACCAGGCCGCCGGGTCACATGTTTCTCATGCAACGTAAGGGGCATTATGCGAACCAATGCCCTAAGAAGACAGGAGCAGCCCCTCGTCCTAATGGAGGACGTGGGCCAGGAGGTGGAGCATCGCAGGACCAGAAGATCGTCCCGGCTACCCAAGGCGTGGGTAGTGGTCGCGTCAACGCCATCACCACAGAGGAGGCTCAGGAGGCACCCGACGTCGTGCTAGGTACACTTTCTGTTAACTCTCATCCCGCCATCGTTTTGTTTGATTCAGAGCATCTCATTCATTTGTTTCGAGTCTTTTGCTCTTCGTCGGAGCTTCTTTTCTCTCCATTGTCGGCCCGCTACTCATTCGCTCTCTGGTTCGGAGTTGAGAGTGAATCCGAGTGTAGGATGTTCCTATCGAGATCGGCGAGGTTTCTTAGCAAACCTTATCCTTCTCCATTCAGCGAGTCTTGATGTGATTCTTGGCATGGATTGGTTGTCCCAAAGACATGGGGCAAATCGATTGCGCCAGAAGCTCATCTCTATCTAGTCCTCCGTGGCGGGTTAAGCTTTTCGCCGAAGCTGCTAGATCCGCATCTCTTCGCGCTTGAAGCGAAGCCCGCTCTAGATATTAGCGAAGTCCCAACAGTTTGTGACTTTGTTGATGTCTTTCCCGCTGATCTTCCAGGGATGCCACCCGTTCGAGACCTCGAGTTTGTCATTGAGTTGGCTCCCGGTACCGCCCCTATCTCAAAGAGGCCTTATCGGATGCCACCGAACGAGTTGGTAGAATTGAAGAAGCAGTTAAGTGAGCTGCAAGAGAAGGGTTTCATCCGCCCTAGCTCATCTCCTTGGGGTTGTCCAGCAATCTTCGTAAAGAAGAAGGACGGTACTTTACGCATGTGCGTTGATTACCGCCCACTTAATGAAGTGACGGTAAAGAACAAGTATCCTTTGCCCCGCATCGATGATCTCTTCGATCAATTAACTGGAGCTCGAGTTTTCTCCAAGATTGATTTGAGAGTGGGATATCATCGTTCAGATTCGCCCGAGGATATTCCAAAGACGGCGTTTCTACTCGCCACGGCTTGTATGAGTACATTTGTCATGTCATTCGCTTAACCAATGCTCTGCCTTGTTCATGAACCTCATGAATTCGGTATTCATGGAGTATTTGGATAAGTTTGTCGTGGTCTTCATCGATGATATTCTTATCTATTCCAAGAACGATGAGGATCATGCCGAGCATCCTGCTTGTGTTAGGCAAGCTACGTGAGCACCAACCAGACGCGAAGTTCAGCAAGTGTGCGTTACGTTGAAGGAAGTGGCTTTCTTAGGCCATATTCTTTCAGCGGAGGCGAGTATTGATCCTAGCAAGGTCACCGATGTTCTTTCATGGAGTCCGCCCACTTCACCACCGGCGCGGAGTTTTCTTGGTTTAGCGGGATATTATCGCCGCTTTATCGAGAACTTCTCCAAGATCGCAAAGCCGATGACGGAGTTGCTCAAGAAGGACAAGAAGTTCCTGTGGTCTGATGCTTGCATGGCAAGTTTCCATATACTCAAGAAGCGTTTGACCACCGCTCCCGTTCTTGTTCTTCCTGATATCCATCGCAGCTTCGATATCTTTTGCGATGCTTCTCGTCGAGGCCTCGGTTGTGTCCTTATGCAAGAAGGCAAGGTATTGGCCTATGCATCAAGGCAATTGAGACCTCATGAACTCAACTACCCTACTCATGACTTGGAGTTGGCTTCTGTGATTCATGCACTTAAGATTTGGCGACATTACCTCATCGGTAATCGTTGTGAAGTGTATTCGGATCACAAGAGCCTTAAGTATTTGTTCACCCAGCCTGACCTGAACCTCAGGCAAAGGAGATGGTTGGAGTTGATCAAGGATTACGATATGGGTATTCACTACCATCCGGGCAAGGCTAATGTCGCTGCCGATGCGCTTAGTCGCAGCGCATTGTAATGCCTTAGTGCTCAAGGAGCATTCGCCTCTCTTCTCGAGGCATTCCAAATTGCCTCAACTTGGAGATAGTTGAGCATGGATCTCTCGCTGCCATGGTTGTGCAACCAACCTTGGTGGATCGGATCAAGTCCGCCCGGCGATCGGATGTTGGAGTGAGCCACATTAAGGCAAATGTCAAGAACGGAACGACCAAGTGCTTCTCGAGGATGAGCATGGCGTCGTGAGGTTCGAACAACGCCTTGTGGTTCCAAAGGGCATGGAGTTGCGGAATTTAATCCTCCATGAAGCCCATGATTCGCCTTTATCCATTCATCCCGGCCACAAAGATGTATCAAGATCTCCGCCAGAGATTTTGGTGGACCCGAATGAAGAGGGAGATCGCGAGGTTCGTTACCGAGTGCGACGTGTGTCGTCGTGTCAAGGCCGAGCATCGGCGTCTCTTTGGCTGCTTGACCTTTTGCCAATTCCTAAGTGGAAGTGGGATTCGATCGAATGGATTTCATCACGGTCTACCCACGCCCCGAAGAAGAATGATGCCATTTGGGTCGCCATCGATCGATTGACTAAGGTGGCACATTTCCTTCCGTCAAGACTGAACTTCGGTAGGTCTTTTGGCGGAACTCTATATCGCCCGCATCGTGAGTTTGCACGGTGTCAAGACGATCGTGTCGGATCGTGGATCCTTTTCACATCTCGCTTTTGGCATAGCTTGCAAGAGGCTATGGGCACTCGTCTTGCTTTCAAAGACGGCATATCACCTCAAACCGATGGTCGGGACCGAGAGGGTCAACCAAGTTTTGGAAGACATGCTTCGTGCTTGTGTCCTTTCCTATGGGAAGCATTGGGAGAAATGCTTACCATTCGCCGAAGTTTTCTTATAACAACAACTTTTCGGGCCGGTCTCGGCATGGCACCATTTGAGGCCTTGTACGGAGAAAGTGTAGGACCCGTTGAACTGGTCGAGACCGGTGAGAGACCTCTCTTTGGCCCGACTCAATCAATGAGGCCGAGCGCCAAGTCCAAATTTTATTCGTGGCGCTTGCGCACAGCTCAATCGAGCAAAAGAGCTATGCGGATCGCCGTCGACGTGAGTTACGTTTTGAGCCTAATGACTTTGTTTATCTCAAAGTCTCTCCTTTGAAGGGCCATCAACGCTTGGCGCCAAGGGCAAGTTAGCTCCTCGATATGTCGGTCCCTACCGCATTATCGAGAAGAAGGGAGCTGTTGCCTATAAGTTGGAGTTGCCAGCTGCACTTGCGGGGGTACATGATGTTTTCCATGTGTCCCAGCTAAAGAAGTGCCTCCATGTTCCAACTGAGGAAGCTCCGTTGGAAACTCTCGATGTCCAACCAGATTTGACCTATCGCGAGCACCTGCTCACAGACTCGATGAGTCTGAACGAAGGACAAGGAATAAGACCATCAAGTTCCTTAAAGTTCAAGTGGTCAAACCATTCCGAGGATGAGGCTACTTGGGAAAGAGAAGATCGCTCATGTGCGGACTATCCATCTTTCTTTATCGAGTGAGCCAAATCTCGGACGAGATTTCTGTAAGGGGGAGATTTTGTAACATCCCAAATGTATAATCAGGGTTATTCAAGTATAATTATATGTGTAGAAATTAAAACTTTTTCTCACAACTTGAAAACCCTTACAATCTCATGTAATTCTTGTCCAAGGCACAACCAAGAACACAAAGCTCTTGTTGACCAAAAGTCAAATTCATTTTCCAATTACCTCAAATCTTGTGCCAAACAATTGGACAGTATCTTCCTTGATCCTAAAACTGAGGTGGGACCCCTCTGAAAAATACCACAAGTTGTAAAACTAGTTTGATAATTTTTGGAGGTAAAATGAATCATTGAACAACCTTAATGAATTTCTTGAGAAAAATGCATTGCATAATAACCTCTGGAAAATTTATGTAATGTTAATCATGTTGTCAGCTAGCTCCAGTTAAAATTTCATCAAATTTGGAGTTCATTTGCTAGCCCAAACAATTCTACAAAGTCTCAGCTGTTTAAAAGTTCAACTTCAAAAACCTCAAGATTTGTTCCTTGGGCTAGCCACGCTCCCAAACTGGTCCACCCCAACCCCTTCGGACCTCCTCAACCAACAAGACCTCAACAGACCTCCTCCTCACCGGAGGTGTCATGTCCTCCCCATTCTTTTGAGGTCACGACCCTTGGATCTAATATCCACGGTCCATGACCTCCTCTACCAAAAACCACCTGGACCTCCCTTCGAGGTCCTCGTGACCTCGTGGACCTCCTCGGGTCAACGCGGGCACCGAGACCTCCTCCTCTCAACCTAAACTAAACAAACCTCCCACCTAACCAAGGTCGTGAGCCGTTGGATCGAGATCCAACACTCACGACCTCCTGCGCTGTCAAGCGCCACAACCTCCCCCGCTTTTGTTGTGCACCGTTAGATTAAAATCTACGGTCACGACCTCCTTTTTGTCTCGTCTTGCGCACAGACCTCAACAAGACGTGAGATCGTGAGTCCTTAGATCTAAATCTAAAGGCCATGACCTCCCTTGCCATTGCGCATCATATCGCACCTCCCCATCGTCAAGGTGCCCTTGGATTTAAATCCAAAGGCCATGACCTCCCCTCATGTCTTTTTGATCGCGTGCGTTAAGTCCTCACCGGAGGTCCGCACTGCTGGATGGAGATCCAACGCTTTGGACCTCTGTCCCTTTTCCTCACGTATGTTTTGCGACATGAAATCGGAGGGCCACGACCTCCCATCTTGATCGTGTGGCTGGGACCTCCTCCCACCACTTAAAACATAACGGTTCAAAATTGATCCGATGGTTGCGACCTCCCGTGTCTTATCCAACGGTCACTAAGACCTCCCCCGTTCTTCTCCTTCCTCTGGCGCGGGCAAACTCGAAAGCAATAAGCAATTAATGCGTGCGACCTTGGGGTACACTTCAATGACTCTTTGTCGACCAAGATTTAATCGCAGTCGACTTTTACTCCTCCGTCACTCAAACCTGCCACTGTGTCAACTTTAAGTCTTGTCCAATGCCAAGATCGTGCCATGGGCCAAGCTCACAGGGAGCTTAGCCAGTGGTCTACGACCTCAATTGCCCTTAGGATAAAACCACCCCCACTGTGCCTTTATCTTCCTTTGCACGCCATTGTTCTTTGCTCACCCATCTGTGCTTGTGAACTCTAAGCCGCAGAGCTCCTTGGCCGCCATTGTTGGACTTGAAGTTCCTCGGTGGACAAGGGTCACTGGGGTTTCCCACCTTTCTCCTTGCTTCCATTTGTGCCTTCCTCTGGGACCAAGCCCTAACCTAATTTGTTGGGCACTTTTCAGAGGTGGACAAAGCTGAGCCGAGCTTGTGTCTTGGGCGGTGAAGCTTCACCGGCTTCCCCAACACCGGTCATCACCTCCACGACCTCCCGGCACCTTAGGACCACCGTAAGCCCCTGTTAGTCCTTTAGATGCCGGCACCCGCATGAATGATTTTATGAGCTTTCTTGGCATACGCTTGAATGTCGCAGAGCTTCGCTTTTGCTTTTTCAAGTTTTGGCCGTCTTTGGTCAATTTCACCTTCTCGGCTCGCCGACGCTCAAAGCCGCCGTCGCCGTTGAGAGGAGGTCCACTGGGTGCGCAACATTATTGTGCACTCAGTGGCACCATTGGACCTCACCGGCAAGGTCTACATCGCCGGTGAAGACCATCCTCTTAAACTCAAGTCTTGTCGGACAGGAACTGCGGCGTTATTGCCGTTTTTCGGACAAGGATTCGCGGAGTTAATGCACTAATCAGGTGTTCGAATCATTGAAATCATGGGCGCGTCTTAACTACCTTAGATCCATCCTTTAATGCATGCATTTAAGACCTCCCGCGCGCGCGGACCTCCTCGTGGTCCCGCCACGCGTGCTCTGTCCAAAACGCGTCTTGGCGCGCGAAGTTAGGGCGCTGGTTCGGGACGCCTGACTCCTCCGAGGAGATCCGAGCGCCCAAGACCTCCTTGGCGCATCTTGGCCGTCCGCACCTCCCTGGAGGTTCTGTGGACGCTGAGGACCTCCTCTGGGACCTCCTCGAGGTCATCTCACCATGAGGACCTCCCTTTAGATCTGGTCCGCTCCGACCTTCCTTCCATGTTGTGGTCCGCTGGATCTCCCATCTACGGCCACGACCTCCCTCACCTCGCGCGTAGATGCGTGGTTAGGAGGTCCAGACCTCTGGACCTCCCATGTGCGTGTATGTTGTTCTCTCGGGAGGTCTGAGCCGTTAGATCTGTGATCTGTGGCTCACGACCTCCCATGTCTTTATGAGTGTTAGAAATGCCAAGAAATTCTTAATGATAAACTGAAATAAGGTATAAACTTTAGAATTTCATATCTCTTTCATTCTAATTCCAAATGAGGTCATTCAAATTGTGTTAGCTCTATCTTGAACTTGACTTTAATCAAAAAATGATTGTAAGTTGAGTTCAGCTCCAGAGCGCAGTTTGGGCCATAGGTTTTAAAACTCCTTTTAAATATACACTCAAATTAAGGCTTAACTTGTAAAAGACATAACTAATGCTCTATAGATGATTTTTGAGTGAATCCAAGTTTGTTGGGTTCCTCTAATAATGAACTTACTAGGAAAAATAGTTTTGAACATGTTACTGTTTTCCGAAAGAATAATTATGCATTATAATTTTGTTCAAGTTCTTGTCTTTAAAAAATTGTAGAAGTTGCAATGTAACTCCAAAAGAGTTGAAACCACTTCCATTAGTCTTAGAATGTCATTACCTATCTACCATAAAAATTTCATGTCCAGAAGACCCATAGAAAATAATTTATGAACAGTAGCCCTTTTTAATTTAATTTGGATTTTCTGGCCGAATTGAATTGTTTTGATCATATCTTTTGCATCAAGAATACAAATCGATTGATTCTTGTTGATAAATTCATGATAAATCTTTATCTTGCTGCTGTAAAAATTTCAAGTCTTTTGGAGAAAGTTTGCTGTTGAGTCCTTTTGAATTCTTTGTTCTTATCGGTTCTTTTTCGCTCTTTCGTTAGGGTTCGACATTTGTGGTGATCCCGAGAGTGATCCTCAGCAACCAATTGACCACCAGCAACAAGGCAAGCAGTTTGACCATTTCCATCATTGTCCCATTACTTGAAAGCTTAATACTTTGTTTTACTTCTATGTATGCATGCTACTTTGTGTTAAATGTCGCTAGCAAGCCTATAGTTGCATAATCTGTAGGAATTGTTCATCCTCTACTACCTTGAGCCTAGGTTATTTGCTGTGGTGGGAGCTCGTTGGATGAGCTCTTATCACTTAGTAGTTGCGATACAATTGCTTAGACATGCTTAGTTATCGGTAGAATGGGCGATCATCGACTTAGTCGATGGTCTTGATCACTCAAAACTGATTATTACTCCTATATGTCCAGCACTTGTGCTTTGATTAATTTGTAAAATCAAAAACTGAAAATAAAAGATTGATTTAGACTTGGGCATATTGGATGGATGGTGCGGTTTTTGGATGTGGTGGTATGCCTGGGTCCCTAAGGACCGAGTACTTGGGTCACTAAGCCAAGCGATTTCGTACTAACCACGCGAGGGGCATATGGAACCCCTCTTGACTAAGTACTCTAGGAGGTGTTAATTATGAGCGAGCTCGGTTGGTGTGTTTTCAAAAACAAATGTATATGTATAGTGTGGGAGGGGAGCATTAGCTTCCGGGAAGGTTGTGATGTCTCCTTCTCCCCGTGGGTTGTGCAGCTCGTAATTAGCATTCATCCTTTGGAAAGGTCTCGTAGGACTTAGCCGTGCCAGCACACCTTCGGTAGTGTGCGTAAAGGAAAGGCGGTCTGACGTGTGGGTACAGTGGTTGTAACATCCCAAATGTATAATTAGGGTTAATCAAGTATAATTATATGTGTAGAAATTAAAACTTTTTCTCACATCTTGAAAAACCCTAAAATCTTATGTAACTCTTTGTGTAATCCAAAAACACAAAGCTCTTGTTGACCAAAAGTCAAATTCATTTTCCAGTTACCTCAAATCTTGTGCCAAACAATTGGAAAGTATCTTCCTTGGTCCTAAAACTGAGGTGGGACCCCTCTGAAAAATACCACAAGTTGTAAAACTAGTTTGATAATTTTTGGAGGTAAAATGAATCATTGAACAACCTTAATGAATTTCCTGAGAAAAATGCATTGCATAATAACCTGTGGAAAATTTATGTAAGGTTAATCATGTTGTCAGCTAGCTCCAGTTAAAATTTCATCAAATTTGGAGTTCAATTGCTAGCCCAAACAATTCTACAAAGTCTCAGCTGTTTAAAAGTTCAACTTCAAAAACCCTGCACTGTTCCTTGGGCTAGCCACGTTCCCAAGTTGGTCCAGCCCAACCATGTCTGCACCTCAGCAGACCTCATCTCCACTTGATCAGGTCGCAGCCGTTGGATTTACATCCAACAGCCACGACCTCCTCCGCGGTCAACACCGCGAGGACCTCCCCACCTCATGAGGTCATTGCCGTTGGATCAGTGATCCATGGTCATGACCTCCCCAGTGTGTTAAACCTCATAGACCTCCTCGAGCTGTAAACCATCGCAGCGAGGTCATCCCACCTTGTTGAGGTCGTAGCCGTTGGATCAAATCCAACAGCCACGACCTCCTCCTCAACATACTCAACAGGTCATCCCACCTCGTGAGGTCATAGCCCTTGGATCCAAGATCCATGGCCCCGACCTCCTCCTCTCAACCTAAACTAAACAAACCTCCCACCTAACCAAGGTCGTGGCCGTTGGATCGATCCAACCGCCACGACCTCCTGCGCTGTCAAGCGCCACAACCTCCCCTATCTTTTGTTGTGCACCGTTAGATCAAAATCTACTGGTCACGACCTCCTTTTCTCATCTCATGCACAGACCTCCCCATCAGGTCAGTGCCCTTGGATTTAAATCCAAAGGCCATGACCTCCCCCTCATGTCTTTTCGATCGCGTGCGGTTAAGTCCTCACTGGAGGTCCGCACCATTGGATTAAAATCCAACGCTTTGGACCTCCTGTCCCTTTTCCTCACGTGCGTTTTCGCGATTAAGGAAATCGGAGGGCCACGACCTCCCTTTCCCAAATCGTGTGGCTGGGACCTCCCCCCCAGCCACTTAGAACCTAACGGTTCAAAAATTGGATCCGATGGTTACGACCTCCCCAGGTCTTATCCAACGGTCACTAAGACCTCCCCTGTTCTTCTCCTTCCTCTGGCGCGTGGGCAAACTCTGAGCAACGCAATTAATGCGTGTCTGACCTTGGGGTACACTTCAACAGCTCTTTGCTGACCCGCATTTAATGCAGGTCAGCCTTCCGCCTCATGGGTCAGCTCAGACCTGCCACCATGTCCACTTTAAGTCTTGTCCAATGCCAAGACCGTGCCATGGGCCAAGCTCACAGGGAGCTTAGCCAGTGGTCTACGACCTCAATTGCCCTAGGATAAAACCACCCCCACGGTTTTCCTGGCTTCCTTTGCACACCATTGTCACTTTGCTCACCCCTCTGTGCTTGTGAGCTCTAAGCCGCAGAGCTCCTTGGCCGCCATTGTTGGACTTGAAGTTCCTCGGTGGACAAGGGTCACTGGGGTTTCCCACCTTTCCTCCTTGCTTCCATTTGTGCCCTACCCTCTGGGACCAAGTCCTGACTTGAGTTGTTGGACATTTGCAGAGGGGGACAAAGAGGAGCTTGGAGCTGGTGTCTTGGGCGGTGAAGCTTCACTGTCTTCCCCAACACCGGCCATCACCTCCACGACCTCCCCAGCACCTTAGGACCTCCAGGTACACCTCCTGTAGTCCCTTAGTTGCTGGCACCCGCTTGAATGTTGTCGCGGAGCTTTCTTGGCATACGCTTGAATGTCGCGCGGAGCTTCATTTTGCGTTTTCGAATTTTGGCCGTGCTGGTCAACCTTGCCCTCTCCGGCTCGCCGGCGTTCAAAGCCGCCGTCGCCGTTGAGAGAAGGCCCACTGGGTGCGCAACGTTATTGTGCACTCAGTGGTACCATTGGATCTCGCCGGCGAGGTCTACATCGCCGGCGATGACCACATCTTTGCGCTCGGGATTTTGCCGGACGTCCCGAGCGTGTCATTGTCGTTTTTAGGACAAGGCTTCACCATTTTAATGCGCTAATCATGTGTTCCAATCATTGTAATCATGGGGCGTCTTAACTGCCTTAAATCCACCCTTTAATGCGTGCATTTAAGACCTCCCTCGCGCGGACCTCCTCATGGTCCCGCGCGCATTTATTCATGTCCAAATGCGTGCGCGAGTTAAGGCGCTGGGTCTGGGACCTCCATGACCTCCTCCAAGGAGATCTGGAGCGTCCAAGACCTCCCCTTGCGCAATCATGGCCGTCCAGACCTCCCTGGGGGTCTGTGACGTTAGGACCTCCCTTAGGACCTCCCCGAGGCCATCTCAGCCGTTCATGACCTCCCCGGGTAGATCTTGACCGTCAAGGTCCTCCCTCGGACGATCTGAACCATCGAGGACCTCCCTTGGAACATCTGGACCGTCCAGGACCTCCTCTGTGAGGTCTTGACGATGTAGATCTTCCTTGGGGAGATCTTGGTAGTTTGGATCTTCCGTTGGAAGATCTCAACCGCTGAGGACCTCCCGTGTTGATCTGAGCCGCCATGACCTCCCTTTTGATCTGGTCCGCTCCGGACCTCCTTCTGTGTTGTGGTCCGCTGATTTTCGTGATCTCGGCCACGACCTCCCCCTCACCTCGCGCATGTGAGTTGCTAAGAGGTCCAGACCTCTGGACCTTCACATGCCAGTATGTGATGTTCTCCGGGAGATCTTGAGCCGTTGGATTTAAGATCTGTGGCTCACGACCTCCCCTGTCCCGATGGGTTTTAGAAATTCCAAGAGGTCTTAGTTAAACCTGAAATAGGGTATAGACTTTAGAATTTCATATCTTTCTCATTTTAAATCCATTTGAGGTCATTCAAATTGTGTTAGCTCTGTCTTGGACTTGACTTTAATCCAAAAATGATTGTAAGTTGAGTTCAACTCCAGAGCACAGTTTGCCGTTAGGTTTTAAAACTCACTTTAATTATACACTCAAAAACAATACTTAACTTGTAAAATGTATAACTAATGCTCTATAGGCTATTTGTGGGTGAGACCAACTTTGTTGGTTTCCTCTCTTAGTGAACTCACTGTGAAAATTAGTTTTGAGCTTGTTGCTGTTAGGAAATTGAGAACTTGTGCATTATAATTTTGTTCAAGTTCTTGTGTTTGAAAATTTATAGAAAGTGCAATATAGCTCCAAATGAGATGAACTCAATTGTGTTATTCATCTCATGAGGTGCTGGTTTTACAGTAAAAATTTCAGCTTCACTGCTATTATAGAAAATTTTGCGATGAACAGTAACATATTTTTTTAATTAATAGGCTGAGCAGAATTGATTTCATCATATCTTTTGCATTGAGAACCCAAATCAATTGGTTCTTGTTGCTAAAGTCATGATAAATCATTGTCTTGCTGCTGTAAAATTTTCATAGCTTTTGGAGTTCATTTGTTGTGCTGTCTTTGTTGTTTTTCGTCGTTCTTATCGGTTCCTTCTCGCTTTTCCGTTAGGTTTCGACATTTGTGGTGATCCCGAGAGCGACCCTCTGCCACAATTTGACCACCAGCAACAAGGCAAGCAGTTTGACCATTCCCATCATTGTCCCATTACTTTAAAGCTTAATATATTGTTTTACTTCTATGTATGCATGCTACTTTGTGTTAAATGTCGCTAGCAAGCCTATAGTTGCATGATCTGTAGGAATTGTTTATCCTCTACTACCATGAGCCTAGGTTATTCGCTGTGGTTTGAGCTCGTTGGATGAGCTCTTATCACTTAGTAGTTCGCTTCCTATTGCTTAGACATGCTTAGTTATCGGTAGAATGGGCGATCATCGACTTAGTCGATGGTCTTGATCACTCAAAAATGATTATTACTCCTATATGTCCAGCACTTGTGCTTTGATTAATTTGTAAAATCAAAACTGAAAATAAAAGATTGATTTAGACTTGGGCATATTGGATGGATGGTGTGGTTTTGGATGTGGTGGTATGCCCGAGTCAACAAGGACCTAATTCTTGCGCCATTGATCCAAGCAATTTTGCGTGCTAACCACACGGGGGCATATGGAACCCTCTTGACTAAGTACTTTGGGCGGTGTTAATTGGGGTCGCTCGGTTGGTGTGTTTTTGTAAAAATAAAATGTGTGTGTGATGTGGGAGGAGCATTAGCTTAGGGAAGGTTGTGTGATGTCTCTTTCTCCCCGTGGGTTGTGCGACTCAGAATTAGCATTGTCCATTGGAAATGTCTCGTAGGACTTAGCCGTGCCAGCACACCTAAGGTAGTGTGCTTAAAGGAAAGGCGGTCTGACGTGTGGGTACATTGGTACACCCCGCAGGATAAAACTATTCAATAGCCTCGCCCTAGGTTATGGACACGCTTGGTTATTTCCCGTGAGAATTAGACTACAACATTTAATTAAAACTTGACATGGTTGGTATGAACGGGGAGTTCATGCTATTGTTGTGGTGACTTGGGTTAGTCACTTCCAGGATTGTTCTTGTTGTTGTTACTATGTTATTATCTCGTTGTTACTTCAACATTTAAAAATGCTTTGTCAAATTGCCTTCAATCTATTATGTTATTGCAAATAAATGTTGCTTTATGCTAAAATGAGTCCAAAGCCTCATCCACTTAAATAAAGCTTGCATGTAGCTATTTATAGTTCTGTTATCTCACACGTAAGTCTTGCGGAGTACTTTATGTACTCATCTGCCCGTGGTTGTGGCAATTTTTGTGGCTTTTGTTGCAGAGGAAGAAGGAGAGCTCCAAGAGCCTCTCTTTTGTGCTACGTGTTGCAGTTTCTTCGACGACTAGCTTGGCGGTCCGGTCAGATGCCTAGGGTTAAGGCCACACCGATTGGCTTGTGTTATAGCCATCTTTATGGCACCTTTTGCTTCCGCTGTTATCTTTGTAGATTTGTTGCTATTTGGCCTAAGGGCCTCTCTTTTGTATTATCTATTCCATATTATTGTTAACTTCTGGTTTGTTGCTTATGTTCTATGTGTTGTATGGAATTGATACATTCTTTTGTTGTGAGGTATGTATACTGCATTCTGGGAAGTATACATCTCTCGAGACCGGGGTTTATTTGGTTGATAATACTAGGGTCAATTGGATGACTAAGTATTATGAGCCTAATAAACGTCGGGGTCTCACAAAAGTTGGTATCAGAGCCGTTATGACCGTAGTAACGCAAGCTTGGTCGTCCTTAGGATATTTTGAAAACCTATTTTCAAAGCATCAAATGAGTTTTGAAAGCTTAGGTAAATTCTCGGATTTTATTCCTTACCTATCTTAGCTTTCTCTTCTCATCCCACTCTAATTTGAGTTTTAAAAGTCGTTTTCCTCTCTTCCTTCTACAAAATAGTTGTTATCGATTAACACTGGTTTTTGGGAGAACCAATGAGATTGGCAAATTGAAGTGTGAGCTGCCCACTACAAGGTTTTGAAGTTCTGAGTCGGTGATTCGACAAGGGGCTTGATGCTAAATCGACAGCAAGCATCAAATTTCCTGACAGCAGTCTCAAAGGTGTCTAATTAGGATAGATAATGAGAGGTTAATCAACTAAAACTTGTGGGAGTAAAAGGGTAAGATGTGATACTAGTTAGCTAAGTATCTAACACTTATTTCGCTGCATTAACCTTGCTCTCTAATAGTTTTAGATCTCACCCTACAATCTGATTTTTGATCTTCTCGACCGATTACTCGCTCATTCAATACGGGTTAGTTGAGTTGAGAAGTTGAGCCTTCGCTTGGTGTTTCTTGGCTGTTTTTAGAGTCTTTTAGAAGCTTTTAAAGTTTAATTACCCGCTGCTTTGGCTTTCGGTTGGGGTGATATTCCATTCCCCTAGTCGATCGCTTTTGCTTTCTTTAAGGCTTTGTTTTTGGGTCTAGTTGCTAACCAAATTTCATTGTAACAGGATGGCCGGACGCACTCGTAGCGGCCAAGGCCAGTCAGCTGGTCCGGACGAGGAGCTTCCTCCTCCTCCGACCATGGCCGAGGTTCTTCTTCAGATCGAGCGCAACCGCGCGGATGACAGAGAGTTCTCTTCGACGCCATCGCGCAACACCACAAAGACTTACCGGAGCTTCGTGATCCGGGCGAGGAATGCCCATCACCGCGTGGAGGACTCGCGGAGTTTCTTCGTACTCAGCCCCTACCTTTTCCCGGTCGAGGACCCTTTGGATGCGGACGATTGGCTTTCCTCGTGGAGCGTAAGCCGATTGCGCGATGCTGAGAGCACGAGAAGGCGCTGTTCGCATCGCACCGCTTGGAGGGTGCACCTTGTCGTGGTGGGAGAGCTTTCTCGCCATGCAGCCCGTGGATCACACCGCCTCTTGGGAGGAGTTTCAGACGCCTTCCGTTGGGCTCATATCCTGCGCCGGCTTGATGGAGATCAAGAAGGGAGTTTCTTGCGCTCAAGCAAGGGCGAGCTCACCATGGAGTATGTCTACGAGTTTAACCATCTAGCTCGTTATGCTCCCCGAGGATGTGGCCACCGATATGGCTAAGGTGCCAAGTTCAGCGTGGCTTGTCCGAGGAGTCAAGGACAAGCTATCCATTGTCGACTTCCACGATTTTCAGACCTTGGTCGACAAGGCCATCGTCGTGAGCATGCGGCTCGAGAGCTTATGGACTCCCGCAGCGCAAGTGGGAGGCCCATAAGTCATCCAGGCCAGCTCTTCCGTCCCCGCTTGGGCGATCTCGAGGTACCACCTCACTCTTGGCGCCCCGAGATCACCTGCCTCGTTCCTCGCCCTTCGCAGCCGTGTCTCACCACGCACTGCGAAGTCAGCAGAGCGCCCCGCAACCCGGCCGCCGGGTCACATGTTTCTCATGCAACTGAAGGGGCATTATGCGAACCAATGCCCTAAGAAGACAGGAGCAGCCCCTCGTCCTAATGGAGGGCGCGGGCCAGGAGGTGGAGCATCTCAGGACCAGAAGATCGTCCCGGCTACCCAAGGCGTGGGTAGTGGTCGCGTCAACGCCATCACCACAGAGGAGGCTCAGGAGGCACCCGACGTCGTGCTAGGTACACTTTCTGTTAACTCTCATCCTGCTACTGTTTTGTTTGATTCAGGAGCATCTCATTCATTTGTTTCTGAGTCTTTTGCTGCTGTCGGAGAGCTTCTTTTCTCTCCATTGTCAGTCCCGCTACTCATTCGCTCTCCTGGTTCGGAGTTGAGAGCTGAATCTGAGTGTAAGGATGTTCCTATCGAGATCGAAGGCGTAGGTTTCTTAGCAAACCTTATCCTTCTCCATTCAGCGAGTCTTGATGTGATTCTTGGCATGGATTGGTTGTCCCAAAGACATGGGGCAAATCGATTGCGCCAGAAGCTCATCTCTATCTAGTCCTCCGCGGCGCAGTTAAGCTTTTCACCAAGTCGCTAGATCCGCATCTCTTCGCGCTTGAAGTGAAGCCCGCCTAGATATTAGCGAAGTCCCAACAGTTTGTGACTTTGTTGATGTCTTTCCGCTGATCTTCCAGGATGCCACCCGCTCGAGACCTCGAGTTTGTCATTGAGTTGGCTCCTGTACCGCCCCTATCTCAAAGAGGCCTTATCGGATGCCACCGAACGAGTTGGTGGAATTGAAGAAGCGCTTAAGTGAGCTGCAAGAGAAGGGTTTCATTCGCTAGCTCATCTCCGTGGGGTTGTCCAAAGAATCTTCGTAAAGAAGAAGGATTTGTACTTTACGCATGTGCGTTGATTACCGCCCACTTAATGAAGTGACGGTAAAGAACAAGTATCCTTTGCCCCGCATCGATGATCTCTTCGATCAATTAACTGGAGCTCGAGTTTTCTCCAAGATTGATTTGAGAGTGGGATATCATCAGGTTCGTATTCGGCCTGAGGATATTCCAAAGACGGCGTTCTCTACTCGCTACGGCTTGTATGAGTACACCGTCATGTCATTCGGCTTAACCAATGCTCCTGCCTTGTTCATGAACCTCATGAATTCGGTATTCATGGAGTATTTGGATAAGTTTGTCGTGGTCTTCATCGATGATATTCTTATCTATTCCAAGAATGATGAGGATCACGCCGAGCATCTGAAGCTTGTGTTAGGCAAGCTACGTGAGCACCAGCTGTACGCGAAGTTCAGCAAGTGCGCATTCTGGTTGAAGGAAGTGGCCTTCTTAGGCCATATTTTTTCAGCGGGAGGCGTAGCCGTTGATCCTAGCGAGGTCAGCGATGTTCTTTCATGGGGTCAACCTGCTTCGGTCACCGATGTGCGGAGTTTTCTCGGTTTAGCGGGATATTATCGTCGTTTTATCGAGAACTTCTCCAAGATCGCGAAGCCGATGACGGAGTTGCTCAAGAAGGACAAGAAGTTCGTGTGGTCCGCTGGGTGTGAGGAAAGTTTCCAAATACTCAAAAAACGTTTGACCACCGCTCCCGTTCTTGTTCTTCCTGATATCCACCGAAGCTTCGATATCTTTTGCGATGCTTCTCGTCGAGGCCTCGGTTGTGTCCTTATGCAAGAAGGCAAGGTAGTGGCCTATGCATCAAGGCAATTGAGACCTCATGAACTCAACTATCCTACTCATGACTTGGAGTTGGCTTCGTGATTCATGCACTTAAGATTTGGCGACATTACCTAATCGGTGTCGCTAGAAGTGTATTCGATCACAAGAGCCTCAGTATTTGTTCACCCACCTGACTGAACCTCGTGCAAAGGAGATGGTTGGAGTTGATCAAGGATTATGACATGGGTATACACTACCATCCGGCAAGGCTAATGTCGCTGCCGATGCGCTTTAGTCGCAAAGCGCATTGTAATGCCTTAGTGCTCAAAGAGCATTCGCCTCTCTTCTCGAGGCATTCCAAATCTCAACTTGGAGATAGTTGAGCATGGATCTCTCGCGCCATGGTTGTGCAACCAACCTTGGTGGATCGGATCAAGTCCGCCAGCAATCGGATGTTGGAGTGAGCCACATTAAGGCAAATGTCAAGAACGGAACGACCAAGTGCTTCTCGAGGATGAGCATGGCGTCGTGAGGTTCGCAACGCCAGTGGTTCCAAAGGACATGGAGTTGCGGAATTTAATCCTCCGCGAAGCCCATGATTCGCCTTTATCCATTCATCCCGGCCACCAAGATGTATCAAGATCTCCGCCAGAGATTTTGGTGGACCCGAATGAAGAGGAGATTGCGGTTCGCTGTCGAAAGTCGCGACATGTGTCATCGTGTCAAGGCCGAGCATCGGCCCCGCCGGATCGCTTCACCTTTGCCAATTCGGAGTGGAAGTGGGATTCGATCGAATGGATTTCATCACCGGTCTACCCACGCCCCCAAAGGAAATGATGCCATTTGGGTCGCCATCGATCGATTGACTAAAGTGGCTCATTTTCTTCCGCCAAGACCAAGATTCGTGACCGATCGCCTAGCTGAGCTCTATGTCTCTAGGATTGTGAGCTTACATGGCGTACCTAAGACGATCGCTTCGATCGTGGCTCCATCTTCACTTCCGCTTCGCATAGCTCGCAAAAGGCTATGGGAACCCGTCTTACCTTTAGCACGGCATTTCACCCCAAACCGATGGTCGACCGAGAGGGTCAACCAAGTTTTGGAAGACATGCTTCGTGCTTGTGTCCTTTCATATGGGAAGCATTGGGAGAAATGCTTGCCATTCGCCGAAGTTTTCTTATAACAACGGCTTTCGGGCCGCCTCTCGGCATGGCACCATTTGAGGCCTTGTACGGAGAAAGTGTAGGACCCGTTGAACTGGTCGAGACCGGTGAGAGACCTCTCTTTGGCCCGGACTCAATCAATGAGGCCGAGCGCCAAGTCCAAATTTTATTCGCGAGCTGCGCATGCACGCTCAATCCAGCAAAAGAGCTATGCGGATCGCCGTCGACGTGAGTTACGTTTTGAGCCTAATGACTTTGTTTATCTCAAAGTCTCTCCTTTGAAGGGCCATCAACGCTTTGGCGTCAAGGGCAGTTAGCTCCTCGATATGTCGGTCCCTACCGCATTATCGAGAAGAAGGAGCTGTTGCCTATAAGTTGGAGTTGCCACTGCACTTGAGGGGTACATGATGTTTTCCATGTGTCCCAAATAAAGAAGTGCCTCCGTGTTCCAACCGAGGAAGCTCCGTTGGAAACCCTCGATGTCCGTGAAGATTTGACCTATCGCGAGCACCTGCTCACAGACTCGATGAGTCCGAACGAAGGACAAGGAATAAGACCATCAAGTTCCTTAAAGTTCAGTGGTCAAACCATTCGAGGATGAGGCTACTTGGGAAAGAGAAGATCGCCTGCGTGCGGACTATCCATCTTTCTTTATCGAGTGAGCCAAATCTCGGACGAGATTTACTGTAAGGGGGAGATTTTGTAACATCCCAAATGTATAATTAGGGTTAATCAAGTATAATTATATGTGTAGAAATTAAAACTTTTTCTCACATCTTGAAAAACCCTAAAATCTTATGTAACTCTTTGTGTAATCCAAAACACAAAGCTCTTGTTGACCAAAAGTCAAATTCATTTTCCATTACCTCAAATCTTGTGCCAAACAATTGGAAAGTATCTTCCTTGGTCCTAAAACTGAGGTGGGACCCTCTGAAAAATACCACAAGTTGTAAAACTAGTTTGATAATTTTTGGAGGTAAAATGAATCATTGAACAACCTTAATGAATTTCCTGAGAAAAATGCATTGCATAATAACCTCTGGAAAATTTATGTAAGGTTAATCATGTTGTCAGCTAGCTCCAGTTAAAATTTCATCAAATTTGGAGTTCAATTGCTAGCCCAAACAATTCTACAAAGTCTCAGCTGTTTAAAAGTTCAACTTCAAAACCCCAGACTGCTCCTTGGGCTAGCCACGCCCCAAGTTGGTCCAGCCCAACCATGTCTGCACCTCAGCAGACCTCATCTCCACTTGATCAGGTCGCAGCCGTTGGATTTACATCCAACAGCCACGACCTCCTCCGCGGTCAACACCGCGAGGACCTCCCCACCTCATGAGGTCATTGCCGTTGGATCGCTGATCCATGGTCATGACCTCCCAAAGGTGTTAAACCTCATAGACCTCCTCGAGTCAGTAAACCATCGCAATGAGGTCATCCCATTTGTTGAGGTCGTGGCCGTTGGATCAAATCCAACACCCACAACCTCCTCCTCAACATACTCAACAGTCATCCCATTTCACGTGAGGTCATAGCCCTTGGATCCAAGATCCATGGCCCCGACCTCCTCCTCTCAACCTAAACTAAACAAACCTCCCACCTAACCAAGGTCGAGCCGTTGGATCGAGATCCAACCGCCACGACCTCCCCGCTGTCAAGCGCTCACAACCTCCCCTATCTTTTGTTGTGCACCGTTAGATCAAAATCTACGGTCCACGACCTCCTTTTTGTCTCATGCGCAGCACCTTCCCCATCGTCAAGCCCTTGGATTTAAATCCAAAGGCCATGACCTCCCCTCATGTCTTTTTCGATCGCGTGCGATTAAGTCCTCATCGAGGTCCGCACCATTGGATTAAAATCCAACGCTTTGGACCTCCCCGTCCCTTTTCCTCACGTATGCGTTTTTGACATGAAAAATCGGAGGGCCACGACCTCCCTTTCCCAAATCGTGTGGTGGGACCTCCCCGACCACTTAGAACCTAACGGTTCAAAAATTGATCCGATGGTTACGACCTCCCGGTGTCTTATCCAACGGTCACTAAGACCTCCTGTTCTTCTCCTTCCTCTGCGCTACGGCAAACTCGAGCAACGCAATTAATGCGTGTCGACCTTGGGGTACACTTCAACACTCTTTGTCGACCAAGATTTAATGCAGTCGACCTTCCGCCTCATGGGTCACTCAGACCTGCCACCATGTCCACTTTAAGTCTTGTCCAATGCCAAGACCGTGCCATGGGCCAAGCTCACAGGGAGCTTAGCCAGTGGTCTACGACCTCAATTGCCCTAGGATAAAACCACCCCCACGGTTTTCCTGGCTTCCTTTGCACACCATTGTCACTTTGCTCACCCCTCTGTGCTTGTGAGCTCTAAGCCGCAGAGCTCCTTGGCCGCCATTGTTGGACTTGAAGTTCCTCGGTGGACAAGGGTCACTGGGGTTTCCCACCTTTCCTCCTTGCTTCCATTTGTGCCCTACCCTCTGGGACCAAGTCCTGACTTGAGTTGTTGGACATTTGCAGAGGGGGACAAAGAGGAGCTTGGAGCTGGTGTCTTGGGCGGTGAAGCTTCACTGTCTTCCCCAACACCGGCCATCACCTCCATGACCTCCCCAGCACCTTAGGACCTCTAGGTACACTTCCTGTAGTCCCTTAGTTGCTGGCACCCGCTTGAATGTTGTCGCGGAGCTTTCTTGGCATACGCTTGAATGTCGCGCGAGCTTCATTTTATGCTTTGAATTTTGGCCGTCTTTGGTCAACCTTGCCCTCTCCGGCTCGGCGCTCAAAGCCGCCGTCGCCGTTGAGAGAAGGCCCACTGGGTGCGCAACGTTATTGTGCACTCAGTGGTACCATTGGATCTCGCCGGCGAGGTCTACATCGCCGGCGATGACCACATCTTTGCGCTCGGGATTTTGCCGGACGTCCCGAGCGTGTCATTGTCGTTTTTAGGACAAGGCTTCACCATTTTAATGCGCTAATCATGTGTTCCAATCATTGTAATCATGGGGCGTCTTAACTGCCTTAAATCCACCCTTTAATGCGTGCATTTAAGACCTCCCTCGCGCGGACCTCCTCATGGTCCCGCGCGCATTTATTCATGTCCAAATGCGTGCGCGAGTTAAGGCGCTGGGTCTGGGACCTCCATGACCTCCTCCAAGGAGATCTGGAGCGTCCAAGACCTCCCCTTGCGCAATCATGGCCGCCTGCACCTCCTCGGGGTCTGTGGACGTTAGGACCTCCTTAGGACCTCCCGAGGCCATCTCAGCCGTTCATGACCTCCCCGGGTAGATCTTGACCGTCAAGGTCCTCCCTCGGACGATCTGAACCATCGAGGACCTCCCTTGGAACATCTGGACCGTCCAGGACCTCCTCTGTGAGGTCTTGACGATGTAGATCTTCCTTGGGAGATCTTGGTAGTTTGGATCTTCCGTTGGAAGATCTCAACCGTTGAGGACCTCCCGTGTTGATCTGAGCCGCTCATGACCTCCCCTTTGATCTGGTCCGCTCCGACCTCCTTCCTGTGTTGTGGTCCGTTGATTTTCGCATCTACGGCCACGACCTCCCCCCTCACCTCGCGCATGTGAGTTGCTAAGAGGTCCAGGACCTCTGGACCTTCACATGCGCGTATGTGATGTTCTCCCGGGAGATCTTGAGCCGCTGGATTTAAGATCTGTGGCTCACGACCTCCCCTGTCTCCGATGGGTTTTAGAAATTCCAAGAGGTCTTAGTTAAACTGAAATAGGGTATAGACTTTAGAATTTCATATCTTTCTCATTTTAAATCCATTTGAGGTCATTCGAGTTGTGTTAGCTCTGTCTTGGACTTGACTTTAATCCAAAAATGATTGTAAGTTGAGTTCAACTCCAGAGCACAGTTTGCCGTTAGGTTTTAAAACTCACTTTAATTATACACTCAAAAACAATACTTAACTTGTAAAATGTATAACTAATGCTCTATAGGCTATTTGTGGGTGAGACCAACTTTGTTGGTTTCTCTCTTAGTGAACTCACTGTGAAAATTAGTTTTGAGCTTGTTGTTGTTAGGAAATTGAGAACTTGTGCATTATAATTTTGTTCAAGTTCTTGTGTTTGAAAATTTATAGAAAGTGCAATATAGCTCCAAATGAGATGAACTCAATTGTGTTATTCATCTCATGAGGTGCTGGTTTTACAGTAAAAATTTCAGCTTCACTGCTATTCTAGAAAATTTTGCGATGAACAGTAACATATTTTTTAATTAATAGGCTGAGCAGAATTGATTTCATCATATCTTTTGCATTGAGAACCCAAATCAATTGGTTCTTGTTGCTAAAGTCATGATAAATCATTGTCTTGCTGCTGTAAAATTTTCATAGCTTTTGGAGTTCATTTGTTGTGCTGTCTTTGTTGTTTTTCGTCGTTCTTATCGGTTCCTTCTCGCTTTTCCGTTAGGTTTCGACATTTGTGGTGATCCCGAGAGCGACCCTCTGCCACAATTTGACCACCAGCAACAAGGCAAGCAGTTTGACCATTCCCATCATTGTCCCATTACTTTAAAGCTTAATATATTGTTTTACTTCTATGTATGCATGCTACTTTGTGTTAAATGTCGCTAGCAAGCCTATAGTTGCATGATCTGTAGGAATTGTTTATCCTCTACTACCATGAGCCTAGGTTATTCGCTGTGGTTTGAGCTCGTTGGATGAGCTCTTATCACTTAGTAGTTCGCTTCCTATTGCTTAGACATGCTTAGTTATCGGTAGAATGGGCGATCATCGACTTAGTCGATGGTCTTAATCACTCAAAATGATTATTACTCCTATATGTCCAGCACTTGTGCTGTGATTAATTTGTAAAATCAAAAACTGAAAATAAAAGATTGATTTAGACTTGGGCATATTGGATGGATGGTGTGGTTTTGGATGTGGTGGTATGCCCGAGTCAACAAGGACCTAATTCTTGCGCCATTGATCCAAGCAATTTTATGTGCTAACCACACGGGGCATATGGAACCCCTCTTGACTAAGTACTTTGGGCGGTGTTAATTGGGGTCGCTCGGTTGGTGTGTTTTTAAAAATAAAATGTGTGTGTGATGTGGGAGGAGCATTAGCTTCCTGAAGGTTGTGTGATGTCTCTTTCTCCCGTGGGTTGTGCGACTCAAATTAGCATTGTCCATTGGAAATGTCTCGTAGGACTTAGCCGTGCCAGCACACCTAAGGTAGTGTGCTTAAAGGAAAGGCGGTCTGATGTGTGGGTACATTGGTACACCCCTGCAGGGATAAAACTATTCGAATAGCATCGTCCTAGGTTATGGACACGCTTGGTTATTTCCCGTGAGAATTAGACTTCAACATTTAATTAAAACTTGACATGGTTGGTATGAACGGGGAGTTCATGCTATTGTTGTGGTGACTTGGGTTAGTCACTTCCAGGATTGTTCTTGTTGTTGGTACTATGTTATTATCTCGTTGTTACTTCAACATTTAAAAATGCTTTGTCAAATTGCCTTCAATCTATTATGTTATTGCAAATAAATGTTGCTTTATGCTAAAATGAGTCCAAAGCCTCATCCACTTAAATAAAGCTTGCATGTAGCTATTTATAGTTCTGTTATCTCACACGTAAGTCTTGCGGAGTACTTTATGTACTCATCGCGCCGTGGTTGTGGCAATTTTTGTGGCTTTTGTTGCAGAGGAAGAAGGAGAGCTCCAAGAGCCTCTCTTTTGTGCTACGTGTTGCGCTTTCTTGACGACTAGCTTGGCGGTCCTGGATGCCTAGGGTTAAGGCACACCGATTGGCTTGTGTTATAGCCATCTTTATGGCACCTTTTGCTTCATTGTTATCTTTGTAGATTTGTTGCTATTTGGCCTAAGGGCCTCTCTTTTGTATTATCTATTCCATATTATTGTTAACTTCGGTTTGTTGCTTATGTTCTATGTGTTGTATGGAATTGATACATTCTTTTGTTGTGAGGTATGTATACTGCATTCTGGGAAGTATACATCTCTCGAGACCGGGGTTTATTTGGTTGATAATACTAGGGTCAATTGGATGACTAAGTATTATGAGCCTAATAAACGTCGGGGTCTCACAGTGGTACACCCTGCAGGGATAAAACTATTCGAATAGCCTCGTCCTAGGTTATGGACATGCTTGGTGAGGTCGTTCAAGACTAGACTACAACCTTTAATTAAAACTTGACATGGTTGGTATGAACGGGGAGTTCATGCTATTGTTGTGGTGACTTGGGTTAGTCACTTCCAGGTTGTTCTTGTTGTTGTTATTATGTTATTATCGCGTTGTTATTTCAACATTTAAAAATGCTTTGCCAAATTGCCTTCAATCTATTATGTTATTGCAAATAAATGTTGCTTTATGCTAAAATGAGTCCAAAGCCTCATCCACTTAAATAAAGCTTGCATGTAGCTATTTATAGTTCTGTTATCTCACACGTAAGTCTTGTGGAGTACTTTATGTACTCATCTGCCCGGGGTTGTGGCAATTTTTGTGGCTTTTGTTGCAGAGGAAGAAGGAGAGCTCCAAGAGCCTCTCTTTTGTGCTACGTGTTGCAGTTTCTTCGACGACTAGCTTGGCGGTCGGTCGAGATGCCTAGGGGTTAAGGCACACTCGATTGGCTTTGTGTTATAGCCATCTTTATGGCACTTTTGCTTCATTGTTATCTTTTGTAATTATCGCTATTTGGCCTAAGGGCCTCTCTTTTGTAATATCTATTCCATATTAATGTTAACTTCTGGTTTGTTGCTTATGTTCTATGTGTTGTATGGAATTGATACATTCTTTTGTTGTGAGGTATGTATACTGCATTATGGGAAGTATACATCTCTCGAGACCGGGGTTTATTTGGTTGATAATACTAGGGTCAATCGGACGACTAAGTATTATGAGCCTAATAAACGTCGGGGTCTCACAAAACTAACGGCTCTCTAGTAGAGCATGAGAATTTGGATGATGTAGGTAATGAAGCTTTGAGAAAAGCAATGGAGTATATGCAAATAGGTGACATCAAGCCCGAAGATGATCCATCATCTTCCACTCAACTTGAGCCTCCAACCTCTTCCACAAATCATGTTCAAATTGATGAAGAGGACAATAAGGAAGATGATCAATCATCCAACCTACCATCAAGAATTCACAATGCAATTGCAAAGGATCATCTAGTAGACCAAATATTGGGTGATGTTAGTAAGGGTGTTCAAACTCGATCTCGTGTTGCTTCTTTTTGTGAACATTACTCTTTTGTCTCTTCTATTGAGCCAAAGCATGTAGAAGAAGCACTTGAAGATCTAGATTGGGTGAATTCTATGCATGAAGAACTAAATAACTTCACCCGAAACGAAGTTTAGACATTGGTGGATCGACCCAAGGAACAAAACATTATTGGTACAAAATGGGTCTTTAGGAACAAACAAGTTGAGAATGGTTTGGTTGTTCGAAACAAAGCAAGATTGGTCGCTCAAGGGTATTCACAAGTTGAAGGTTAGGATTTTGGTGAAACCTTTGCTCCCGTAGCTAGACTTGAGTCAATTCGGATATTACTTGCTTTTGCATCATGCTTTGATATTAAATTATTTCAAATAGATGTTAAAAGTGCATTCCTAAATGGTAAAATATCCGAACTTGTCTTTGTTGAACAACCTTCCGGTTTTGAAGATCCTAAAAATCCAAATCATGTCTATAAACTCTCCAAGGCGCTCTATGGTTTTAAACAAGCTCCTAGAGCATGGTATGAACGCCTTAGAGATTTTCTAATTTCAAAAGGATTCAAAATCGGGAAAATTGATTCAACTTTATTTACTAAAGTTTTAGATGATGATTTCTTTGTATGTCAAATTTATGTTGATGATACCATTTTTGGGTCTACTAATGAAGATTTTTGCGAAGAGTTTGGTGATATGATGTCCAGGGAATTTGAAATGTCTGTGATTGGAGAATTGAGCTATTTCCTTGGATTTCAAATCAAGCAACTCAAAGATGGGACCTTCGTGAGCCAAACCAAATATGCAAAAGATTTGATCAAGAAATTTGGCATGGAGGATGCAAAACCCATCAAGACTCCCATGGCAACGAACGGTCATCTTGACTTAAATGAGGGAGGTAAATCGGTAAATTTAAAGCTTTATAGGTCTATGATTGGTAGCTTGCTTTATCTTACCGCATCTAGGCCCGATATCATGTTTAGTGTTTACATGTGTGCACGTTTTCAAGCGACTCCAAAAGAGTGCCATTTAATGGCCGTTAAAAGAATACTAAGATATTTAAAGCATTCCTCTAGCATTGGCCTTTGGTTCCCGAAAGGTGCTAAATTTGATTTAAATGGATATGCCTATTCCGATTATGCGGGTTGTAAAGTGGATAGAAAAAGCACCTTGGGTAATCGTCAATTCTTAGCAAGATCTTTAGTTTCATGGTCATCCAAGAAACAAAACTCCATAGCATTATCCACCGCCGAAGCCGAATATGTTTTGGCGGGAAGTTGTTGTGCTCAATTGCTATGGATGTGACAAACATTGATGGATTATGGAATTAAATTTGATAAAATGCCTCTTTTGTGTGACAATGATAGTGCGGTAAAAACTGCTAATAACCCTGTTCAACACTCAAGAACCAAGCATATAGATATTCGCCACCATTTCTTGAGAGATCATGTGAGCAAGGGAGATATTGAAATTAGCCACATAAGAACCGAAGACCAATTAGCAGATATTTTCACCAAGCCATTAGATGAAGGCCGCTTTTGCAAATTGAGGAATGAGTTAAATGTCATAGACTATTCAAATGTTGTTTGAACTCTTACCTCTTGTATTGTGCTTCATTTGATGTTATTTGACTATTTTATGAAAGTATTTTTCAAATCTTTTATTAAAGATAGCTATGATCATAAAAACTATGTTCTTATATAGACAATAGTTTATTCTATGCATAATGATCCTTAATGATATTTATTTGAGTGCAAAACTGTCGGGACCCAAAATTACGGTTCGGGACCCTCTGTGTTTAATGCACTAGCCCAGGATCATGCTAGTGCACACAGTGTCAACAAAGATGGCAATCGATCCATACAAGCGGATAATAACATAAACGATTAACTTTGATTAACAAATAATGGTTTTGACCTTAAGGTCGAGTTTACAACTATTGAGCCACGCAGGGCTAACATAGGAAATAAACGGCAGCGGAAACATAGACGGTAGTGGCACCCCATCGGTTCGCCACAGGCAACCGACTGGGATCAAGACCTCACGATCAGGCACCTTCGATGTACTCATCCTCGAATGCTGGTGAAGACTCCTCCTCTGCTTGATTCGTCAAAACAAGCGTGAGTACACACCGTACTCGCAAGCCACACCACAGAGATGCAAAATATATATATATGCTGGCTTTTTACAAAGGAAGGCATTCTGTGGCTCTTTTGCATAAATGCCACTTTTGCAATTGAATACAATTAATAGATTAAAGTCGTAAAAACAAATAGACAATAATAATTTTAACAAGTTATTTCACAAAGACACACACACAAACCCTAACAAAGTTATTCACATAGCTAGATGATTTAATCACATAGCTCCCTTCCCACACAATTTTATGAAAATCTACCCCTAGTGTCAAATCCCCGAGCATTGTCCATGACCGCAGAGTTTGTACACTTTACCCACAAGATACAATTAGTGTAGCTAACACTAATCATAACAAAGCATTTCAGATACCTTATCCTACTATGCTAGGCCCGTCTCAAAACAGGCATGTGGTCGTACAGGAAGCTCAGTTCAATAGAGCACATGGTGAGGTCCTTAATTGACCAAGGCAAGACTTCCAGCTAACTAAACCACATAGACACACAGATTTTTAATGTTCACACATCCACACAGTCCACCCTTTCACACAAGATCCACCCCTTGCCTCAGTCCAAAATCTTTTACCACCCCGGTTGATTTAAGTGCAACATATGCCACAAAGACACATAGTACACACAGTTTCATATTCACTTAGTCAATTTATAACAGCAGTATACATGACAAGTGAGTCGTGGCATGGCTAAGCAATCTAATACGCAACTAACCAACCCACGTTGGTGCTACAATATTTACCAACTAATTATCAACTAGGGTGACAAGGAATCAAGGCTTAACAATTACACAAGGGAGGCATATCAATTTGGAATTAACTACTGCACCCAAAAGCTTTTAAATAAATACTTGAATTAAGATGCAGTAATTTGAATTAAAATACTTTCATAAAACTGGGAAGCAAAATGGTCAAGGGCATAGCTTGCCTTGAAAAGGATCTAGGAATTGATCTTGGTCTTGGAAAGGTCCTTCTTCTTCAACTCTTCCAAAGAAATCGAAAGTCTACTCTAAACGACACAAACAAACAAAACTAAATACAAACCAGAAGCAAATAACTCCAATAAAATAATTAAAAATCTCCAACAGATAGATCTGGATTTTAGACGAATTTAGAAATTTGAATGGATGGATTTGGAGTTAGGATTCAATTATTATGAATTTTACAAATTTTAACCTAAATTTGGAAATTAAATAAATTCTAAATTCTAAAACTAAACTGAACTCCAAATTACATAATTATATGTTATTTAATTAGACAATAATTTTCTAAGATTTTAGCAATTTAAATCATCCAATTTGGATTTGGGATTCAAAAGGTATGAATTTTACAAGTTTTAACCTATCTCTTGAATTTTAAATGAATTTTTAATTTAAACAAAAGTCAAATTTAAATAATTTTGATTTGATTAGCTAGATCTTAATTCTATATGAATTTAGAAATTTGAAACACCCAATTTGGAGTTTGGATGCAAAAGTTATGAATTTTACAAATTTAAACCTAAATCATTATTTAACAATTTCTGAATTATTTTTCTAAAGGAAATTCTAATTATTGCGCAAGGTGACGTCGCGAAGGATTTTCCGAAAATAAATGAATTAAAGAATTAAGCGACACGTGGGACCCACATGTTAGTGACTCCTCACAGTGGACCAAGTCCACCGAGCCACTGAATTTGAAACAGTCTTTGGCGTGGCGCACCCGCTGCGATAATGACCTTGCGCGCGCACGTGGTGACACGCACGCACGGAGGGTGAGGTGGCGGTGGCGTGGCGTCCACGTCGGCGAGGACGACAACGACGGCGGCAAGCTTCGACGATGGTCACCGGCGCTCTGATGCTTTCGCCGGCGAGTAGGTGGTATGGGCGTGTAGCCGCGCTATTGCGAACACGATGAGGTACCTCCGGGTGGTTGAGGTGGGCGGTGGTGGCGGCGGCGAGGTCGAGCGGCGGCGGCTCGGGTTTTGTCGGTAGGCGCTCGGTGAGGCTCGACGAAATGGGTGGCTCCGGAGGTAGGTCTGGTGACAATAACACGGCGGGTGCTCCACGACGAGCGGCGGCGACGACGGCGGCAAGAATCGAAAAATCCCACCGGCGGCGAGAAAGCCCTAGAGCTCGAATTGGCGGCGTCACGGAGGTTCTTGGGTGTTATTGAGCGAGGGTTAAGGAAAGGGCGCAGCGATCCTCGGGTGGCTTTTATAGAGGTCGGGAGGCACCGGCGGCGTGGCGGCGTGGAGGTCGTGGCGACGGTTGCGGCCGTGGCGTATCGCCGCGGGACGAGGGGTCGTGGGGTGTGGCGGGGTGGTCGTGGGCGTCGTGGCGCACGTGCGGAGGACGCGGGGCGGTTGGAGGCGTCCGCTGTGAAGCTCGGCGTTGACCGCTCATGGCGGTTGCTTTCGCGATTTAACGCTGCGAGACAAAGGCGACAAGGCGATGACCTCAGAAGGGCCCGCTTAGCGGCGAGACGGGATGCGCCCACCGGCGAGGGTGAGGCGAGGCGGCTGGCGAGATCGCCGTCCAACTCGAGATAGGACGGCTCACGAATGATTGGGCGAGATGAGCAAAGTCTTTGGGCCGAGAGATTTAGCCCAACGATTGTTTGGAGATTTAAAATAGGTTTTTCCTTTTTAGAAAATAGCAGAAATTCAAATAAGCAATGGAAAATAGCAAATGAACTTGGAAAAATTCCAGAAAATTCCAGAAAATATATCCAAGCTCATAGAATCCAAATAAAATAGTTTTGACTATTGTTCATGTTGGAATTATTCATATTAAATTGTTTTGTTACTAAAGTCCAAGTTAAAGCTTTTGAACTAAATTCAAATAAATCCAAATGGTGAATTTTCTCTCTACCAACTATTTAAATGATTTTAAAGCTCTAAAAATTGGGATGTTACAAACCTCCCCTTAAAGGAATCTCGTCCCGAGATTCAAAGCTAAATGGAGAAAAGGCTAGGAACTCGGCTTTCAACTCTTCTTCACGCTCCCACGTTGCTTCACCTTCGAGTGGTGGCTCCACCGCATTTTGCAAAAATGAACTGCCTTATACAGTCCGATGTTCTGCGACATCCGAATCTTGACCGGCCGTTCTTTGTAGGTGAGGTCTTCTTTTAGTTCAATTGACTCCAACGGTGCTTGTTCTTTTGGCACCCTAAGACACTTCTTCAACTGAGAGACGTGAAAGACATCGTGTACTCCTGCTAGTGACTGTGGCAGCTCTAACTGATAAGCCACTTCTCCACGGCGTTCCAAAATCTTGAACGGACCAACATACCGAGGGGCAAGTTTCCCTTTGGCATGGAACCTTTTCACACCTCTGAGGGGCGTAACTCGGAGATACACAAAATCTTCTGGCTCAAAACTGAGATCACAACGACGATTGTCGGCATAACTCTTCTGCCTCGACTGAGCTATCTTCAGCCTCTCTCTGATCATGGACACTTGCTCTTCTGCTTCTTGAATAATATCCGGACCAAAGACTGTACGTTCAGCTGTTTCTGACCAGTTCAACGGGGTTCTACAGGCCCGACCATACAAAGCTTCAAACGGTGACATTTGCAAACTGGCTTGATAACTGTTGTTGTACGAGAATTCTGCATATGGTAAACTCTTATCCCAACGGGTAGCATTTGCTAGCGCACAGGCTCTCAGCATATCCTCCAATATTTGATTAACCCTTTCAGTCTGTCCATCTGTTTGGGGATGATACGCAGTACTGAAATTCAGGTGAGTCCCTAAGGCTTCATGCAAACTCTGCCAAAATCGGGAGGTGAATTGAGATCCTCGATCTGACACTATCTTCTTAGGCACACCATGCAAACTGACAATCTTCGACATGTACAGCTCTGCTAGACGATCTCCTGAATAAGTGGTTTTGACTGGTAAGAAATGGGCAACTTTAGTCAAACGAGCCACTATTACCCAAATCGAATCATAACCCGATTGAGTCTTGGGTAGACCAGTAATGAAATCCATTCCGATTTCTTCCCACTTCCACTCTGGAATCTGCAAGGGTTGCAACAGACCTGCTGGCCTCTGATGTTCTGCTTTAACTTTCTGACACACATCGCACAAGGCAACGAACTCTGCGACGTCCCGTTTCAAATTCGGCCACCAAAACTTATTCTTAACATCCTGATACATCTTAGTACTACCAGGGTGAATCGAATACTTTGAGTCATGGGCCTCCTTCAGGATTAGCTGCCTCAATCCATCAATATCTGGAACGCAAATACGTCCATTGATCCACAAGATATCCTCGATCATCCACCGTGAAGTCCTTGAACTTCCCTTCATCATCTTCTTCTTGATGTTGGAGAACTCGAGTCTTTCTACCGAGCTTGGAATTTGCTTCTCCAAAGTAGACTGCACTTCCAAGTTTGCTACGAATCCTTCAGATACTACTTCTAGCTTCAGCTTCTGGAATTCCTCTTGAAGTTCTGAACAAGGCTCTTTCACTTCCAAAGCATTGCAGTGGCTCTTACGGCTCAAAGCATCTGCAACGACATTGGCTTTACCAGGATGGTAATGGATTCCAAGATTATAATCCTTTATCAACTCTAGCCATCTCCTCTGTCTCATATTCAGATCTGACTGAGTGAAAATATATTTCAAGCTCTTATGATCTGTGTATACCTCACAGCGATTACCGATGAGGTAATGACGCCAAATCTTCAAAGCATGCACTACGGCAGCTAATTCCAGATCATGGGTAGGGTAATTTTCTTCATGCGGCCTTAACTGCCTTGACGCATAAGCGATCGCTCTTCCTTCTTGCATCA
Organism: Phyllostachys edulis; assembly: GCA_036346405.1. Lineage (NCBI taxonomy): Eukaryota > Viridiplantae > Streptophyta > Magnoliopsida > Poales > Poaceae > Phyllostachys > Phyllostachys edulis. Next base: position 62,060 of record JAYEVD010000930.1, on the reverse strand, counting down.
GGACACATCCTAATCCTTGACGTGAAGCGTCACAATAGATATCAAAATCCTTACGAATATCTGGCAAAATCAGCACCGGGGCTGAAGTCAAACGCTTCTTCAATTCTTGAAAACTTTCTTCACAAGTCAGTCCAGTAAACTTTTCTCTTTCTTCAACAATTGCGTAAGAGGTTTAGCAATTGACGAAAATCCTTAATGAAACGGCGATAATATCCTGCTAATCCCAAGAAACTGCGAATCTGAGTGACAGTCTTGGGTTGTCCCCAATGTAATCTGACTTTAACTTTATCGGGTCAATCACTACTCTGCAATTGTCATTACATGACCAAGAAAATCCACTTCCTTTTTCCAAAAATCGCACTTGCTAAACTTAGCATACAACTGATGCTCCCTGAGCTTCTCTAGAATTAATCTCAAATGTTCAGCATGCTCTTCTTCTGACTTGGAGTAAACCAAAATATCATCGATGAATACGACTACAAACTTGTCCAGATACTCCATGAATACCTTATTCATCATGTTCATGAAATAGGCAGGGGCATTAGTCAGACCAAAGGACATGACTAGGAACTCATAATGTCCATACCGCGTTGAGAAAGCGGTTTTAGGTATATCCTTAGGACAGATCTTCAACTGATGATAACCCGATCGTAGATCAATCTTCGAGAACACTCCGGCTCCCTTCATTGATCAAACAGATCATCTATCCGGGGCAATGGGTACTTATTCTTGATGGTGACTTCATTGAGAGATCGGTAGTCGATGCACATTCTCATGCTTCCATCCTTCTTTTTGACGAACAAGACTGGCGCTCCCCATGGCGATGAACTAGGCCTCACAAAACCTTTCTCCAAAAGTTCTTCTATCTGTTTCTTCATCTCCACTAACTCATCGGCTGGCATCCGATACGGTCTCTTCGAGATGGGTGCTGTTCCTGGCACTAGATCGATGACAAACTCGATGTCACGATCCGGTGGCATTCCTGGTAATTCTTCTGGGAACACATCTGGATATTCCTTGACGACTGGCACATTTTCCAATGCGACGGTCTTCAGGCTATTGACTATCAAATGCCCATTACGCACTGAGGTAGCTAGGAACTCCACTTTGTTTCCTTTGGTATCCTCGATTGTAATGGCTCTTCGGCCACAATCCAACACGGCTTTGTGCTTGGTTAACCAATCCATGCCAAGGATGACATCTATGGTTTGGGTGTCTAGAATAATTAGGTTAGCTAGAAACTCAACTCCAGCTATGAGTAACTTAGCCCCTAAACAACCCACATTAGAACTTAGCTCTGCTCGGTATTGGACTAACAGAGTTAAGCTTAAGAGGCATAACTTCCAACTTATTCTTAGTTGCAAAAACTCGAAACAAACGAATCTGAAGCTCGAATCAAACAGCGAGCAGGCGGTAATGAATTTACTAGGAACTTACCCAAGACAACGTCTGGTGCTTCTGAGCTCCTTCCAGAGTGGCGTGATTAACACGACCTCGACCACCGACCGAGGCGTTCCTCTGGTTGGTGGGTCTGAGAAACTCCTTGGTTGTTACTGCTTGGGGTCTTGGCGGTGTTGCTCCAAGGTTGAAGCGAATCGGAGTGATAGTTCCTTCGAGGACACCGATTAGCAAAATGCCTGGGCCGACGGCAATTGTAACACACTCTTGGTTCATTCTCGCCTGTTGTTGTTCCTCGTGGGGTTGGTGGTGTCGGGTTACGAGAATTCTGAACAAAAGGACGAGGTGCTGAAGGTGGTGCAGGTGTCCTGAAAGAACTCTGTGGCTAGAAACGATTAAACTGCTGTGGTACTACTCTTGCCCTCTGCTGTTGTGGCTGGTGGCTTCCTTGCTGAATCATCCTACGCTTGCGGTGATCCTCCAGCTCCTTGCGTTTGTCCTCCATGACCAACACCTTGTTAATCAACTCCTGGAAATCTGGGAAGGTGTGAGCAAGCAGATTGACTTGAAGTCCTGAGTTCAAACCCTTCAAAAATCGGCTCTGGCGAGACCTGTCAGTAGCGACATCCTCTGGGGCATAGCGAGCTAGCTGAGAAAACTTATTCAGGTAGTCAGTCACTGACATACCCCCTTGCTTGAGAGCGCGGAACTCATCCTTCTTCAAATCCATAATGCCTTCAGGTACATGATACTGGCGAAAAGCTGCAGTGAATTCTTCCCAAGTGATATTCTGCGGTGCTCCATGTGCTGCGCAGAAGTTCTCCCACCATTCTGCAGCTATGCCCTCCATCTGATGGGTGGCATATAAAACCTTCTCATGATCGCTGCATTGGGTGATCAGCAGCTTCCTCTCAATCACGCGAAGCCAATCATCAGCTTCTACTGGCGTGACATGTCCAGAAAAAGTTGGCGGACGGGTTCTCATGAATTCAGCCAACTTGGATGGTCCCTGATGACCATGAGCGACTGAGGCTCCTCCCTGATGATGGTTGTGGTTGTTGTTGTTGTTCATGGCCTGCATCTGGTTCATCATGGTGTACATCATCTGCGTCTGTGCTGCCATGAAGGCTCCAAAGTTCTGCAAGTCCAGGGGTGGTGCTTGGGGTGGCACTGTTCCCGCAGGGGTTTGCTCATTGCCTTCTGATCCTTGGGCTCCGGATCCACTTGCGGCGGCATGGCGAGTCTGAACCATCTGGTGAGGTTCCATAGGTTAGATAAGGTAGAGAGCACGAGGTGAGTTAAGAACTAGACAGGGGGATAGATTAAACCCAGCAAACACAGCTCAAGAAACTTCGAACGAAAATAATCTTCATTAATAGCTTAATAGCATGGCTGCAACAAATGCCTAAGGGCCTTTGCAGCTCATACTTGCACACAGGAAAATAAAGCGAACCTAAACACACAAGCTACCGCCTAAAGGGCGACTCTGAAAAGGGAAACTGGCTAAGCCTGACTAAACTGGAACTTAAACGAACTACTCGAGAAAGCCTCCAAAACCACGGCGACGCTCCCGCCTGGTGTAGACTCTGAAGTGAGCTGGCATCCTCGCGAACTGGTTCTGATGCCCCGGGACTGGTGCAGCAGGAGCAGGCGTGCTGGGTGCAGGTGTAGCTGGCTCCTCTGGCTGTGCAAGCTCGGCTGGATCCTCTGGAATCTCCTCTGGATCCTCTTCGACTTCTTCTGGATCTTCCTCTTGATCATCTTCGAGCTCATGCTGACCGTAGAGAGCGTGCTCTAGGACGGCGATCGTTTCCTCGGCTTCTTCCCAGGCCTGATAGGCGCACCTCAGCTCGGTGGCGGCCATCTCCAGCGACTCCTCCTGAGCAGCTGTGAACCGTGCAAGATGCACCACAGTGGCATTGCCTTCCCCGTTGGTAGACGGAAAGCGTGCAGATAGCTCCCCTGAAGCAGCTCTGGGATGGTAGCGGAAGACGGTGTTCTGCAGTTCTTCCGCGTAGATGTGGCAGACTCGGAGCATGGCCAAGCGTGACGACTCCTGGATTCCTTGCGTGAAGGTGATCCTCCTGACTGAGATGTCCAAGGGCTGGCTGCCTCTAGTGTTCCTCCTGGCGTAGACCGTCAGGCGGTAGACCACACCACGATCTCGTCCGTTGACCATGTACTTGCTGCCACGGTACATTGGGCAGTCGAAGCCTCCAAGTGTCTGCAGCAGCTTCCACAGCTCTGCGGCAAGTCCTCCGTTGCAATCTCCGAAGGTCTGAAGGTAAGGCATCTGCCATGAAAGACAAGAGATAAGAACCACGTTAAAACAGCGGGGAGAAGAAAGAAATTACAGCAATAGATGAGTCAAGAGAGATATAAGAGGAGTTAAGCAATTCCTTTAGTCTTATAGATTAATTTTCTTTTTAGAAAATAATTTGGACACCTAAGCGGCCAATCTAACTAAGGTCTAGTCCTACAACAAGATGGCTCGATACCACTTTTTCGGGACCCAAAATTACGGTCGGGACCCTCGTGTTTAATGCACTAGCCGGGATCATGCTAGTGCACACAAGGTCAACAAAGATGGCAATCGATCCATACAAGCGGATAATAACATAAGCGATTAACTTTGATTAACAAATAATGGTTTTGACCTTAAGGTCGAGTTTACAACTATTGAGCCACGCAGGCTAACATAGGAAATAAACGGCAATGAAACATAAACAGAGTGGCACCCCATCGGTTCGCCACGAACAACCGATCGATCAAGACCTCACGATCGGCACCTTCGATGTACTCGTCCTCGAATCTTTGGTGAAGACTCCTCCTCTGCTTGATTCGTCAAAACAAGCGTGAGTACACACCGTACTATAAGCCACACCACGAGATGCAAAATATATATATGCTGGCTTTTTACAAAGGAAGGCATTCAGTGGCTCTTTTGCATAAATGCCACTTTTGCAATTGAATACAATTAATAGATTAAAGTCGTAAAACAAATAGACAATAATAATTTTAACAAGTTATTTCACAAAGACACACACACAACCCTAACGAGTTATTCACATAGCTAGATGATTTAATCACATAGCTCCTTCCCACACAATTTTATGAAAATCTACCCTAGTGTCAAATCCAGAGCATTGTCCATGACCATGACGTGGCTATCGAATAGATTAAGTTACACTCTGCAGAGTTTGTACACTTTACCCACAAGATACAATTAGTGTAGCTAACACTAATCATAACAAAGCATTTCAGATACCTTATCCTACTATGCTAGGCCTGTCTCAAAAGCAGGCATGTGGTCGCACAGAAGCTCGGTTCAATAGAGCACATGGTGAGGTCCTTAATTGACCAAGGCAAGACTTCCAGCTAACTAAACCACATAGACACACAAATTTTTAATATTCACACAGTCCACACAGTCCACCCCTTTCACACAGTATCCACCCCTTGCCTCAGTCCAAAATCTTTTACCACCCCGGTTGATTTAAGTGCAACATATGCCACAAAGACACATAGTACACACAGTTTCATATTCACTTAGTCAATTTATAACAGCAGTATACATGACAAGTGAGTCGTGGCATGGCTAAGCAATCTAATACGCAACTAACCAACCCACGTTGGTGCTACAATATTTACCAACTAATTATCAACTAGGGTGACAAGGAATCAAGGCTTAACAATTACACAAGGAGGCATATCAATTTGGAATTAACTCATCGCACCCAAAAGCTTTTAAATAAATACTTGAATTAAGATGCGAAATTTGAATTAAAATACTTTTATAAAACTGGGAAGCAAAATGGTCAAGGGCATAGCTTGCCTTGAAAAGGATCTAGGAATTGATCTTGGTCTTGGAAAGGTCCTTCTTCTTCAACTCTTCCAAAGAAATAATCAAGTCTACTCGCAAAAGCGACACAAACAAACAAAACTAAATAAAAACCAGAAGCAAATAACTCCAATAAAATAATTAAAAATCTCCAATAGATAGATCTGGATTTTAGACGAATTTAGAAATTTGAATGGATGGATTTGGAGTTTGGATTCAATTATTATGAATTTTACAAATTTTAACCTAAATTTGGAAATTAAATAAATTCTAAATTCTAAAACTAAACTGAACTCCAAATTACATAATTATATGTTATTTAATTAGACAATAATTTTCTAAGATTTTAGCAATTTAAATCATCCAATTTGGATTTGGGATTCAAAAGGTATGAATTTTACAAGTTTTAACCTATCTCTTGAATTTTAAATGAATTTCTAAATTTAAACAAAAGTCAAATTTAAATAATTTTGATTTGATTAGCTAGATCTTAATTCTATATGAATTTAGAAATTTGAAACACCCAATTTGGAGTTTGGATGCAAAAGTTATGAATTTTACAAATTTAAACCTAAATGTTATTTAACAATTTCTGAATTATTTTTCTAAAGGAAATTCTAATTATTGCGCAAGGTGACGTCAGTGAAGGATTTTCCGGAAAATAAATGAATTAAAGAATTAAGCGACACGTGGGACCCACATGTTAGTGACTCTCTCCATGGACCAAGTCCACCGAGCCACCGGATTTAAAAGTCTTTGGCGTGGCGCACCGCTGCTGCTGCTGGCGGCCGACGCTGGCGCACACGTGGTCGACACGCCGCACGGAGGTGAGGTGGCGGTGGCGTGGCATCCACGTCGGCGAGGACGACAACGACGGCGGCAAGATTGACCCGATGGTCACCGGCGCTCTGATGCTTTCGTCGGCGAGGGTAGGTGGTGCGGCGTGTAGGTACGCTATTGCGAACACGATGAGGTACCTCCGGGTGGTTGAGGTGGGCGGTGGTGGCGGCGGCGAGGTCGGGCGGCGGCGGCTCGTTTTGTTTGTCGGTAGGCGCTCGGTGAGGCTCGGCGAAATGGGTGGCTCCGGAGGTAGGTCGGTGACAATGACACGGCGGGTGCTCCACGACGACGCGGCGGCGGCGGCGGCGGCAAGAATCGAAGAAATCCCACCGGCGGCGAAAGCCCTAGAGCTCGAATTGGCGGCAATGCGGAGGTTCTCGGGTGGAATTGAGCGAGGGTTAAGGAAAGGGGCTGCAGCGATCCTCGGGTGGCTTTATAGAGGTCGGGAGGCACCGGGCGGCGTGGCGGCGTGGAGGTCGTGGCGGCGGTTGTAACCGTGGGCGAATCGCGCGAGGGCGAGGGGTGGGGGTGTGGCGGGGTGGTCGTGGGCGTCGTGGCGCACGTGCGGAGGACGCGGGGCGGTTGGAGGCGTCCGCTGTGAAGCTCGGCGTTGACCGCTCATGGCGGTTGCTCGCGACGAACGCGCGGAGACGAAGGCGACGACCAGAAGAACCCGCTTAGCGGCCGAGAGGGAGGCGCCCACTGGCGAGGGGTGAGGCGAGGCCTTGTGGCGATCGCCGTCCAACTCAGATCGGACGGCTACGAATGATTGGGCCGAGATGAACAGTGCTGGGCCGGAGAGATTTAGCCCAACGACTGTTTGGAGATTTAAAATAGGTTTTTCCTTTTTAGAAAATAGCAGAAATTCAAATAAGCAATGGAAAATAGCAAATGAACTTGGAAAAATTCCAGAAAATTCCAGAAAATATATCCAAGCTCATAGAATCCAAATAAAATAGTTTTGACTATTGTTCATGTTGGAATTATTCATATTAAATTGTTTTGTTACTAAACTCCAAGTTAAAGCTTTTGAACTAAATTCAAATAAATCCAAATGGTGAATTTTCTCTCTACCAACTATTTAAATGATTTTTAAAGCTCTAAAAATTGGGATGTTACAAAAACTAAGGATCATTTGCAAATAATCTCAATTCAAATGAAAATCCAGAGCTGTTCCTTGAAGCTCCAGGATGATCGGTTCAACCGGCGTGTTATGCGCGGTACGACCGTTTGTGCGGTACGACCGGCATTATAACTGCGGTTCAACCGAAGTGTGGTTCTACCGAAAGTGTGTTGGCAGTTCAACCGTGTCCGTTTTAAAAAGGGGCAGTAACTCCCTGTAGTTACTATTTCGCCCGTGTCTTAAGTCTCGCGACGGTTCAATCGTCCCCAAACTGCACCTCTTCCTCTTGACAGTTTCTCTCTCCATCCCAAAAACCTCTCAAAATCGTTCAAATCTTTGGTGATTCTTCATTCCTTTGCTGATCTTTGCATCTCTAGGGTTCAACTCTTCTATTCCTTAAGGTAAAACCTCTTTTGATTCGAGTTTTTACCACATTTGGAACCCTAGGTATCATTTTAGGTTTAATTGAAAATGTGAATGATTTTCTGGTTTCTAGTTGGGCAAAAGTGTATATTTGATGTCTAATGATGCTTATGCATTCATTCCATGGATTCACTCCATGAAAAACCATCAAAAATCCAAGTTTTTGCTTAAACCTAGAACTCGGTCAGGACGATCGGTACAACCGATTCTTGAGCGCGGTTCAACCGAAATTCGGTTGTACCGGCCATATAATGTCGGTTTGACCGATTTTCTTGACTGAAAAATAGAAAGTTCATTTCTTTTTCACTTAATTCTACTTTGATTAATTCTTTGAACTCCTTGTAACCTATTCTTTCATTGTAAAGATGCCTAGGACTCACATCTTGTCTCGGACGTCGCATGGACCTCCAAGAGGGCAGTCTTCACCTCAATCATCGGCGGCTCCATCTCAACCTCCTCAACGAAAATGCCCTGCAGCTCCAACTCAAGCACGATCAGTTCAGTAGAAAGTGGCGCAAGGCAAGGGCAAAAGGCCAGCACCCAAATCAGAAACTAAAGAAAGCGAAGAAGAAGAAAATTTTTCTGATTCTGATGCTGAGACTGAGTCAGATCAAGTAGGGACAGCAGGGACTTTTGATTACTTGGGAGAGCCTCCGGAGCCTCCAACTAATTTGAGATTGCTCACACCAGATGAGTATGCACTTAAAAGGCATGTAAATCAGTATACTTTCAAGTCAGACTCAATCAATCCTAGATTCACACTGTTTTCCAAGAACAAGTATATGAGCAGCTTTATGGACACCACAGGAAGTTTGCCGATCATGGAGAAGTGGTAACCTTTTGGCTAAACCACGGCGTGAGACGACACATGGAGAAGTGGTTTAGGTCAAGAGAAAGTGAAGACGACGCTTTAAAATACGTGCGTGAGTTAAACCCGTTTGTTAGTGGGCTTAACGGGTGCCCAATGGGTATAGTCTTCTAGAAGCTTGGCCTCACTATAAATAGGAGAGGGTTGCTGTCCAGCAGCCCTCAAGCATTCATTTTGGAAACCCTAGTTTGGGTCTTAGGGTTTTAGGAGAGAAAAGTGGGTCTAGGGATCTAGAGAGATGATGTGAGTGTGTGCTCTTGAGTGAGCTCTTGTCATCTAGGTTGGAGTGGTTGTAAACATCCATCAAACTCGAGTCAATCCAAGCAAGTTTCTCAAAGATGCATTTATCCTTTCTTCTTGATCTCTTTCTTTGATGATGTTGTGGTTTTTGATGTCTTATTGGTTTTCACTTGAGTTTTTGTGGTGATCTTGCTTGCTGTGACATGTGGGAGTGCATCTAAGATTATCTTGATCATTCTTTACCCACGAGCAAGTTTTAGATCATGTTTTGGTTCTTGACTCGGTTTTGAAATAAACTTCGTTCAAATGGAAAAAAGTTGAAACTTTGACGTGGATCTTCTCAATCTGTGAGTGGAATAGGTTCACAACCTCCTAGAGAAGTTATTCAAGTTTTGGAGAGTTTGGCCAAGAGAATCAAAAGTTATATCAATTTTGGTTTTCGTTTTCAAACTGTCAGGCTGAACTCCAGGATAATCGGTTGAACCATCAGTTTACCTGCGGTTGTACCGCGGTTTGTACGCCGATCGTTCCAATCTCTGTGTATTGATTGCTTTGCTTGGGGGTTTTGAGTGGATTCAACATAAGCCTTCCACTATGCTTACTTATTGATCTTCATAGCTTCCATAGCTACTGGAGTGAGATTCTTGTTGAATCCAATCTAAGCGAAAAAAATAGGTGTGTTCCTATTCACCCCCTCTAGGTGCCTTTCCAGTCCAACAGACTTCCTCGTATTCATGGTAAAATGGTCATTCTTATAGTGGTGGATCGTTTTTCCAAATTTGCACATTTTCTTCCGTTGGCTCATCCATACATAGCATATTCCGTGGTCCAAGTGTTTTTTTATGGAGATTGTTCGTCTCCATGGAATTCTGACATCCATTGTCAGTGATCGAGATCCAGTTTTTACCAGCACTTTTTGGTCAGAACTTTTTCGCTTTGCCGGTATGCAGCTTAACCTGAGTTTCGCTTTCCATCCACAATCAGATGGCCAGTCTGAAGTGGTCAACAAGATTATTGTTATGTATTTATGTTGTCTTACTGGAGATCGACCTAAACAATGGCTTCATTGGTTACCATGGGCTGCGTATTGTTATAATACATCTTTTCAAACATCGCTCCGGACTTCACCGTTTAAAGTGGTTTATGGCTGAGATCCACCAACGTTGTGTTCTTATCAATCAGGGAACAACAAGCTGCCGGCAGTAGACCAACTATTACATGAAAGGGTTGCCTTCTTGAGTGACATTCATGATCGTCTACTTCTAGCCCAGCAAACCTATAAACGACATTACGACAAAGGTCATCGGGAGTTGGAATTTTCGGAATGACAATGGGTATGGCTTCGTTTACACAAACGGCCTATCGCTTCTTTATCACAGTCTGTTCAAGGCAAATTGGGACCTCGCTATTTTGGACCTTATCAAATTATTCAGAAGGTGGGTTCCGTGGCTTATCACCTACAATTACCTGCTAGTGCCAAGCTCCATAATGTTTTTCATGTGAGTCTGTTAAAACCATTTATTGGTCCATCACCATCCTCACCACCGCCACTGCCAATACTGCTACATGGTCATGTTTGTGTTGTACCGGCCAAATTGCCTAAGTCACGTCGAGCTCGTTACCTCCTTCAGGTCTTGGTGCAATGGGACAATGCACCCGAAACAAGTGCTTCATGGGAGGATTTGGAGCAATTTCAACAACTCTATCTGTTATTTAAACTCAGGGACAAGCTACTTTCAAAGGAGGGGTGAGATGTTATGTGGTGTATTCAATACAAACGAAGAAGCAAAACAGCAAGGGACGTTGCTCCAGAGGTACCCAGTTCGGCTACTTCAGCTTGTTTGGAAGTTTTGCCAAAATCGGAATAGTTATCTTTTTAGTTTCCTTTTTGGTTTCTTAGATAGTTTCAGATATCTGTAATAGCTTTCGTATTCAAATACGTTTACTAGTATCTATTGTTAGGATCCTCTCTATTTAAATGAGAGATATGCACTTTGGTTTGGGTTAAGAAAGAAATTAGAAAATTGCCTCAATCCCTCTGCTTCTCTATTTTCTTCTCTGTATCCTTTGGTTCCGTTCGTCCAACAACTATCCAGAGCTCCTGCCGCACTGCTGCTTCCACTATAGCGTCCTAGCCGCGTCGCCGAGGTTCTGGAATCTGATCTCATCCAGTGCACGACTACAACCTTCGTTCGCGTACTGCATCATCAACACAAGCCTCTGACAGAAGTCATATCTTTTGCCTTTACAGCACCCACTTTGGTAGATGAGTCCTTTGCAATACCAACTAATTTAAAAATAATTTGTTTTGGTTCGAATTCTACTTCAAATATTCCAGGTTCAAGAAGTTTAACAATCTTAGGAGGATTATTCTTGGCGTGCTCAACAAAATTAAATCCTAGACCATGATTTTTAATACTCACTTTTGACTTGTCTAGGATGATATTCAAATTTTTCTTGCCAAAGGAAAATATCTCTAAAATATCCTTAAGATACTCATTTTCTTTAGCTAGAGTGGTACAAGTTGTGCATTTAACAGATTTATTCACAAGATTTTTAGAAGCACTACAATGAACCAATCATTCTTTTTCAGTAAAATCATTAAGTTGTCTAGTCAAAGCTTCTATTTCTATGTTAAGTTTAGAACAATTATAGTAAGAAGATATCTCATGATAGAGCATCTGTTGAATTGTTTCCTGGGATAAATTAAGTCTAGCTTCTAGCAATCCACAATTAGAGCTAGTTTTAGTTTGAGCATTTGGAATACTTAACTCTAAACATGTAGGATAACTAAACTTGAGCTTTTCAATTTCATCATTTGCAAGTTTTAACTTTTCATCACAAGAGTCATGTGCCAACCTTAAATCATCAAATTTTACATTTACATTTCTAAGTTGAACCAAGTTTGATGCATTCATTGACCTAGTAGTCTCCAACTCAGAATGTAAAACTTAGCAAGGCTCACATGATTCATTATCAGGAATAAAAGCTCTAAGTCTATTAATTTTAGAAGTTAAGCTTTCAACAAGACAATTATTTTCTTTTTTGTCTTTTTCAATTCAATAGCAAGTTTAATCAAACCATCTCCAAGCTCATCATATGATGGTCTTACCTCATCGGGATCACTGTCATCATTGTTGTCGTTGTCATTTCTTGCCATGAAGCACATGCCCGTGAAGTCATCATTGTTCTTCTTCTTACCTTTAGCATCATCATTGTCATGGTCGTCGTCATCGCAACTCTCATATTCTACATCACTCAGAACAAGATGCTTGATAGCCGAAAGAAACTTTTCAGCAAATTTCCAACGAAAATTGCCACCCTTGGTATTGTTTTTCTTGAATGGCCGACAACGGTAATTCTTGTCTTCCTTGATTACCTTCTCCTTGAGCTTGGGACACTCCATCTTAATGTGACCTGGTTCGCTACACTCAAAGCACTTGATCGAACTTGACATGCCACCTCTCTTCCTCATCCTCATATTGTTGAGTGCCTTGTATGCCGTGAGGAGATCAACACCAAATCCTCTTCAGGGAGCTGTTCGAACTGTTCCTATAAAAAAGAAGACAAAGCAGACACAAGAAAAAAACTCGATGAAGCAGCCTGCATGGGGTTAGTCACAAGTGCTAAAGATGAAGGTTTATCAATCTTAAATGGCAAAGCTTCCATCTCATAGGTTTTCAATCTAGAGAAAAGATCATACATAGTTAAAGTATCTAGATCGACAGTTTGATTTATAGTTGTGACAACTATCAACCACTCAAAACCTAAAGATCTCAAAATTTTAGTTGCATTATCTTCATTAGTAGGAATAACAATAACACCACGCAAATTACTCAATATTTTTTCAAAGCGAACAAAAAGATCATCAATAGCTTCGTCAGGCTTCATAGCAAAATCAGAATATTCTTTTTGATAAAGATTTTTACGCACTTTCATAATTTTAGTAGTTCCTTCATGATAATCGCAAGGAGTTTTTCATATTAAGTAGACATAATTAATATGAGCTGCACGATCAAATTTTTTACATGAAATCTATTGAAATAGCAAGTTACGAGTTTGAACATTTAAATCAACATCTGTTTTATTTAGATTAGTAACAGTAATAGGAATCTCATAAGGTCTAGAAACCTTATTCCAAACATCATTACCTTGAGCTTCAATATAAGTTTGCATACGACACTGCCAAAAAGCAAAATCAGTACCATTTAGCATGGGAGGACGATTCATATATCTTTTTGACACCATAGCAACCCGCTCTGATACCACTCGTGGGATCGTTAATGACAATCAGAGAGGGGTGAATAATTATGAAAGATTTTTTGCACTCGGATAATCAACAGTTAATAGTAAATAAATCAACTGACACCTCCAGCAGCTTATCCAGAGTAACTCAATGCCGGTCGCCACGCAGGGCCAAAAGACCCGTACAACTGATCTGATTTGTCTATTTACAAGCATGAACAAAACACAAACACAAGACAGCCAAAGCTCTTGCTGAAATCTGTCGGCCGCTAGCAACCTGACAAGACCAAGCAAAATGCCGCCTCCTGCCGCAAAAGTCAAGGAGCCACAAGCATAGCACGTCGCCCCTGTGCAGCCGCGTGAGCACCGCACCTCACGCGAGGACCTTAATTGCCTCCAGCCCCCAGCTCTTCATCACCTCACGCATGCACCAAGAAAAACTGTGCCACCGTAACTAGTACATATCTTGATCCCCTAAAAAATCTCACGTAACAGCCGAACGCTTTATCTCATGCAGAAAGCACGATGGCCATCAAAAGCATGACGATGTTCTAGATTAACTCAACGCTGAAAGCAAGCAGTAGATGGGATTCGATAGATCACGAGCAGTGTTATAGCTGCACCAAAAAACCACATAGCTCTTCTGGATTTTCTCAATGCCAAAAACAATGAATAGATGACTAGCGAATTTTTTTTAAAATAATCTATTTTTTATTCAAAATGACAAAAATATTACGCGATATTTTTTTATGGAAATATCGTCATCGCCCAATGGTTGGGCGACTCAAATATCATCGCCTGATTTGGTATTTACGAACTTATCGCCCAACCGTTCGCTTTAAAAGCGCACGAGAGCCGGACCGTTGGCGTCATCATCTGATCGTGAACCGTTGGGCGATAGGATCAATCATAACCGTCTGTGCATGTTCGACCCAACGGTCGGCGATATATTATATATATATGCGACGCCTGGGTCCCCCAACGAATCTGTTTTGGAGGCGAAATAGTTTAAGCTCATTGCTGGGAAGGAGAAGAAAGAGAGGAGAGGAGAGGAAAAAGAGGGAGAGGGAGAGGAGAAGAGGAGGAAAATTTCGACTACGAGGTAAGTTTGTTTTATTTTGTAGTGTATTCTTTTAGTAGGTAAATAGTTTAGTTAGATAAAATAATAGTATAAGTAGCGCTCGTAGGAAGCGTAGTTAGAAAAGCAGTGAAAATCGAAATGTTGTTGATTTGTATGTAAGTAGAAGCGATAAAAACTTTAGAAAATCCTCAAACACCGAGCGCATAGTAATAAGATAAAATAAATAGATCTTGCGGACATTCAAGTATAGTGTTTGATAGGATACTTCAAAGGAATCGAGTTTCGGTGATACTTTTGCAAACATACGGGAATGTAGAAATGTTATTTGCATATAGTCAAACCCTTCGGACACCTATTAAAATGGCATACAAACTTTATTCCTTCGTGTACAAGAATTGAAGCATCGTAGAGGCGTTCTCGTCGCCATGTGACTAGCCGGTCTTGATCTTAGTGTAATGTAGTTGATTTGTCGTAGGAAACTTTATTTTGTAGTGTAATTTTTTGGAGTGCGTAAATAGTTTATTTAGTTAAATGAGTAGTATAATAGCACCGTAGGAAATTGTAGTTAGAGAAAAAAATAGAAAATCGAAATGTTGTTGATTTGTATGTAAGTAGTAGCGATAAAAACTTTAGTTAGAGAAAAAATAGTCTGTGAGGGAGTATTATTAGTGTTGTTTGTGAGATGTATTGTAGTAGTGTCGGTGTGTGCGTGGCCGACTATTATTGGGTGAATAATGCGTGACCGAGCGCATAAGGAGGATGAATTATTTGTATAAACTAATTAGTAGAAGTAAATTAGTATGAACTAACTGTCGGACCCAGGAACGAAAGATCCCAAACCCTCTGTGTTCATACACCAGTCCAGGATTTCTGGTGTACACAGTTACAAAAATGATAACATAACCAAATCTCGCATTGCATTAATAGTAAATCAGAGTTCGATACAATTGGGCATGAAGCCAAACAAAAGAGTAAATAACACAGCGGAAGTAAAACAGTAGTAGTAGGCTAGAACGATCACCAATAGGCAATCGTTTGGAGGCGTAGCCTAGGCATCGGTGTCCTCACCGTCCTGATAGTAGTCTTCTCCTGAAATTTTGTTGCATAAAGCAAGCAAGAGCACAACTACCGTGCTCGCAAGTTACACCCAATATTGAATTGTAATGCATGCATAAAGTAGACAAAGGACATTGGCAGGGTTATTTTGCATAAAGCAGCAGTTTTAGATTAAATAATCATAGTAGATTGCAAGGCCATTTTCATACAGTATTTAAAATCATAATTTAAATGACAAATGTATAATGTGGATAACCTCCAAGAAAGATGATGGATATCCTCCAATCACAATGGCTAACCGCCCAATTTTCCCACAGGACTAACCATCCTGAAAACATCTGTTGAAATCATTTTAAAACCAAAAACAAGTCTAACTCAAAGTGGCTTTGCTAGCATGTCCATGACCGCGGACGCGGCTATTCGAATAGTTTCTACTCTGCAGAGTTTGTACAGCTTTACCCACACGAGATAATTTGCTCTTTGAGTCGGTCAATCCACGCTTCCTAAGGCGTGTGACAAAGCAATTATCACAAGGCCGTTACAATGATCTACCTCACAGTACTCATGCCCGCTAAGGTTTCGCTCCCTTTGGACTAACCATCCTCTAGGAGCCCCCTCTTGCGCCAGGTGGGACTATAGTCTAACCGACACCCACTCATACAAAATGGCATGAATATCTACGAGGTATCCCAAATTATTAAGCCGGTCTTGCCCAAACAAGGCGTGTGGTGGTGCGGTAAGGCATAGCAAGATCTCGGCTCCAAGACCGGTCCTTAATCGACTTGGGCGTCTTTCAAATCAAACCACAGGTTTTAATCCTAACCAGATTAAACCCGTGCATAACCTGCACCCACCATTCATACGTTTCGCCCAAGTCCAAATCATTTTTAATTTTGTTTGGTAAAACCACCTTTAATAAGCCTCTATGGTAAGACAATACCATAGATTCACATTTTAAATCAATTTGAAATGGTTTGGGCTAAATTCCCAAAATCGGTAAACACGGTCTAAGCATTTGCTAAGCATGAATAATTTCTAAACCAATTTATCTATGGTGACAAAGGAATGACATTTCAATATTCAAGATTGGCTATACAATAACAATTGGAATACTAAGTATTTAAACAGGACATTAAAATAATTGACTAAAAATATGCATGCAATAATAATTTTAAAACTGAATTTAAATAACTTTAAAATAGTAGGTGCAACATGGTCAAAGTGTAACTTGCCTTGCTAAATTATCTCTCAAATGGTGTTGAAATCCGATTAAATAAAATCGTTAAAATCTATCATATAACGATCGGAATTCAAATAATATTCAAATAAAATCCAAATAAAAATCCAAAAATTATAAAATAAATACTAGAAGTAGATAATGAATTTAGATGAGTTTAGGAGAAAGAATTGATGGATTTGGAGTTCGTATGGCAACGAACGAAATTGTAGAAGTTTAAATCTCAAAAATGGGATGTATGTGTAGCTGCATGGCACTGTTCACTCCCATGCACGTGAAGAGTAACCAAGATTTAGACAAAAGCATGGCGCGCAGAGAAATGGCGGCGCTGGTGAAAGGGAAAGGAGAGGCGGCCAGCGAAGCACAAAAATGGAATCCCGGGAGCGAGACGGACCTAATGGTGGTGGTCGTGTCACTGGCAAAGGTTCGGTGCTGCGGCGGTGCGCAAAATAGTGTCGGATGAATAGTAGCACCGATGAGACAGGAGTGTTTCAGGGAAAAGGAGGGAGCACTGCGTAGAACATTGTGAGGCGAAGCCAATGGCGTGGACGATGTTGTCGGGAAATCAAAAACGGCGCTGAAAATAGCGACACAAGGTAGTTGGACCGCTTACGGAAAATTTTTGCTTGTGGCGAGATTGAGGGCCGAATTCTAGGGATATGAAGATAAAGCCGAGGGGCACGCGGCGACACGGTTGGCTCGGCGAGATGACCTTCGATGGTGGCCTTGATCCGACGGAGAAAGACCTTGACGGGCGAACATCGGCGTTCAGACAAGCGGAGGATTTAGCGAGTGAGGTTGGAGCGGTGTTTTGTGCAGATTTGTTAAATTTAATTAACCTACAAAATGTGATATTCATTACAACTCAATTAAACAATAATTAAGCGTAAGCGTTTGGAGCCTCCTATCGCCTTAGGGTTGGGTGTTGGACCTCCTATCGCCTTAGGGTTGGTATTGGACTTGTCGCCCATTTGTTAAGCGGCTGTAAATGCCCAAGGGTTTGGGCGTGGTTTCGATCGCCCAAGCTTCTTGTGATTCGATTTCAATCGCCCCACGGTTGGCGACGAGAACGATCGCTTAAGCATTGGCGATTCCACTCAATCGTCCAACCATTGGGCGACAGAGCGTATATTTCCGTAAAAAAATATCGCGGAATATTTTTATAATTTCGAATAAAAAATAGATTATTTAAAAAAAATTCGATGACTAGCACCGTCAAATCGATCGACCAACAGAGATTAACTCAATGCAAAATGTCATGCAGCATGACGCAATAGCAAAAAAACAAGGGGAATTGCTAAAAAACAACCCCCTTGTTGATTATCACCAACATCAAAAGCTGCACAACTTTTTCTACTGCTAGATGGCCTAAGCACGGGCCGCCGCTCGTAATGCCTTCTACAAAGCACCTGCACGTCCGCAGTCTGATGCCTTCACGTGCGAAAATCCAGCTGCTGCAAACCCTACCGCCAAGACCCGAGAGCACTTGACTTCACGTCTAAAAGCCGCCGACCCTAATATCTTACGGAATAGCAGCTGCGGCCATGTGAACAAAAAACCGCACCACTGTTACGTTACGCGAGTACTTATACTAATCGTAAATTTCTAATGCCTTCCAACTTTGGTTCCTAAACCTCACGTACGGCTCAAAGTTATAGAGCCCAATACATAGGTTTTTATACCAGATTATAAAACCAATTTTGGACATATAAAATTGTCAAATGTCGTAGCCTTCGGACCGTACCTTCATAGCCCCAACACGTAGCATTCATCTTTGACCTCTACACGCCCTCAATCCTAACTCGAGCTCGACCGTCTCATCCAGTATCCTCAACCCTCTGGACCATAACTTCGTACCAAGCTATCTTTCAGTCACCGCCGTAGACCACGATCGTCTCCGAGTTACCCTGCACATGCAAAGACCAAAACAACATATTATCTCGGCACAAGTTCTTCCTAACTTGACCGACAAAAATCCACACACACCACATGTCTCCAATAACATCAATAAATAATATTGTTAATTATTCATCAACTAAAATATTCTAGATCTAGCCATATAGTCTAGCACAAAAGGATCAGAGGTCCAGCGGTTTCAAGCAGAGACGCTGAGCTGCTGTGCTTCAAGCGGGTCACGTCGAGAAGGAGAGGGCAAGTCACGTCGAAGAAAATCAGGTGAAGACATAGCCAAGCGCAGCTTCAGGCAGGTGCGACACCAAGAGCAAGGACCGAGAGGCTGGAGAAATTTTTTTTAATAATCTATTTTTTATTCGAAATATCAAAAATATTCCGGCGATAATTTTTTTTACAAAAATATACGTCTGTCGCCCAATGGTTGAAGCGATTTAAGTGGAATCGCCCGAACAGGTTAGGCGGCGGTTCTGTCGCCATGAGTTGGCGGCGCAACCACGCCCGGCTCCTCGAGCATATCTGCTTGCAGTCGCCTAACAGCCGGGCGACAAGTCCAGTCGCCCAACCCTATGGCGACAGGAAGTCTAGTCGCCCAACCTTATGGCGATAGGAGCTCAGACGTGCTTTTTACCTTTTAATTATTGTTTAATTGAGTTGTAATGTATATTACATTTTGTAGGTTAATTAAATTTAGCAAATCTGATTATATCATGTTATTTATTTTGAAAATAATAGTGTTGTCACGATGTTGGTTGATGCATTTGTTATTTTAAATACAATATCATGGGTGCGAAATTTGTCGACTTCATAATAAGATTTTGTGATCGTTGTATATTGTTGAAGTCTTGGTAAATTTCATTGAATTTTGTGAGGACGATTGAGACAGTAATGATATGTAAATACAAAGGTAAGTGATATTGCTAAGTGATATTACGATGCGCG
Organism: Phyllostachys edulis; assembly: GCA_036346405.1. Lineage (NCBI taxonomy): Eukaryota > Viridiplantae > Streptophyta > Magnoliopsida > Poales > Poaceae > Phyllostachys > Phyllostachys edulis. Next base: position 42,855 of record JAYEVD010000930.1, on the reverse strand, counting down.
AGGGAGTCTCTCCTCGATGAAGTCGTCTGAGCGTATATGCGTATGTAGGCGCGTAGTCGATGTCGTACTTTATGGAGCTTATCTGAGAATATGAGTGAGCGAGTGAGAACGCTCATTGTGATTATGAAGATGGCCTAAAACATGGAGGATTCAATGTCGGTGCGAATGGTTCTTTACGGGATTCCACTAGAAGAGGCATACTTGCAATATAGTTTTGCTTTGATGGGTCTCCGAACGAACTACATTAGAGTCGCGTCTGAAGCACGTTACACGTAGTCACATGGCATGATGGTTCGGCTAATTGCTTTAGTCATCCTCTCTACTACTACGGTACATTGTGACACAAGCATCTAGACCATGTAAGTATACATGCCTTTAGGGGATACTAAAAAACATGGGGGGTAGGACGGGGGACTACTACGTAATGACCTGACCTACTGCGTGGACCGGGGCCATTTTCCCTTCCTTGCCAGCTCGGCGTTGAACTCCTCGCCGGCCTTCCCCTTCCCCTTGTCGCGGGAGTGTCCACGTCGGGTTGGTATATCGAAGTCGTCTATATCCTGTGATTCCTTGATGTAAGTACACCGTATATTTAAAATTGTAAGAAGGATTTACATTCTTCATAACTCACGTCGTCGTCTGGATTCGCCGGGCGGCCGGATCTGTTATGTGGCCGGACTCGGCCGCATGAGCCTTTCCTTGCCCTTGTCGCGGAATTTGTCACGTCGGGCTGGTATGTCGAAGTCGTCCATGTCCTGCGATTTCGTGATGTAAGGGCACCGTATAGTGAAAATCGTAAGAATGATGTAAATTCTTCGTAACTCACGTCGTCCATACGGATTCGCCCGAGCGGCCGGATCTGTTGTGGCGGGGGTTATAACGTCCGTTTTCTTTTAAGTCCTTGCCAAGTTTTCAAAATAAAAGTAACCATTTGGCTTTATTGAGAATCAAAAGCAACACTGAGATTTTTTGAATCTGGAGAGTTCAATTGGAATTAATCAAACCTTCACTAAGCTCTTAGTTGGTGTTCCTTGCGGTTGTAGCTCTCTGTTGTGTCTTTCTTTGCTCTTGGGTTCTTTGTGTCCCGAGCCTCCTGTGTGCACAGGTTTTGTCTTCTCTTTTAACTTCCTTTGTTGGCTTGAATCTCTTTGAGACTCAGACCTCCCTTCTCTCTCTCTCATCTTTCCCTCTGTTGGGACCCCTCCGTGTTTGGGTTTTCTTGTTAGAACCGGCTCGGGTTGGTGTTTCTAACCTCTTTGGTCTCTTCAAGCCACGCTTGGCTTTGCTTCTTTTGGACCTCCTGTGGACCTCTCCGCCCTCTCGGAACCTCTGAGTTCTCTTGGGCGCTCGAGTTCCTCTGGACCTCCAGTGCCCCTTTGGGACCTTTCGAGACCTCCTTGTGGCTATTTGGACCTCCCTTGTGTTCAAATAGACCTCCCTTTGTCCCTGCAGAGACCTTTACATGTCCTCACGGACCTCCTCCGTGTCCTTTAAGACCTCCCCTTGTCGAGATCTAGCAGCTTAGACCTCCCTTGATGAGATCTAGCCGCTCGAGACCTCCCCTTGTGGAGATCTAGCCGCTCAGACCTCCCTTGTCGAGATCTAGCCGCTCAGACCTCCCCTTGTCGAGATCTAGCCGCTCAGACCTCCCTTGATGAGATCTAGCCGCTCGAGACCTCCCTTGATGAGATCTAGCCGCTCAGACCTCCCTTGTCGAGATCTAGCCGCTCAGACCTCCCTTGATGAGATCTAGCCGCTCAGACCTCCCTTGTTGAGATCTAGCCGCTCAGACCTCCCTTGTCGAGATCTAGCCGCTCAGACCTCCCTTGATGAGATCTAGCCGCTCAGACCTCCCTTGTTGAGATCTAGCCGCTCAGACCTCCCTTGTTGAGATCTAGCCGCTCAGACCTCCCCTTGTCGAGATCTAGCCGCTTAGACCTCCCTTGATGAGATCTAGCCGCTCAGACCTCCCTTGTTGAGATCTAGCCGCTCGAGACCTCCCTTGTTGAGATCTAGCCGCTCAGACCTCCCTTGTTGAGATCTAGCCGCTCGAGACCTCCCTTGTTGAGATCTAGCCGCTCAGACCTCCCTTGTTGAGATCTAGCCGCTCGAGACCTCCTTGTTAGGATCGGCCTTTAGGACCTCCTCTCTAGAGATCTTAGCCGTCGAGTTCTCCTTTAGTGGGATCCAAGGTTCCGACCTCCTTAGGTCAAGACCTCCTCCTCGGCCCTTCTTTGGTCTTTTGTAAAACCACCCTCCTAACCTTGAATATTCCTGTTGGTCAGGACCTCCCTGCGCCCTTTGATCTGGACCGTTGAGGTCCTCCCCTTTGAGATCTTGACCGTTAGATCTCCCTTTTGGAGATCTACTCGTCAGGACCTCCCTGCGCCCTTTGATCTGGACCGTTGAGGTCCTCCCCTTTGAGATCTTGACCGTTAGATCTCCCTTTTGGAGATCTACTCGTCAGGACCTCCCTGCGCCCTTTGATCTGGACCGTTGAGGTCCTCCCCTTGAAATCTTGACCCTTAGACCTCCCTTGTGCAGGTCCGAGTGTCAGGGCCTCCTCATTGTGAGCTTTGAGGACCTCTTGACCAGGGCCTCTTCTTGAGTCCTTGGACCTCCTGTCCAGGACCTCCCCCTTTGAGTGTCTTGGACCTCTTGCCTAGGACCTCGCGGTGGTCTTTGGCGGGAATGACCCTTTTTCGGTGAGGCCACCTCTTTGACCAGTGTGCACCCTTTTTGACTGGCCCCACTTGCCAGCCCCTCTTCACCTTGTAATTATGCTCTTGCCTCGAACTCATGCGCATTTAATAGGTGTCGGGTCACATTAAATCTGATCCCATCTGAGGTACTTTATTTCAATTCTTTTGGGCAAGCCCTGCCCAAGTAGTCCCGATTGCCAACACGTCTCTAGGTTTCCTTGTGGTGCACACCACGAACTCCGGATATATTTAGCCTGGGATGGCAGGCCTTTGTAATCTTTGCTCATTTCTTCCTTTCCTGCCTCCTCTGCTCGGTTCTTCCTTGCATAAGACCCTCCCAGAGCTCTTTGAGGGTGTTAAGCCTCTTGGTTTCCTTTTGGCTGAGTTGGTTTGAGTTCCTTTTGGTTCTTTTGTTGTTCTCGGCTTAGTGTGGTTTTGCTTATTTGGTTCTCTTGCGAGCGTGTAGATCACGAGTTCGAGGAGATCTTGGACCCGACTCTTCTTTGCGAAGGCTCTCCTTTGCTAACCAAGGCAAGCCACATACCTCCTTTTGATCATCTTGAACCAAGCTTTGCAAATGTATTTGGTTTAAATTATCATGCATGGCTATGTTTATAAGAAAATGGTTTGGGCTGTAGTTACTTGCCTACTTCTTTGTTATGCCTCCTTTATACCTTGTCTCCATCATGTTGTCATGTTCACCTTGTGAGCCTTAGGGTGGATAATTTAGTTGGTGTTCTTTGTTATTTGCCAACATGGGGGCCGTGGGTCTTATATAGCCTCGCTTAGAAAATGTGGTTTGAGCGTATCATGCTTCATCTCCTATAATCTTGACTAATAAGTTATGAAATGTGTGGTTGGTGCCATTGTTGGCGACTATGGCGGGATGCCTAAGCTGTGTCGTATGTGGTGTGAGACCACTTGGTTAAAATTTGTGTGCGAGGATTGGGTGGTCTTTTGGCATGGGCTAATACAATTGTTTTGCCAAGGCAAGAAGGCGGGGAGTGAGTAGTGGGTCTTTGTGCACCTTTGGTTTGTGGAAGTCTTGCCTTAGCACATTTAAGGACTTCACTTTGTATCTGTCGGTGGGCCAATTAGTGCAACCACAAGATCATTTTATGGGAATGGTGCAGGCTGAATAATTAGCAATGAGATGGCTTGGGGCTGTTTTGGTTGGCGTGTGATTAGTTGGCGCAAGAGGGCACCCCATAACCTGTGGTTTCTAGACCCTTTGGAGGATTACGAAACCTTAGCGGGCAGCCCTAGTCGAGTTCAAAGCTTTGTAAAGGCCTTGCAGCGCTCTCTAGGCTGCTCACCTTAGGAAGTGAGCAAGGGTGACGGAACCCATCCGCTAGAGATCGTGGATTGTGGGTAAGTTGTACACCTCTGCGAGTAAAAGATCTATTGAATAGCCAAGTCCTTGGTCATGGACATGCTTTCGGTGAAATGGTGCAAGGGTAGATGTTTCAAAAACTTGTGCCCTTGGACACTTCCGCGAGATGCTTTGGCTTTGCCTCGAAGAGACCTTGGCCGGCTCGAGAGGGGTCAAGGTTGGCTCGATAGTGGTCGGGGTTGGTTGGGACCTCTGGAATGGGTGTTCAGGTGGGTTTTGGGTGAGGACACAGCCTTTGGTGTGATCAGACCTCCCCAATTTTTGGTCAGTGGTAGTGAGTTGGTGCTCACACCACCTTTTATTAAAACATCAAAAGTATTATGTATTATGGTTTTACCTTGCGCCTTTCAATCTATTATTGCTATTATTGTCAAATTTGGCTTTGCAAACTAACCATCTGACTCTCCATTGGTAAGTCCTTGCATGAATGTTATTGCATTTTTGCTCTCTGTGACTTCTTGAGTACATTCAAGTACTCATGGCTTAAGCCACAATGTCCAAAGCAGATTATGAGGATGACCAAGTGCGAGGCGGTCTGGACCTCTTCGAGGAGAATTCTTGACGACTAAGATGCCTAGGGCGTCCTCCACCCGACGACTGTGGTGCTTGTTGGATGGCCTGCGTGTTTTGGTGTTTGAGCCCTAAAGCTCCTTATGCATGATTGTAAGTCCTCGTTGGTTTTGTAAGCCCTCGGTGGCGAGACCTCTTGTTAACAAGCTTGACCATAAGGTCCTAGTATATAAAGTTTAATTTATGCCTTCATCTTTGTTTGACCTCGTGGTTGTGGTATTGGCTTGTGTTCTTGTGCGAGCTAGCTCGATTGTCTGGGACTAGCTCGGATGCAGGCGGGACCACCGGGAGGTCCTCGGGACTTTCTTTGGGAGGTCTGCGGACCTCTCTTGGTGATGTGCTGGAGGTGCTCTGCAGGCGGTGGCGGCCACGACCTCGGGAGGTCCTCAAGACCTCTGGGAGGTGATCTTGAGACAAGACCTCCAGGGAGGTCCATAAGACCTCTGGGAGGTCTGGCAGAACCTCCTCGGTAAGCTCCATGCGGTGCTACCACATCCTTCGTGGTGACTTGGCAAAAAAAAAATGGTCCTCCGGGACCTCTTGCGGTACATCACGGGTTGGGTCGTCACGGTTGGTATCGAGCCTAGGTGGTCAGGGGCGTGGCCATAGGCGAAAAAAGTCGATTTAGTTTTTATCCAAAAGTTATTTTCTAAAGCAAGTCAACTTAAAATTTGTTTAGTAGTTCTTTCCTTGTCTTTGGTTCTATCTTGCCCTTATCACCTTAAAATCTTTTCTTGTCTGTTCTACTCTCATCTTAACTCCTCCTTAGTTCCCTTATCTTATCTCTCTTTGGAACCTTGATTTTGAATCTAACTTGACTTCCTTGCCTTTATAACTTCAATAGGGCCGATTGTAGAAAGGTTAGGATTAGTGGTCCTATTACGAGTCTCGCTTAGCTTGGGTCTTGAAGACCTCTGTTTTGAAGCTTCATTGCCTCTTTTGGCCTCCTGGCCTTTTGGTTCTCTCTTGGGTTAACCAAGTCACCCCTAATAAATGCCCTATCTTTATTTCTCTGTATCCTCTTACCCTTTATGCTTTCCTTCTTACCTATTAAACCTTTAGAGTTTTGTCGAGATAGTGCAGACTCGGCGATCCACAAGTCGAGGTGAGCCCCAGAGCAGTTGCCTCCACCCCCACCTCCTCCGATGGCGACAGAGACCGGGTTTTGGGCGGTTTATGGCGGCACAAGCTCGGATGATGAGCTCTATGATGCGAGAATATGAACGAGATCATGGCTCAACAAAGCGGACCACCAATGCTTTACTTGCCATGATGAGTCGAGAATAGTCGGTGCGGCAGCGCCACCACCTCCACCCCGGCTCACCCTCAATCAAAGTGTCGAGTTCATGAAGACACGCCCGGCTACATTCGAGCTCTCCAGAGCCTTTAGATCTGAGATGATTGGCTGAGATCAACAGAGAAGAAGTTGGATATTGCTCATTGTGAAGACAGGGAGAAGTTTTGTTTGCCTCACATCAAGCTGGAAGGACTGCGGTGAGTGGTGGGACACATTTTGTGCCTCACATCTTGACCCCGGAGGATCTCTTGGGCAGAGTTCTCTGCAGCTTTTCGCCACTCCCATGTCCCTGATGGGAAGGTAGAGATGAAAAAGGAAGAGTTTAGAGAGCTCAAGCAAGGCAGCATGTCAGTAAGTGAGTATCTCACTAAGTTCACTCAATTGTCGCGTTATGCTCGCGAAGATGTGGCTACGGATGATCTTGTGGCGAAGCGTTTTAGCGAGCCTCCATCGGCTTAAAAGTTCAAGTTGTGAGCAACGATTATCACGATTTCCAGCATATGGTGAACAAGGCAATGCTCATTGAGGAATCCGAAGAGAACTCTCTGAGTCCTACAAGAGAAAGGTGCCACCCTCGGTGCTCGGCAAAGACCTCCCGGCTCCACAAAGCTTTTGTGCAGTACCAACCCAGCGCCAAGGACCTCTGGACCTTCGGGACCTCTGCCAAGACCTCCCTTGGTGTCCTGCTCAGCGCCGCATCACTAGCAGCACCAAGACAACCCCAACGACCTCCACAGCAACTGGGATCACCTGCTTCAAGTGTCACCAAGTGGGGCATTTTGCTAATCAATGCCCACTAAAGGCAGAGCCAACCACCAAGACCTCTACTTGGGACCTCCCTCGGCCAAGACCCTCAGTCGCAGGACCTCCTCAAGCCAGAACCTCCCAAACTTTTGGAAGGGGCCGTGTGAACCATGTGGCAGTGGAAGAAGCACAGACCTCCTCAGACGTGGTACTAGGTATGTTCCTAGTAAATTCGGTGCCAGCTGCAGTTTTATTTGACTCTGGAGCTTCCCATTCGTTTATTTCTCGGAGTTTTCTTTGCAAAGCACCGGTTTGAGTTGTTGCTCTTAAGTCTACCTTGTTGGTTCAATCCCGGCTCGAGAACTAAGCACGAACCAGGGTTGTCCACAAGTGAAAATGGTCATAGAAGGAGTAAATTTCTAGCCAACCTTATCCTTTTGGACACGGGTCCCTAGATGTGATTTTGGGCATGGGTGGCTAGCTAACCACCATGCCATGTTGGATTGTAGTGGCAAAAGTATCTCTTTGACCAGCCCTAGTGGTGCCCTTTGTGAAGTTTTCGGCCACCTCGGAGAAACTCCAAGGAGCCCTATCTTGTAGTGCTCAAGTTCAAGTTTTGGAGGATGTCCTGTTGTTAAAGAATTTGTGGATGTGTTCCTGATGAGCTCCAGGGAATGCCCCAGACAGAGACCTTGAGTTTGTCATAAACCTTGTCCCGAGGGACCTCCCCATCTCCAAAAGGCCTCTGATTGCATGTTGATGATCATGTGGAGTTAAGCAGTTGGAAGACTTGCGAGCAAGGGTTTTATTAGACCTAGCTCCTCACCTTGGGGAGCCCAGTGATTTTGTGCCTAAAGGATGGCACTCAAAGGATGTGTGTGGACTACATAGCTCTCAATGATGTCACCATCAAGAACAAGTATCCTTTGCCAAGAATTGATGATTTATTTGATCAATTGAAGGGAATTCTTGTGTTTTCAAGATAGATTTGAGAACGAGGATATCACCGACTTAAGATTACAAGGAAGACATCCTAAGACAGCTTTTTCAACTAGGTATGGGTTATTTGAATTCCTTTGTTATGTCTTTTGGGCTGACCAATGCCCTGCCTATTTCATGAATTTGATGAACCGAGTGTTCATGGAGTACCTAGACAAGTTTGTCATTGTCTTTATTGTGACATTCTAGTGTACTCCAAGAGTGAAGAGGAGCATACAAGCCATCTCTTTTCGGTTTTGGAAAAGTGAGAGCTCATCGACTTTTGCCAAATTTAGTAAGTGTGAGTTTTGGCTAAAAGAAGTGGTCTTTTGGGGCATGTTTTGTCAAAAGAAGGAGTGTCATCAACCTAGTAAGGTTCAAGATGTGCTCAATTGGGAACCCCCTAGGACCGTGCCTCAAGTTGAAGTTTTTCTTGGCATGGCGGTTATTCTGAAAGGTTTATTGAAGGCTTCTCCGGATTGCAAAACCTCTCACTCATTTGTTAAAGAAAGAAAAAAGTTCCTTTGGACCTCAGTTGTGAGCAGAGCTTCCAAGAGCTCAAGAGAAAGTTGACCTCTGCCCGATTTTGGTTCTTCGGATGTCGGGAAAGATTTGAAGTTTATTGTGATGCGTCAAAGCAAGGACTTGGCTGTGCTCTAATGCAGGAGACAGAAAAGTGGTAACTTACGCTTCAAGGCAGTGAAGCCTCATGAAGCAAACTACCCTACTCATGACCTAGAGTTGGTGCTGTGGTTCATGCCTTAAAATTTAGCGCCATTACCTCATTGGTAATAGGTGTGAAATTTACTTGACCTAAAAGCCTAAAGTACATCTTTACACAAGCGGTTTGAATTTGAGGCGAGAGAAGGTGGCTTGAGCTTATTAAGGACTACAATGTGGGAATTCACTACCACCCAGGCAAGGCCAATGTGGTGGCAGATGCTTTGAGCAGAAAAGTTTATGTCAATACTTTGATGGTTAAGGAGAGCCAATGTGAGAACCTGGGGTATTTAACTTGTAATACTTAACCATAAAGATGATTTAAGCATTACAAATCAAATATCACGATTCTCGGCGCATATGTACTTCCCAGAATGCAGTACACATACCCCATACAAAAATTAAGCATCAACTCCATTCAATCACATAGAATCCAAAATACGACATAACCATCCAAAAGACATACAGTATATAGTTATTACAAACGGGCCGACCGGCCAAATTCAACTAAAGAGTTAACATAACAGCGGAAGCAAATGGCCATAAGATGGCAACAACAAAAGTCGATCAGTGTGCCATAACCCCCAAGGCAACCAATCAAGCACGCCACCAACCTAGTCCTCGTAGCCGAAGCACATCTCACAAAAGTACAACCCTTTGGGTTCCACTTCCTCCTCTGCAACAATTTAATTTAGAGCAAAGCAAATGAGTACAATAAATTGTTTATTGTACTGCATAAGGCGGCGTGTGAGATAACAGACACGATATTTAGCTACATGCAAGCTTTATTTCAGTGGAGGAAGGCTCTAGACTTACTTTTAGCATAAAGCAAGTTTTCATTTGCAATAATGTAATAGATTTAAAGCAATTTAACAAACTGAATTTAAAGCTTGAAATAACAGCGAGTAATAATAAATAAAAGGTAACAACAACCTGAAAGTGACTAACCCAATAGTCACCACAACAATAGCATGAACTCCCCGTTCATACCACCCACATCAAGTTTTAATTAAGAATTCCAAATTGTTTAGTCTAACTCCTGCAAATCCAATTCCAAGCGTGTCCATAACCTAGGACGAGGCTATTCGAATAGTTTTAACCCTGCAGGGGTGTACCTCTGTACCCACATGTCAGACCGCCTTTTCGCCTCTAGAATTAGCACACTTCCTTTGGTATGCCGGCACGGCTAAGTCCTACGAGACATTTCCAATGGATCGAGCTAATTAAATCGCGACAACCCGTGAGTAGGGCCTTGCCAAGCCCGACCTAAGCAGCTGCGGGTGCTCCCATCCTTACAAAAACATTTTTACCACTGCGACCCCCAATTAACACCCCCAAAGTACTAAGTCAAGAGGGTCCCATATCCCTCTCATGTGGTTATACTAATTATGCTTGGTTTTGGTGAAACAAGATGTTAGGTCCTTGTTGACCGGGCAAGACATACACAAACCCAATATACCACCATCCAACCACTTGCCCAAGTCTGAATCATTTTATTTGCACTTTTAGTTTTCAAAGTAATTTAGCACAAGGTGCTGATCAAAAAGTAATAAAATGATTTGTGTGATCAAGGTTATCGACTAAGTCGATAACAGCCCAATCTAACGATAACTAAGCATTTCTAAGCATGACATCAAGAACAAATAAAGAGCATATTTAAATCACGGGCTCTAATTCACCAGCGATGTTAATAACTTATGGTTTGTGGCAGGGGATAACAATTTAGAGGCAACAATGCAATAGGAATAACTACCTCTAAGCGACAAAATTAATTTGACACAAGAGCATGCATACATATTGTTGAAACAAAGTAATAGATTTGAAAGTAATAGGACTTAAGCATGATCAAACTGCTTGCCTGGCTGCTGTTGCTCAATTTGTTGCGCGGAGGGTCACTCTCGGGATTACCACAAATGTCGAAACCCTAACGAAAGAAGCGAAAAAGAACCGATAAAAACGAATAACTCCAAAAAGGCGCAGAAATTCAAAGTCATCCAAAAATTATGAAAAATTCACAGAAGGTAGATCATGATTTTGTATGAATTTAGCAACAAGAATCATTTCATTTGGATGTTCTAAGCAAAAGTTATAACAGTTTGAATACCAGTTTTCAGGAAAATCCCATTTTAATTGTAATCGGTTACTGTTCATGCAATTTAAATACTTGGCGAAAATTTCCAGAACAGTGGTGCACTTGAAATTTTTATGACATGCAGAGCTCCCCATGAGATGAACAAGGGAATTGGATTCACCTCATCTGGAGCTAAGATGATTTTTCTACAATTTTTCTAAGTTGTAAAGTAGTACTTTAGTTACATGCATAATGAGATTTTTAACAACAGTACCAAGTTGATAACCTACTTTACAATAAACTACAGTAACAGAGGATTCTAACAAAATTGAGTTTACTCTATTTGGATTTACAAAGAAATACTTATGCATTTACAAAGTTAGAGCAATTTTAGTGCATCAATAATACTAAATATAAAGGAATTTTACTAAAATTGTTTTCTGTAACAACAACATGGTCCAATTCATTTTTGCATTAAAGTACATGTAAATATGAGACTAACAAAATTTGAATCATCTATTTTGGAGCTATTTGAATTACTTATACAATTTTGAAATTTAAACAATTTTTAGGTTTGCAAATAAAGCATTTCAGAAATTACATATACAAAGAATACTCTTAACACCCAGCCCAACCTAGCCACAGAGGTGACAAAGCGGGACGGGGTCAAAGCTTGACCTAGTCAACTCGACCCGGCCAGGAAGGTGACCAGCGTATTCTCAAACTCGCCTTCCAAGTCCAAAGATGGATTTCCAACATAAGTGCTAAGAAATCGTTTTACTTAAGAAGCGTAATATATAACTACTCAATCTCTAAACCCGGCTACTCGGGCCCACGGTAAGTGAAGTATTAGGGTGGTTAAAACGCGTGCTTAAAACTAATCATCATTTTCTTAACCTAATCGCTAGCTTTGTCGGACGCTCCAGACAGAGAGAGAAACCGACCTTGTATGTATGAGCTTTCGCCGCCGGTCTTGTGAGGTTCAGGCTCGGCGGCAGCGTGGCAGATCATAAGGAGAAATCATGCTCACCAAGGGTGGCGCGGAGTCCACAGTCGCCGGAGTCGTAGCGCGGTGGCAGGCGGAGGCGGCCAGGCGGCACACGGGAGAAAGCTTCTGAGCGGCGAGGGAGCTCGAGGAAGGGCAGCAGCACGCCGCCTCGCCACGAGGACCGAATCAAGCTCGAGCAAGGCGGAGCGGCGCTGCAGTGGCAGTGCAGCGGTGGCGGCTCACCGCAGATGGGGAAGGCGGCGGCGCGAGGCTAAAACTGAACCAAAGTCCGATTAAGCCGGTGGGGGGCCGAAAAGGACTAGGCGAAGCTCCCGGACAAGGTTAGAGGCCTGGGCTTCTGGAGGTGAGGATGATAGCAAGAGTGGCGGGTGCGCTTTGGGCCAGCGGGGAGCACAGTTCGCCCAGTTCCTACAAGCAGGGCGAAGGCTCCAATAGCGAAAATGGAGAAAGCGATAAAGGAAGGGGCGAGGACAAGGCGGTGAGCACTTCACACGAGCACGAGGCGAGGCTTCCCTCTCCTCGGCGGAGGAGAAGTGAAGGAGAATGGGGCACCGAGGGGTGTTATGCTCGGGCGAGGCCGGACATGAAGCGGCGTGAGCATCTGGAGCTAGGGATTGGTTTCTGAGGCGGTGGATGAGCGCCGTGGCCAGTCTTGGCGGGCGCTCGAGCTCCCATGGCGCGTGGCGCCTGAGCTCTGCTCTGCGCTAAGCGCGAGGAGAGGCAGGGTGACAGTCCGGGCCCAGCGGCCTTGATGACTCAACATGGCGTGCGATCGCGTGAAAAAGGCGCGGAGGCGGACCGTTGGATCAAGATCCAGCGATCGATATGCGCAAGTGATTTATAACGATCCAAAGCGGTATGCAATCTCGATCGTTGATGTTTCATCAAGCGGCTGCATGCGATCGTGGTTTAGGCGGTTGGGCGAGCCAAATCGGCTCGGGTCGGAGCCGAGTCGGAGTGTGGTCGAGCAGTTGAGCAGTGCTTTGAGGTTTTGATTTAAAAAGGCTGAGTAGTTTGGGAATTTTTGGAGTATCTCCGAAACTCCAAAATTTCGAAATTTTATGGAAGCTTTCTGGATAAGTGAACAACCTTGTGTAATTTTTCCAGGATTTTTCATGCAATGAATTAATCTCCAGAAAATCCACAAGCTGCTGAGCTAGGGTTTGACCAGAATTCAAATAGGTTTGACTAGCCCAATAGAAATAGCAAACAAAATCTAAAAATTATAAGATTTTGCAGAGGGGTTACTAGGTTGATCAAGATGATAGTAAAAATATTTCTTGGGGATGATCATGACATTTGATCATAGAGTTTTAAGGTTGACTACTTCCTTCAATCAAACATTGTGTTAAAGGAAATAGGAATTACTAGGAAAGATTTTCTAGAATACTACAAATGACATCATGAGGCATCAGAAGTTTTAAAATATCCTCATTTCATCACATTCAAATACACATCATTAGTTTGGGATGTTACAATTCTCCCCCCCTTACAAAAGATCTCGACCCGAGATCTGGGTAGGTCGAATACTGGATAGGAAGGTGCTAACAGCTTACACAACATCTGCTGTCTTGATTTCCTTTAAAGATAGTGCTGGGATATCCTAAACAAGGTTACAAGGAGTGGTTACAACATTTTCTTTACCATTGCTTTGCTTAACCTTTCCTTTCTTGATTCGAAGGCACTAAGCAGAAATAAAAAGATCTGGATAATCCTTCCGCATAAGGTCTTCTCGCTCCCAAGTTGCTTCATCCTCGGAATGATTTGCCCACTGAATTTTAAGGAACTTAATAGTACGATTCCTCGTCCTTCGTTCCGCTTCCTCAAGGATACGAAAAGGACGCTCACTGTAGGTCAGATCCTCTTGCACATCAAGACCTTCCAAAGGAGCTTGTTCAGTAGGAACACGAAGGCACTTCTTCAGCTGGGATACATGGAACACATTGTGTACCCCGGAAAGTGCAGCGGGTAAGTCTAACTTGTATGCCACAGCTCCCTCTTCTCAATAATGCGGAAGGGTCCGACATCTGAGGGCTAACTTGCCTTTGGCCAAATCGTCGAGTGCCCTTCAAGGGAGTGACTTTGAGATATACAAAATCATTAGGCTTGAAACTCAACTCACGGCAGCGACGATCTGCATAACTCTTACATCGTGATTGAGCCGTGCGCAAAGTGAGCTTGTATCAATCGAACATGGTCTTGACCTCTTGGATCGAGTCCGGACCAAAGCGGTCTTTCACCGATTCGACCAATTCAAAGAGTCCTACATTTCCTCCCATATAGTGCCTCAAATGGTGCCATGCCAAGACTAGCTTGAAAATTGTTGTTGTAGGAAAACTTCGTGAAAAGGTAAACACTTCTCCCAATTTTTCCCATAGGAGATGACACAAGCGAACATATCTTCCAAAACTTGATTTACCCTCTCGGTTTGGCCATCGGTTTGAGGTGGTAGCGATCTTGAAAAGAAAAGCGAGTCCCCATAGCTTCATGCAAGTGTTTCCAAAATCGGCGGTGAAGAGGAACGCGATCTGAAATAATGGTCTTTGGCACCCCATGCAAGCATACGATCACGGGATATATAGAGATCCGCCAAATGACTCGCTTGAGATCAGCACGCCTGGGAAGAAAATGGGCTACTTTTGTCAACGATCAATGATAACCCATATGGCATCTTTCCTGCTGAGGTCGAGGTAGACCGGTGATGAAATCCATCCCAATGGAGTCCACTTCCACTCGGGGAATGGGAAGGGGCTGCAACATACCTGCTGGTCGCTGATGCTCGGCCTTTACTCGGCGACATCGTCGCTTTTCGGCAACAAATTTTGCAATTTCCGCTTCATTGGGTCCACGGAATCTCGGCGGATGTCTTGATACATCTTCGTGGCCCGGGATGAATGGACAAAGGAGAGTCATGGGCCTCGCGGAGGATTAAGTCCGCAATTCCACAACCTTGAACAACAAGGCGTGATCCGAACCATCGACACCATGGTCATCTTGAGAAAAGCACTTAGCTATTCCACTTTTAATATTTTGCTTGATTTGACTCACACCTTTATCTGTTTGTTGAGCAGCCTTAATCGATCTTCAATGTTGGTTGCACAACCAAAGTAGTGAGCAAACCATGCTCAACCACCTCAAGTTGAGCCGCTGAAATTCTTCATGAAGGGCGATTCTTTGTTCCTTGATCATCAAGGTATTGCAATAAACCTTGCGGCGAGAGCATCGGCCACAACATTAGCTTTGCGGGATGATATTGGATACCCATATCATAATCCTTGATCAATTCCAACCACCTTCTTTGCCTAAGGTTCAGATCCGGTTGGGTGAACAAGTACTTCAAACTCTTGTGATCGAATACGCCATAGCGATTACCGATGAGGTATTGTCGCCAAATCTTGATGCATGAACCACAGCTAACTCCAAATCATGAGTTGGATAATTGAGTTCATGTGGCCTCAATTGCCTTGATGTATAAGCCACAACCTTGCCCTCTTGCATAAGGACACAACCGAGTCCACGGCGAAAGCATCACAATAAATGTCGAAGCTGCGGTGGACATCGGGAGAACAAGAAGCTGGAGCTGTGGTCAACCTCTTCTTGAGCTCTTGGAAACTCTTTTCACACTCGGCGGACCACTCATACTTCTTATCTTTCTTGAGCAATTCTGTCATTGGCTTTGCAATCTTGGAGAAGTTCGAATAAGCGGCGATAATACCCATAAGCAGAAAACTCCTCCGTCGATCCAGCGACTTGGGCTGACCCCATGAGAGCACATCACTGACTTTACTAGGATCAACAGCGATGCCTTTAGCTGAAAGAATATGACCCAAGAATGCCACTTCATTCAACCAAAACTCACACTTGCTGAACTTAGCATAGAGTTGATGTCATGAAGTTTTCCCAACACTAACTTCAAATGTTAAGCATGTTCTTCATCATTCTTGAGTAGATAAGAATATCATCAATAAAGACCACCACAAACTTGTCCAAATACTCCATGAATACCATATTCATAAGATTCATGAAAAGAGCAGGAGCATTGGTCAAACCAAAAGACATGACTGTATACTCATACAATCCATAGCGGGTGGAAAAAGCTGTCTTCGGAATATCCTCAGGCCTGATCCGGACTTGATGGTAGCCCAACCTCAAATCAATCTTAGAGAATACCGGGTCTTAGGTCAATTGATCGAAAAGGTCATCAATCCGGGGCAATGGGTACTTGTTCTTCACCGTCCACGACATTCAATGGGCGGTAATCAACACACATCCGCAGAGTCTTGTCTTTCTTCTTTACAAAGATCACAGGACAGCCCCACGGTGATGAGCTTGGGCGAATGAAACCCTTTGCTTGAAGCTCTCCAATTTGCTTCTTCAGCTCCTCGAACTCATTTGGAGGCATTCGGTACGGCCTCTTGGAAATCGGGGCGGTACCGGGCAGCAACTCAATGACAAACTTCGATGTCACGGATGGAGGCATCCACAGGCAATTCTTGGAAACACATCGTGAAGTCACATACTATTGGAACTTCATGAATCTCCATAGTTGGCTTTGCTTGAGTGCATAAAGGTGTGGTTCTTGCGGCTTGAATACCAACTTGCTCGCCGGATGGACTTGTGAGAGTGATGAACTTTCTGGCACAATCAATTTGCCCCAAGTGTTGAGACAACCAATCCATGCCAAGTATCACATCCAAGTTTGCTGAATCAATGAGGATGAGGTTTGCCAAGAATCCCACTCCTCCAATGTCGATAGAAACATCCCGACATTCATATTCAGCTCTCATTACCGACCCCGGAGAATGAACAATCAAAGGCACATGCATAAGTACAACAGGAAGATCACTAAATGCAGCAAATGACTTGGATATAAAAGAATGCGAAGCTCCAGAATCAAATAAAACTGTAGCTGGTTGAGAATTAACAAGAAGCGTACCCAACACGACGTCGGGTGCCTCCTGAGCCTCCTCGGCCGAGATGTGGTTGACTCGACCGCTGCCCACATTCTGGGCCTTCTGATGAACCTTCTGCTCATGGTTATTTCCTTGCCGCGCCCTCCATTAGGGCGAGGGGCGCTCGATCTTCTTAGGGCAATTATTAGCATAATGCCTTGTTGTTCTGAAAGAAGCGGTGACATCGGCGGCTGAATTTGAGGGCCTCCTTGCTGGCTCGCGGTGCGTGGTGAGACACGACTGCGGTGGGCGTGGTACAAGCGCCGGTGCCCTCGGTGGTGCTGAAGTATGAGAGTGATGCACGGGGCTTGCCCGCCATAAGATCGAGGAGCATAGGCCTTTGTAGATTTGTAGGCCTCCACTTGCGCTGCGAGAATCACCAAGCGCCCTTGCCTTGTGCTCGGCAACAATGGCCTTGTCAACTAGTGGTGAAAGTCGGAAAATCAACAATAGATAGCTTGTCACAGAAGCTCCTCGGACAAGCCATCCATAAACTTCTCTGTTTTGCCTCATCGGTGGGCACCTCCTCGGGAGCATAAGCGGGAGAGGTGGTTGAAGTCGTGGAGGTACTCGGTCCGCAGTCTGCGCCTGGCAGCGCGAAGAACTCCTTCTTCTTTATCTTCATCACTCCAGTGAACATGAGCCAGCAGGGAAGCGATCTGGAACTCGGCCCAAATGTGACCCGGCCCTCGGGCTGCATGGCGAAATTCTCCCACCATGAGAGAGCTGCCCCCTCCGGTGATGGGAGGCAAAGCGCCTTCTCGTGCTCCGGCAGCAGGGCAACATCGAGCTTCCGCTCGGCGAGGCGCAACCAATCATCCGCATCAAGTGGGTCCTCGGACCCGAGAAGGTAGGTGGGCGTGTGCGAAGAACTCTGAAGTCCCCGTGATGGTGGCCACCTCCTCCTCCTCGATCCGGGCGCCCGGCTAAGTTGGAGGTGTTCAGGCGATCGCCTCCGGGATCCTCGTCGATCCATGCGATTCCGCTCGTCTGGCGAGAACCTCAGCCATGGTCGGAGGAGGTGGAAGCTCCTCATCCGACCATCGAGTGACCACAGCTCTGCGTGTTCGACCAGCCATCTGTTTCATCAAGGCGGGTTAGCAACAAAAACCGAAAACTAGAGAAGCAAAGTAGCAAGAGGTAAGCTATTGACTAGGAAATGATCTATTACCTAACCCAATTTCAACCATATAACCAGCAAGAAATGAACTCCAACAATTACAAGAAGACATAAGATCCAAACCAAAGTTTACAAGACACAAGATTCAACTTCCGATGCGACTAACTTGTATTGAATGAACAAGTAATCGTTTTGAAGACAATTTCAGAACGCATCTCAAGTCTTATCGGATCTAAAACCATGATAAAAACCCTCTAAGGGTCGTCAAACATTACCTATCTTATATCACATCTTACCCTCTTAACCCAACAAGTTTTAGTTGAATTTTCCTCTCATTTTATCCCTAACGAAGAACTAGGTGCTTGCTGTCCAGATTTTATATCTAAGCCCCAAGCTGAATTTTCCAACTCCAAAAGCTTCTAATATCCTCTAAAAGACAGCCAACACTTCAATTTTAAAACACTCATTGAACCTAAAACCGATATTAGCGGTAACAACTATCTTTGGAAGGGAGATAAGAGGAAACAACTTTTTAAAACTTAACTAGAACAAGGTGAGAGGAGCGGGCTAAGATAGGTAAGGAGTAAAATCTGAGAGCTTACTTAAGTTTTTATAAACCATTTGACATTTTGAAACTAAGTTTTTCAAAATAACCTAATGACGACTAAGCTAGTGGCTTCTATGATTAGCATGGCTCTGATACCAACTTTTGTGAGAACCCGGGGTATTTAACTTGTAATACTTAACCATAAAGATGATTTAAGCATTACAAATCAAATATCACGATTCTCGTAGCATATGTACTTCCCGAATGCGGTACACATACCCCATACAAAAATTAAGCATCAACTCCATTCAATCACATAGAATCCAAAATACGACATAACCATCCAAAAGACATACGGTATATAGTTATTACAAGCGGGCGACCGGCCAAATTCAACTAAAGAGTTAACATAGCAGCGGAAGCAAATGGCCATAAGATGGCAACAACAAAAAGTCGTCGATGTGCCATAACCCCCAAGGCAACCAATCAAGCACGCCACCAACCTAGTCCTCGTGGCGAAGCACATCTCACAAAAGTACAACCCTTTGGGTTCCACTTCCTCCTCTGCAACAATTTAATTTAGAGCAAAGCAAATGAGTACAATAAATTGTTTATTGTACTACATAAGGCGGCGTGTGAGATAACAGACACGATATTTAGCTACATGCAAGCTTTATTTCAGTGGAGGAAGGCTCTAGACTTACTTTTAGCATAAAGCAAGTTTTCATTTGCAATAATGTAATAGATTTAAAGCAATTTAACAAACTGAATTTAAAGCTTGAAATAACAGCGAGTAATAATAAATAAAAGGTAACAACAACCTGAAAGTGACTAACCCAATAGTCACCACAACAATAACATGAACTCCCGTTCATACCACCCACATCAAGTTTTAATTAAGAATTCCAAATTGTTTAGTCTAACTCCTGCAAATCCAATTCCAAGCGTGTCCATAACCTGGGGCGAGGCTATTGAATAGTTTTAACCTGCGGGGTGTACCTCTGTACCCACATGTCGGACCGCCTTTTAGCCTCTAGAATTAGCACACTTCCTTTGGTATGCTGGCACGGCTAAGTCCTCTGAGACATTTCAATGGATCGAGCTAATTAAAGTCGCGACAACCCGGCGGAGTAGGGCCTTGCCCCCGACCTAAGCAACTGCAGGTGCTCCCATCCTTACAAAAACATTTTTACCACTGCGACCCCAATTAACACCCCCAAAGTACTAAGTCAAGAGGTCCCATATCCCTCTCATGTGGTTATACATAATTATGCTTGGTTTTGGTGAAACAAGATGTTAGGTCCTTGTTGACCGGCAAGACATACACAAACCCAATATACCACCATCCAACCACTTGCCCAAGTCTGAATCATTTTATTTGCACTTTTAGTTTTCAAAGTAATTTAGCACAAGGTGCTGATCAAAAAGTAATAAAATGATTTGTGTGATCAAGGTTATCGACTAAGTCGATAACAGCCCAATCTAACGATAACTAAGCATTTCTAAGCATGACATCATAAGAACAAATAAAGAGCATATTTAAATCACGGGCTCTAATTCACCAGCGATGTTAATAACTTATGGTTTGTGGCAGGGGATAACAATTTAGAGCAACAATGCAATAGGAATAACTACCTCTAAGCGACAAAATTAATTTGACACAAGAGCATGCATACATATTGTTGAAACAAAGTAATAGATTTGAAAGTAATAGGACTTAAGCATGATCAAACTGCTTGCCTGGCTGCTGTTGCTCAATTTGTTGCGGAGGTCACTCTCGGGATTACCACAAATGTCGAAACCTAACGAAAGAAGCGAAAAAGAACCGATAAAAGCGAATAACTCCAAAAAGGCAGAAATTCAAAGTCATCCAAAAATTATGAAAAATTCACAGAAGGTAGATCATGATTTTGTATGAATTTAACAACAAGAATCATTTCATTTGGATGTTCTAAGCAAAAGTTATAACAGTTTGAATACCAGTTTTCAGGAAAATCCCATTTTAATTGTAATCGGTTACTGTTCATGCAATTTAAATACTTGGCGAAAATTTCCAGAACAGTGGTGCACTTGAAATTTTATGACATGCAGAGCTCCCCATGAGATGAACAAGGGAATTGGATTCACCTCATCTGGAGCTAAGATGATTTTTCTACAATTTTTCTAAGTTGTAAAAGTAGTACTTTAGTTACATGCATAATGAGATTTTTAACAACAGTACCAAGTTGATAACCTACTTTACAATAAACTACAGTAACAGAGGATTCTAACAAAATTGAGTTTACTCTATTTGGATTTACAAAGAAATACTTATGCATTTACAAAGTTAGAGCAATTTTTAGTGCATCAATAATACTAAATATAAAGGAATTTTACTAAAATTGTTTTCTGTAACAACAACATGGTCCAATTCATTTTTGCATTAAAGTACATGTAAATATGAGACTAACAAAATTTGAATCATCTATTTTGGAGCTATTTGAATTACTTATACAATTTTGAAATTTAAACAATTTTTCAGTTTGCAAATAAAGCATTTGAGAAATTACATATACAAAGAATACTCTTAACACCCAGCCCAACCTAGCCACAGAGGCTGACAAGCGGGACCGGGGTCAAAGCTTGACCTAGTCAACTCTGACCCAGCCCCGAGGGAAGGTGACCCGAAAGCGTATTCTCAAACTACGCCTTCCAAGTCCAAAGATGGATTTCCAACATAAGTGCTAAGGAAATATGTTTTACTTAAGAAGAAGCGTAATATATAACTACTCAATCTCTAAACCGGCTACTCAGGCCCACCAGTAAGTGAAGTATTAGGGTTGGTTAAAAGCGTGCTTAAAACTAATCATCATTTTCTTAACCTAATCGCTAGCTTTGTCGGACGCTCCAGACAGAGAGAACCGACACGTCTTGTGTGCAGCGAACTTCGCCGCCGGTCTTGTGAGGGGTTCTGGCTCGGCGGCGTGGCGGATCTTGCAAGGAGAAATCATGCTCACCAAGGGTGGCGCGGAGTCCTGGTCGCCGGTCGTCGTAGCCATGTGGCCGGGCGGAGGCAGCAGAGCGGCACTGCAGAAAAACTTCTGAGCGACGAAGGAGCTCGAGGAAGGGCAGCAGCACCGCCTCGCCACGAGGACCGAATCCAAGCTCGAGCAAGGCGGAGGCGGCTGCGATGGCAGAATTCAGCAGGTGGCGGCTCACATGCAGATGGGGAAAACGGCGGCGCGAGGCTAAAACTGAACAAAGTCCGATTAAGCCGGTGGGGAGGCCGAAAAGGACTAGTGAAGCTCCCAGACAAGGTTAGAGGCTGGGCTTCGGAGGTGAGGATGATAGCAAGAGTGGCGCGGGTGCGCTCTGGGCAGCGGGAGCACGAGTTCGCCAGTTCCTACAAGCAGGGCGAAGGCTCCAATAAGCGAAAATGGAGAAAGCGATAAAGGAAGGGGCGAGGACAAGGCGGTGAGCACTTCACACAGCAGGCGAGGAGCTTCCCTCTCCTCGGCGGCGAGGAGAAGTGAAGGAGAATGGGGCACCGAGGGGTGTTATGCTCGGGCGGGGCCAGAGCATGAAGCGGCGTGAGCATCTGGAGCTAGGGGATTGGTTTCTGAGGCGGTGGGTGAGCAGCAGTGGCGGAGTCTTGTGAGCGCTCGAGCTCCCATGGCGCGTGGCGCCTGAGCTCTGCTCACTGCCCGGCCTGAGGGAGGCAGGGGCCAGCAGTCCGGGCCCTTGTGTGATGACTCAACATGGCCAGCGATCGCGTGAAAAAGGCGAGGCGGACCGTTGGATCAAGATCCAGCGATCGATATAGCGCAAGTGATTTATAACGATCGAAGCGGTATGCAATCTCGATCGTTGATGTTTCATCAAGCGGCTGCATGCGATCGTGGTTTAGGCGGTTGGACCGAGCCAAGTCGGCTCGGGTCGAACCAGTCGGAGTGTGGTCGAGCAGTTGAGCAGTGCTTTGAGGTTTTGATTTAAAAAGGCTGAGTAGTTTGGGAATTTTGGAGGTATCTCCAAAACTCCAAAAATTCGAAATTTTATAGAAGCTTTCTGGATAAGTGAACAACCTTGTATAATTTTTCCAGGATTTTTCATGCAAGGCATTAATCTCCAGAAAATCCACAAGCTGCTGAGCTAGGGTTTGACCAGAATTCAAATAGGTTTGACTAGCCCAATAGAAATAGCAAACAAAATCTAAAAATTATAAGATTTTGCAGAGGGGTTACTAGGATGATCAAGATGATAGTAAAAATATTTCCTGGGGATGATCATGACATTTGATCATAGAGTTTTAAGGTTGACTACTTCCTTCAATCAAACATTGTGTTAAAGGAAATAGGAATTACTAGGAAAGATTTTCTAGAATACTACAAATGACATCATGAGGCATCAGAAGTTTTAAAATATCCTCATTTCATCACATTCAAACACACATCATTAGTTTGGGATGTTCTGATAACTTTGCCTTGTATGAAGAATTCTTGAAGCTTAGACTTGAGTTAGTGGAAGAAGGGTTTTGGCAACTCTTGAAGTGCAACCTACCTTGCAAAAACAGATCAAGGCAGCCCAAGATGGAGATGCTAGCATCCAAGAGATTAAGACCAACATAAGAGAAGGGAAGGTGCAAGGTTTTCTATGGATGACCTAGGTGCGGTTTGGTTTGATAAGAGGCTCGTGTGCCCAATAACACGGACTCAAGGGTATAATACTTAAAAAGCCCATGAAGCTTTGTATTCTATACATCCGGGAGTTCTGAAAATGTACCAAGATGTCAAGGAATTTTCTTGGTGGCGAAAATGAAGAAGGAGATAGCAGATTTTGTGGCCAAATGTGACACTTGCCAAAAGGTTAAGCGATTGCACCAAAGACACGGAGGACTTTTAGTGCCCTTACCCATACCAGTGGAAGTGGGAAGAGATCGGCATGGATTTTATTCTTGGTTTACCTCGTACCCAAGCTGGTTTTAATTCTATTTGGGTCATAGTGGATAGATTAACAAAAATGGCTCACTTTATTCTGTGAAGACTACTTATTCGGAGACAAGCTAGCGAAATCTACATGGCAAAAGTGGTGTGCCTTCATGGTGTTCCAAAGAAGATAGTCTCAGACGAGAGGATCTCAATTCACCTCCACGTTTTGGCAAAAGCTACATGATGCCTTGGGCACAGAGCCTCAACTTTAGTCTGACATACCACCCTCAAGCAGATGGCCAAGCGAGAGAGTTAACCAAGTCCTTGAGGACATCTTTGAGAGCTTGCGCTCTAGAAAGACAATCTAGTTGGGACAAGATGTTACCATATCGAATTTTCCTATAATAACACTACCAGCGAGTCTCCAAATGTCCCCTTTTGAAGCTATTTATGGGAGAAAGTGTAGGACTCCTTGTCTTGGGCAGAATCGGGTGAAGGCCAAGTTCGTGGCGGGACTTCTTGAAAAGCCGAGGATCAAGTGAGATCAATTAGGGAGAAGTTAAAAGGCGGCCCAAACTAGGCAAAAGAGCTACAGAGATGTTAGGCGTCGAGACCTAACTTTTGTCCCGGGAGACCAGGTCTACCTCAAAGTTTCACCTCTCAAAGGTATCAGCGGTTCGAGTTAGTGGGAAGCTTGCTCCAAGATTTATTGGACCCTTTCGATCCTTGCAGAAGGGGTGAAGTAGCCTACAGTTGGACCTCCTCCTCGGCTTCTTTGGAGTTCACAATGTGTTCCGTGTCACAGTTGAAGAAATGCTTGCGAATGCGGAGGACCAAATGCCTTTAGAAGTGTGGACCTCCAAGAAGACCTCACTTACAGAGAGCACCCCATCAAGATTTTGGGCGTGTCGAGAGAGTTACCGAGCAAGACCACCAAGGCATGCAAGGTGCAATGGAGCAACCACTCCGGCCGAGGCAACATGGGAGCGAGAAGAGGACCTCGGGAAGGAGTTCCCCACCTATTCCCTAGCTCGGCTGAATCTAGGAGTCGAGATTCCCTTAAGAGTGAAGGTTTGTAACGTCCGTTTTCTTTTAAGTCCTTGCCAAGTTTTCAAAATAAAAGTAACCATTTGGCTTTATTGAGAATCCAAAGCTTAACTTTGAGATTTTTTGAATCTGGAGAGTTCAATTGGAATTAATCAAACCTTCACTAAGCTCTTAGTTGGTGTTCCTTGCCGGTTGTAGCTCTCTGTTGTGTCTTCTTTGCTCTTGGGTTCTTTGTGTCCCAGAGCCTCCTGTGTGCCACTGGTTTTGTCTTCTCTTTTAACTTCCTTTGTTGGATTGAATCTCTTTGAGACTCGGACCTCCCTTCTCTCTCTCTCATCTTTCCCCTCTGTTCGGACCCCTCCGTGTTTGGGTTTTCTTGTTAGAACCGGCTCGGGTTGGTGTTTCTAACCTCTTTGGTCTCTTCAAGCCACGCTTGGCTTTGCTTCTTTGGACCTCCTGTGGACCTCTCCACGCCCTCTCGGAACCTCCCGAGTTCTCTTGGGCGCTCGAGTTCCTCTGGACCTCCAGTGCCCCTTTGGGACCTTTCTAGACCTCCTTGTGGCTATTTGGACCTCCCTTGTGTTCAAATAGACCTCCCTTTGTCCTATGAGACCTTTACATGTCCCTCTGGACCTCCTCCGTGTCCTTTAAGACCTCCCCTTGTCGAGATCTAGCAGCTTAGACCTCCCTTGATGAGATCTAGCGCTCGAGACCTCCCCTTGTCGAGATCTAGCCGCTCAGACCTCCCTTGTCGAGATCTAGCACTCGAGACCTCCCTTGATGAGATCTAGCCGCTCAGACCTCCCTTGATGAGATCTAGCCTTTCAGACCTCCCTTGTCGAGATCTAGCCGCTTTCAGACCTCCCTTGATGAGATCTAGCCGCTCAGACCTCCCTTGTTGAGATCTAGCCGCTCAGACCTCCCTTGCCGAGATCTAGCCGCTCGAGACCTCCCTTGATGAGATCTAGCACTCGAGACCTCCCTTGTCGATATCTAGCCCTCAGACCTCCCTTGTTGAGATCTAGCCTTTCAGACCTCCCCTTGCCGAGATCTAGCCGCTCAGACCTCCCTTGATGAGATCTAGCCGCTCGAGACCTCCCTTGATGAGATCTAGCCGCTCAGACCTCCTTGTTGAGATCTAGCCGCTCGAGACCTCCCTTGTTGAGATCTAGCCGCTCAGACCTCCTTGTTGAGATCTAGCCGCTCAGACCTCCCTTGTTGAGATCTAGCGCTCAGACCTCCTTGTTAGGATCGGCCTTTAGGACCTCCTCTCTGGAGATCTTAGGCTGTCGGGTTCTCCTTTAGTGGGATCCAAGGTTCAGAGCCTCCTTAGGTCCAAGACCTCCTCCTCGGCCCTTCTTTGGTCTTTTGTAAAGACCACCCTCCTAACCTTGAATATTCTGTTGGTCGGGACCTCCTGCGCCCTTTGATGCGGACCGTTGAGGTCCTCCCTTTGAGATCTTGACCGTTAGATCTCCCTTTTGGAGATCTACTCGTCAGGACCTCCCTGCGCCCTTTGATCTGGACCGTTGAGGTCCTCCCCTTTGAGATCTTGACCGTTAGATCTCCCTTTTGGAGATCTACTCGTCAGGACCTCCCTGCGCCCTTTGATCTGGACCGTTGAGGTCCTCCCCTTGAAATCTTGACCCTTAGACCTCCCTTGTGCAGGTCCGAGTGTCAGGGCCTCCTCGTTGTGAGCTTTGAGGACCTCTTGACCAGGGCCTCTTCTTGAGTCCTTGGACCTCCTGTCCAGGACCTCCCCCTTTGAGTGTCTTGGACCTCTTGCCCAGGACCTCGCGGTGGTCTTTGGCGGGAATGACCCTTTTTCGGTGAGGCCACCTCTTTGACCCGATGGTGCACCCTTTTGGTAGCCCCACTTGCGGCCCTCTTCACCTTGTAATTATTGCTCTTGCCTCGAGAACTCATGCGCATTTAATAGGTGTCGGGTCACATTAAATCACGGTCCCATCTGAGTACTTTATTTCAATTCTTTTGGGCAAGCCACCTTAAGTAGTCCCGATGCCAACCGTCTCTAGGTTTCCTTGTGGTGCACACCACCAACTCAGGATATATTTAGCACAGGGATGGCGGGCCTTTGTAATCTTTGCTCATTTCTTCCTTTCACTGCCTCCTCTGCTCGGTTCTTCCTTGCATAAGACCCTCCCGGGGAGCTCTTTGAGGCGGTGTTAAGCCTCTTGGTTTCCTTTTGGCTGAGTTGGTTTGAGTTCCTTTTGGTTCTTTTGTTGTTCTCTGGCTTAGTGTGGTTTTGCTTATTTGGTTCTCTTGCGAGCGTGTAGATCACGAGTTCGAGGAGATCTTGGACCCGACTCTTCTTTGCGAAGGCTCTCCTTTGCTTGACCAAGGCAAGCCACAGACCTCCTTTGATCATCTTGAACCAAGCTTTGCAAATGTATTTGGTTTAAATTATCATGCATGGCTATGTTTATAAGAAAATGGTTTGGGCTTTGTAGTTACTTGCCTACTTCATTATGCCTCCTTTATACCTTGTCTCCATCATGTTGTCATGTTCACCTTGTGAGCCTTAGGGTGGATAATTTAGTTGGTGTTCTTTGTTATTTGCCAACATGGGGCCGTGGGTCTTATATAGCCTCGCTTAGAAAATGTGGTTTGGCGTATCATGCTTCATCTCCTATAATCTTGACTAATAAGTTATGAAATGTGTGGTTGGTGCCATTGTTGAGCAGACTATGGCGGGATGCCTAAAATTGTGTCGTGTGGTGTGAGACCACTTGGTTAAAATTTGTGTGCAGGGGTGGGTGGTCTTTTGGCATGGGCTAATACAATTGTTTTGCCAAGGCAAGAAAGGCGAGTGAGTAGTGGGTCTTGTGCACCTTGGTTTGTGAAGTCTTGCCTTAGCACATTTAAGGACTTCACTTTGTATCTGTCGGCTGGGCCAATTAGTGCAACCACAAGATCATTTTATGGGAATAGTGCAGGCTGAATAATTAGCAATGAGATGGCTTGGGGCTGTTTTGGTTGGCGTGTGATTAGATTGGGCGCAGAGGGCACCCATAACCTGTGGTTTCTAGACCCTTTGGAGGGATTCTGAAACCTTAGCGGGCAGCCCTAGTCGAGTTCAAAGCTTTGTAAAAGGCCTTGCGCTCTCTAGGCTGCTCACCTTAGGAAGTGAGCAAGGGTGACGGAACCCATCCGCTAGAGATCGTGGATTGTGGGTAAAGTTGTACACCTCTGCGAGTAAAAGATCTATTGAATAGCCAAGTCCTTGGTCATGGACATGCTTTCGATGAAATGGTGCAAGGGGTAGATGTTTCAAAAACTTGTGCCCTTTGGACACTTCCAGAGATGCTTTGGCTTTGCCTCGAAGAGACCTTGGCGGCTCGGAGGGTCAAGGTTGGCTCGGAGTAGTGGTCGAGGGTTGGTTCGGACCTCTGGAATGGGTGTTGGAGGCGGGTTTGGGTGAGGACACAGGCCTTGGTGTGATCAGACCTCCCCAATTTTTGGCTGTGGCCGTGAGTTGGTGCTCACACCACCTTTTATTAAAACATCAAAAGTATTATGTATTATGGTTTTACCTTGCTGCCTTTCAATCTATTATTGCTATTATTGTCAAATTTGGCTTTGCGCAAACTAACCATACAGCTCTCCATTGGTAAGTCCTTGCATGAATGTTATTGCATTTTTGCTCTCTGTGACTTCTTGAGTACATTCAAGTACTCATGGCTTAAATACAATGTCAAAGCAGATTATGAGGATGACCAAGTGCGAGGCGGTCTGAGACCTCTTGAGGAGGAATTCTTGACGACTAAGATGCCTAGGGCGTCCTCCACCCGGCGACTGTGGTGCTTGTTGGATGGCCTGCGTGTTTTGGTGTTTGAGCCCTAAAGCTCCTTATGCATGATTGTAAATCCTCGTTGGTTTTGTAAGCCCTCGATGGCAGAGACCTCTTGTTAACAAGCTTGACCATAAGGTCCTAGTATATAAAGTTTAATTTATGCCTTCATCTTTGTTTGACCTCGTGGTTGTGGTATTGGCTTGTGTTCTTGTCTGAGCTAGCTCTGATTGTCTGGGACTAGCTCGGATGCAGGCGGGACCACAGGGAGGTCCTGGGACTTTCTTTGGGAGGTCTGCGGACCTCTCTTGGTGATGTGCCTAGAGGTGCTCTGCAGGCGGTGGCGGCCACGACCTCGGGAGGTCCTCAAGACCTCTGGGTGGTGATGGCGGACCAAGACCTCCGGAGGTCCATAAGACCTCTGGGAGGTCTGGCGGAACCTCCTCGGTAAAGCTCCATGCGGTGCTACCACATCCTTCCGTGGTGACTTCGCAGCGCAAAAAAAAAATGGTCCTCCCGGACCTCTTGCGGTACATCACGGGTTGGGTCGTCACAGGGGTCAACCGCATGAGCCTTTCCCTTGCCTTTGTCGCGGGACTGTGCACGTCGGGCTGGTATGTCGAAGTTGTCCATGTCCTGCGATTGTATGATGGATGTAAGTACACCGTACAGGGAAACATTACGTAATAAGGATGTAAACTCTTCATAGCGGCGTCATCGATATGGATTACGCTTGCGGCGAAATCTTGGGCTCGCCGGTGCCTCCTCAACGAGGTCGATGCGTAAGGTTTCCACCGCGAAGTTCTCGGCCCATAGCGAGTAGTTCGACATGTATACCTGTTGGATGAATGCCTGTCGTACATCTCAAGACGTCGATCCTTTGGAAGAAGTGGCGGCGCATCTCGGGCTGCCCATTACGTGGGGATGAAGTTAAAAATTTAAGCAATTGAGCGTTGGTAGAGGAAAATCGATAAGCGAAAAGAAACACTTACGGTGATGCCGCGTGTGTAAATACGCCGGGTAGTGGTGTGCGGGTGTGTGGATGAATGATCTCTGCCGGTTAGCCACACACCTGCTGCGGGATCGGAGCGTGGTGGTCCTGGAGCATCTTTCATTGATTTATCTGGGTATTGTAGCTGTTTCCTCTTCTGCTTAAGCCACTTTTGCTTCTTCAACAACCTCGCGTAGAAGTTTGCCGAAGAGTCCATAGCTGGGTATGTGTTGTGTAGTGTTGTGTAGAGTTGGGTTTGGTTCAACCCTCTTTTATAAGCTCCATGGTTGGCATGGTGTAGTTAATTTCATGCAGAATAGAGAGTCTTGTTTTTAATTACGAAAAGGAGGAGGTAGAGTGTTGTCAAGTCGATGCGAAAAATTTGGCGAGGCATAGTGTTGTCACGTCTTACTTTGCGGTGAAAGTCATGGCTTGCTTTGCGGTCTTTGTCTTATCGATGCGAAAAATTTGGCGGCGAGTGTTTTCACGTCTTTCTTCTGAGTCTTGTCTTTTCGGTCTTAAAAGTTGGCGAGGTGGTCGGGGTTGTCAAGTCGATCTGAAAAGAGCCTAACCCTAAACCTAAACCTAAAGCTAGCATAAAATTGTCTCGTTTGGTCTTATCATCTTTAAAAGCGCACCGTGTGGTCTTGTCGGTTTGCAAAAGCTGCCCGTGTGGTCTTGTCCTTTGCGTAAAACTGTCTCCTTTGGTCTTATCAGCGTACAAAGCTGCCTGTGTGGTCTTGTCCTTTGCGCAAAGCTGCCACACAATGTCGTCTTATCCTTTGCATGCAAAGCTTCCCCATGTGGTCTTGTCCTTTGCGCAAAGCTGCCCCATGTCGTCTTATCGGTCATAAAGCTGCCCGTGTGGTCTTATCACTGCAAAACCGCTTTGTTAGTCTCCCCAGCGGGCCTATAAAATGCTGCGCCCATGTTCCGAATTCGACCACTCGACCCTTCAAACCGTAGGAGGAAGAACCTTCTCCGTTTCTGATAACATACGATGGCGAGCGCCCGAGGACCAGATCAACAACGGGTTCACCAAAGCGGACCTTCTCCCCGAAAGGATGGAGGACTTGGCCCTAACCACGGTTGATGCGAACAAGCGTGCTCAACCTAAGTGGCGAAATCACGGACACGGGGAGGGCAGCTATTGTGTGGAAACCATAGGCGGCCCTTTCGATGGTGGGCGGTGTTTCTTCCGATGCCCATACTACAGGGGTAAATATTTTTGTTTATATTCTTGGTAATACATCGTCCATACTAACCATCCTTTGTAGCGGATGGCGAAATGCAACTTCACCCATTTGGATCGATCCTCCCCATGAGCGACATGTTGTGCGATGCGTGGATGTATTGTGGGCCGAATCTTTGATTTGGAGGCACAAATTGATCTGAGCGAGCAAAATGGCGACCTCATGCAGATCTGCGTGTGAGAGGGCAATAAGAGGAGGTGGTGAACATAAAGTTCCTATGATCCGCATCTTCTTTGTGCCAACCCTAGCTGCATATGTGTGTGCCACTACAACTGACCCGACCACGTCAAGGCATGCCCCAGAGAGAACACTCTATGTGGGTTGCGAGGCACCTTCTACAATGGGGAGGCGGAGGCTCGTCGTCGCTAGTGTCCCCTTACATATGCACTTATGTTGAATCTTATGAAGCATGTAACTAAATGGTGAAGCAGCGTTATTGCGGTTGCCTTTTATCGAGTTGACATGTTGTATCGATGTGTGCATAATTCGTTCAATCTCGTAGCGTATGTAAGTAAATGGTGGGCGTGTCATTGCGGTTTACTATTTATCGAGTTGACTTTTGCATCGAGGTGTCGTGTGCATTAAGCTATAAGCGTTGATATGCATTGAACAAACATGCATTATATGAAAAGAGTATCTGAGAAAAAGCATAAAAGTAATCCGGGCATCATATATTAAGTGCAAAATTTAAGTATCACATAAAGAACAAATGTCGTGGCCAGTGTAGTCGCCGCCCCTACTAGGCCCCCCAACACTTTTGACATCCTCCCGTCGCCCACGGCCAGATCCACCTCTGCGTCCTCCCCTACGGGCTCGCTTGGCGTCTTCCTCTGCGTTGGGTGTCGGGGCCTCGGCCGAGAGGAAAAACGATGCAGAGCCACGATCGGCGAGGGCCGAAAGGCGGCAAAGGTGGAGCTGACCTTGGAGTCTTTGTGTGGATCTTGGCGCCAGAAAAGTATGGCCGGACGGAACCTCTCGCGGGTGTGGTTTGAGTGCGGGTCCTCGTCACCAAAAAGTCCTCTGCGTCCTCGTCCGGCGCATCCGCGTCTGTCGTCCATGTGATCGCGGCGTGCGTCGTCATAGGGCAATGTACTGCCTGACAAAATATTGTTAGTTAATAAAAAACACGAAGCATCTTGCCATGAGGCGTGGCGTACCCTCGGCTAAGCGCCATCGTGTGTAAAAGCTGTCCACACGAAAGTGTACGCGGCGTAATCGCGGCAGCTGCCGGTGTCGGGCGTGCTGCTGCTCGAGCGGCCTGCGTCGATCGCCTCGATGTCGGGCGTGTCTGCTCGACCCAGCCTCCTTAAGGCGCGCCGATGCCGGAGGTGAGTGCACTCGGCGAGCCGGCTGGTAAAGCGTCGATGTCGGGCGTGGTGCAGGTGCCCTCACTTTCTTTGTAGTCTTTGGCGGGCCAATTAGCAGACGGGCGGAGTGTGAACGGTGGGCGTGCCAACCTCCGGGAGCACAGTGCGCGACAACGGCGAAATCGTCCACTGCTAGCTGTCAAAAGCAGCGAGAAAACACGGGTCGTGTCCTGCATGTGCCCTCCACACGTCTGTGAACCTCTGCGGCCGAGTCGCGGTCCTCGCAAGCTCAACAACCATGCGCCTACGCCGAAAAAAGACACGGTGAAAGCGTAATGGCGGATAACACAAGCGAAATTTTGGAGTTACGCGTGCGCGTTGTGCACATCCTGCGCTAAATGCACGGGGTATGTGGCCGATCGGTCTTGGGACACGTGGTGCGGGCTGCGTCTGCGGTGAACACGAGCACGATGCGTGTCTGCGGGCGTACCGGCCGAATGTACTCGTCATAGCTCGTGTGGTCATAGGGGATGTCCTCACGCACATGGTCTGTGATGCGCCCTCCGCTGCGCTACCCGGGCCCATCCTACTCCCCGATTAAATGCATGCGCGGACTCCCTTCCCTCATGGTTGCAAGAGCGTAACATGTAGTTAGCGGTTGTGCGTAAGAGGCGACAACAAAACAAGTCATGTATGCCGATTACTCACGAGTGCGTTCTCGGACGCTTGCGCCTAGCTGATCTTTGGAACCTCTGCGGTGTAAGCTGAGCTGAGCATCACCGATGCGCCTCGTGATCCTCCGCGAAGGCGTCGAAGACAAGCACCTGGCGGGTGAGCCAATACTCTCGGTCTCGTAAGCCAGCGAAGGCGGGCCGTGGGGGCGAGAAAGTAACTCTGGCGGTATGGCTCCGGTGAGCGTCGTCCGTAATGGTGACCAGGCTACTCCTGCGAGCTCGCTCGTCGCCGTGTCACCTACGTCTTGTGACTGTACTACACCTGTGAACGACATATTAGGTAGGGCGATCGGTAATATCAAGAAATTAGTCACGGAAAAAAGAATTAGTCACGGGAAAAGTGCGTGCCGTCACGGCACCGAGAAGAGAGCCCATCGTCGGCGGTCCACCTTGTCTGCGTTGTACATCTCCGGCCCGTCAGTGCGGTCTTGTTGTCGTCAACGAGGGGGAGCCGTCCAGGGCTAAAAGCGCTCAACGACCACAAGCTGCGGTGGAGAGGACACCCGTGAGAATGGAGTTCGGTCTCAACCTCAAGCACACATCGCTGGCTGCGATAGGTGCGGCTTAATCTGGCCGAACCCGGTGATCTGGGGGCCCTCCGTCGGCGATAGCCCTAAGCGTCTGCGATGAGCCTCGCGTCGGCGGTATCGCCGTGTTGGCGGTGAACGGCGCAACCAAACAGCCACAACAAATCGCCTCCGGTGGCGTGACACTGCTGGTCGTCGCGTGAGGTCCATCAGCTCGACACATGCACTGCGAAAAATATAGTAAGACCCATGCATGAAAGGACGATGCGACACTACTAGCGAGCACGATGTGGAACATGTACACGAGCTGCGACAACCACCGCAGGGCGGGCCATGCCTCTGTGCCTCCGGAAGGCGTAGTACGGCCGCAAACACAGGTGGGAGGACTCCTGAAACCTGCCGCGAGAAGGTCCTCGCGCCCGGTTGTCAGGAGCTCTGCGGAAAAGCGGCACCTCTGCGATAGGGAGGCCAAGCGAGGAGAGCGTCTGCGGGTGAGGGACCATCTCCCGAATGGGAGATGGAAAGTGTGATCTCTGAGTGCCACCAGTCCACAAGAAGGCGAGCGAGGGCGGTCGAGCGGAAGCGTCGTGGCTGCTGCGGCGGCATGGATGTCTCCATAAATCGCCCGTCATGGTCTTCTTGGCTCGTCCGTCCTCGTCGTGCTGCACCATCAAGGCGATAGGTAGTAGACCCGGCGGCGCTCAACACGTGAATGAACAAAAGGTCGATCTGAAAGTGCAGTTCACGAGAAGATAGTCGGGCGTATACTAACACTGCACTGTCGAGCGTGGGTCTAGCCTCCGAGCCACCCGGCGTGTCGCGTCGCGAGATCACTAACAATGTCGCGTCGGCGGCCCGTAGGATGAGGACCTGACGCGGCGCGCGATGTACTTTCGATCGATCGCTCCTCGGGAGGCGAAAGTCGATCCGATCCGTGAGCCATACACGCAAAACAACTTTAAGTTAGCAAATCTGGCGGAAATAAAACATCGAGTGTAACGAATGAGTAAATTTAACTTGCAAACAAACAAATCAAAAGTACTAGGCTACGGGGCGGTCTTTGAAAAACTAACGAAAAAAGTTATAGTACTACAACACTTAAATAAACATTCGTGCAACATACGATACATGTCTTACGGCATTACGTACATCAAATGAAAATAGGGTAATAGCGAGCAGTTACATAAACAATACAAAGTACAAATGACAATGTACAGCGATTTGCAATTTGGTCCCCTTTGCACAAGAAAAGTGCTACATAAACCATAGCGATGCCTACTCCTCAATTTGGTGCCTTGCATAAATGCAGGCGTATGTGCCCCTCACAGCCGCTTGATGCATGCGGCGTCTACCGCGCCCGGCTTAGCCGTCCATATCATTAGTATCTGACGACTCTGCCAGAAGCAACCCTTGCTACCCTTGACATGTCAATATCAGGAATCGAGATCCTATTTGCAATATCCAAGGTGGCGAAGTTACCGCAACCACAAAGCCCTAAGCTCGCCGATCACGCTGCACCACCCTCTCCTTCAAAAATACTCGGACACAAAGTTCAAAGGGTCCATCACCTACGATCCCATGTCTGGCGAGCACATGAAGCATGGCTTGTGTAAAAGAGCGGTTTTGTTACCGCGTCTGGTAGGCTCGTTGACATGATCTCCAAGGCATACCTCGTGGGTGACAAGAGCGAGCCGTCCCAAATCGGCTCTATCCGCAGAAACGCGTCGAAAGCGATGCTCCATATTGCCCATCCGTACACCGTGTCGGCGCTGGCCCATACGTGTCTTCCTGCATGTATCAGTAATCTTCAAGCGATCACGGTGTTTGAGGGTTAAATGGCATGAAGTCGCGGCATTGCATACCTCTCCACTGAAATACCCGATTGTCTTTCTGAGAACACCTTCCATGATGGCGATGAGGGCTGAAGCGAAGGCCTAAGAACCAGTTGTACACCTCCATAAGGTTAGTGGTCATTATCTGTACCTTGCCCGTCAAGTGTCATGCAGCGAGAGACCACTTGTCCAATGGTGGGCCTCGATCGATGGGAGCACTTCGATGTTCCTCGAGGTCCTCTGCCTCGGACCAGCGAGATTCGAGACTCTGCTCCTTGGTTCCTCGCGTCCGTGTTTCTTCTGTGTTAAATCGGCGGCGCCCATAAAGCGTCAAATTTGCGCTCTTTGGTTACGCATAGTCGGCCTCTTGAATAGCTTCACCAAGGGTTGGCAGGAACTTCTTAAAAAGTTGGCCCCAAATGGCGAATACACCATCTACTCGTCATATCCGGCCAAACGACAGCTCCTCGGGTCTTCTGAAGTTTTTATGGCCTTGACATCCGGCGTGGCGATCATGGATCACGCACACACCGGGGCGAGCTCAACAACTCCCACCCTTAGATGTTGAAGGAACCACAACCGGTGTGGAAATTCTCACCTTCGACAATCGATGGCCAATGGCAGAGTGATTGTTCGAATCAGCGCCTATAGCGGTGAGATCTACCCCTTGTATTTCGGTTAAAAAGTCTGGAAATCCAAGCTGAGATCACGGCAGCATATGCCTAAAAGCCTCGTCACGAGGGACGAAGGCTCTGAAGAGCCCTATGCATTACTAAAAACCTCGCGGATTTTTAGATGGCATATCCTTCCATGACAATTTACGTGCGGGTTTCTCTCCTGCTGACACCTCAAGCTTTATCTGAGGAAGGTTGTAAATCGCCGCCTCAAAAGGTCAAATACGTCTTTCCATAGTATACGCCCGCCGCATCACGCCTTCCCATAGCTGATCTTGTACTTGAATTTCTTCTCAATAGCCACCATAATGTGCTTGGCCTCCATATCCTTCTTCTCCACTATCTCTCCATACATCAAATTAGCTATGAATATTAAGCGTTATATTCGATATGCGCACAAAACAACTACTTGAGCATGCCTGAGAGTGCGGTGTGAGACCCGTGTTTATTAGGCTCATAATACTTAGTCATCCGATTGACCCTAGTATTATCAACCAAATAAACCCGGTCTCGAGATGTATACTTCGAATCGATATACATACCTCACAACAAAAGAATGTATCAATTCCATACAACACATAGAACATAAGCAACAAACGAAGTTAACATTAATATGGAATAGATATTACAAAGAGGCCCTTAGGCCAAATAGCGATAAATACAAAAAGATAACAGCGGAAGCAAAAGTGCCATAAAGATGGCTATAACACAAAGCCAATCGGTGTGCCTTAACCCTAGGCATCGGCGGGACCGCCAAGCTAGTCGTCGAAGAAAGCGCAACACGTAGCACAAGAGAGGCTCTTGGAGCTCTCCTTCTTCCTCTGCAACAAAAGCCACAAAAAAATTGCCACAACCACGGCGAGATGAGTACATAAAGTACTCCACAAGACTTCACGTGTGAGATAACGAGAACTATAAATAGCTACATGCAAGCTTTATTTAAGTGGATGAGGCTTTGGACTCATTTTAGCATAAAGCAACATTTATTTGCAATAACATAATAGATTGAAGGCAATTTGACAAAGCATTTTTAAATGTTGAAGTAACAACGAGGATAATAACATAATAACAACAACAAGAACAATCACAGAAGTGACTAACCCAAGTCACCACAACAATAGCATGAACTCCCGTTCATACCAACCATGTCAAGTTTTAATTAAAGGTTGTAGTCTAGTCTTGAGCGACCTTACCAAGCATGTCCATAACCTAGGGCGAGGCTATTGAATAGTTTTATCCTGCGGGTGTACCACTTTGTACCCACACGTCGAGACCGCCTTTCCTTCACGCACACTACCGAAGGTGTCTTTGCAGCTAAGTCCTCTGAGACCTTTCCAAAGGATGAATGCTAATTCGAGCTGCACAACCCACGGGGAGAAGAGACATCACAACCTTCCGGAAGCTAATGCTCCCTCCCACACTATACATATACATTTGTTTTTGAAAACACACCAACCGAGCTCGCTCATAATTAACACCTCCTAGAGTACTTAGTCAAGAGGGTTCCATATGCCCCTCGCGTGGTTAGTCTGTGAAATCGCAGCTTAGTGACCCAAGTACTCGGTCCTTGGGACCCGGGCATACCACCACATCCAAAAACCGCACCATCCATCCAATATGCCCAAGTCTAAATCAATCTTTTATTTTCAGTTTTGATTTTACAAATTAATCAAAGCACAAGTGCTGGACATATAGGAGTAATAATCATTTTTGAGTGATCAAGACCATCGACTAAATCGATGATGCCCATTCTACCGATAACTAAGCATGTCTAAGCAATTGCATCAGAAACTACTAAGTGATAAGAGCTCATCCAACGAGCTCCACCACAACAAATAACCTAGGCTCAAGGTAGTAGAGGATGAACAATTCCTACAGATTATGCAACTATAGGCTTGCTAGCGACATTTAACACAAAGTAGCATGCATACATAGAAGTAAAACAAAGTATTAAGCTTTAAAGTAATGGGACAATGATGGAAATGGTCAAACTGCTTGCCTTGTTGTTGGTGGTCAAATGGTGGCAGAGGATCACTCTCGGGATCACCACAAATGTCGAACCCTAACGAAAGCGAAAAAAAAGAACCGATAAGAACAAAAGAATTCAAAAGGACTCAACAACAAACTTTCTCCAAAAGACTTGAAATTTTTACAGCAGCAAGATAAAGATTTATCATGAATTTAGCAACAAGAATCAATCGATTTGGATTCTTGATGCAAAAATATGATCAAAACAATTCAATTCAGCCAGAAAAATCCAAATTAAATTAAAAAGGGCTACTGTTCATAAATTATTTTCTAGGGGTCTTCTGGACATGAAATTTTTATGGTAGATAGTAATGACATTCTAAGAATAATGGAAGTGGTTTCAACTCTTTTGGAGTTACATTGCAACTTCTACAATTTTTTAAAGACAAGAACTTGAACAAAATTATAATGCATAATTATTCTTTCTGAAAACAGTAACATGTTCAAAACTATTTTTCCTAGTAAGTTCATTATTAGAGGAACCCAACAAACTTGGATTCACTCAAAAATCATCTATAGAGCATTAGTTATGTCTTTTACAAGTTAAGCCTTAATTTGAGTGTATATTTAAAGGGAGTTTTAAAACCTATGGCCAAACTGCGCTCTGGGCTGAACTCAACTTACAATCATTTTTGGATTAAAGTCAAGTTCAAGATAGAGCTAACACAATTTGAATGACCTCATTTGGAATTAGAATGAAAGAGATATGAAATTCTAAAGTTTATACCTTATTTAGGTTTATCATTAAGAATTCTTGGCATTTCTAACACTCACAAAGCCATGGGAGGTCGTGAGCCACAGATCACAGATCTAACGGCTCAGACCTCCCAAGAGACAACTATTTGCTACGCACATGGGAGGTCGAGAGGTCTGGACCTCCTAACCACTGCACATCTTGTGAGGTGAGGGAGGTCGTGGCCGTAGATGGGAGATCAGGACCACAACATGGAAGGAAGGTCAGGAGCGGACCCAGGATCTAAGGGGAGGTCCTCATGGTGAGATGACCTCGAGGAGGTCCCAGAGGAGGTCCTCAACGTCACAAACCTCGAGGGAGGTGCGGGCCAGCCAAGATTGCGCCAAGGAGGTCTTGGGCGCTCAGATCTCCTCGGAGGAAGTGCTGGGCGTCCCAAACCCAGCCTTACCTGAGCTTTGGACATGAGATAAATGCTTGGCGGGACCACGAGGAGGTCAGCGGGATCTAATGCGCGCAAAGGGGCGGGGTTAATGGCGGTTAAGACACCAATGATTGCGATGATTGGGCATTTAAAGCGGTGAATTTATGTCCTAAAACGACAATGACACGCTCGGGGCGTCCGACAAAATCCAGCGTGAAAGAAGTGATCTCTCCGGCGATGTAGAGCTCGCCGGTGAGGTCAATAATCTGCTTGAGTGCACAAAAGCGTTCGCGCCAGTGGACCTCCTCTCGGCAATGACGGCGGCTTTGAGCAGCCGCGGCGAGCGGGCAAATGACCGGCGCGGCCAAAACGAAAATGCAAGCGGCTCAGCGCAACATTCAAGCTTGTGCCAAGAAAAGCTCCATAAAATCATTCATGCGGGTGCGACATCTAAAGGACTAACGGGGGTTACAGGAGGTCCTAAGGTCTTTGGGGAGGTCGTGGAGGTGATGGCCGGGTTGGGAAAACACGGTGAAGCTTCACGCCCAAGACACCGACTCCGGCTCGACTTTGTCCTCCTCTGAAAAGTGCCCAAACAACTAAGTCGGGGATAACTTCCAAGAGGTGTTGGGGAACAAGCGAACAAGGGTTTGAAAGGAAGCCAACTGGATCTTCTTGTGCTTGAGGAGCTCAGGACTCAACAATGGCAGCCACGGTGAGGAAATGAGTGAGGGAGGAGCTCGCCACGCCAAGTGCAAGGCCGAGATCAAGCGGGTGTAAAAAGGAAGCCAAGGAGGCTCCCAAGGATGCTTTATAGCTGAGTGAAGGTTTTGAGCTGGGGCTAAGCTCCATGGTGAGCTTAGCCCAGGTTGGTCCATGGGTGGACAAGACATAAAGGTTGACAAGGGGCGAGGGCTATCTTGACTGACTGGCGTGAAGAAGTGACACGCATTAATCTTGAATCGACAAAAAAGTGATGAAAGGACCTGATGGGCAGACGGTTGGACATTAACTCCCCGCTCGAGAACACGCATGCAGCGCCCGGAGGAAGAGAGAAAACGAGGAGGTCCTTATGACCGTTGGATAAGACACAGGGAGGTCCTAACCATCGGATCTCATTTTCGAACCGTTATGTTTTAAGTGGGTGGGAGGAGGTCCCAGCCACACGATCAAGATGGGGAGGTCGTGGCCCTCGATTTCATGTCAGCAACGCATGCGTGAGGAAAAGGACAGGAGGTCCAAAGCGTTGGATCTCCATCCAGCAGTCGGACCTCGGTGAGGACTTAACGCCGCGATCAAAAGACATGAGGGGAGGTCATGGCCTTTGGATTTAGATCTAAGAGACTCACGATCTCATCGTCTGGTTGAGGAGATGCAGTGCGTATGAGACAAAAAGGAGGTAAATGACCGTAGATTTTAAATCTAACGGTGCACAACAAAAGATGGGGGAGGTTGTGAGTGCTTGATAGCAGGGAGGTCGTGGCCGTTGGATTTGATCAATGGCTCGACCTAGGTTAGAGTGGAAGGTTTGTTTAGTTTAGGTTGAGAGGAGGAGGTCGGGGCCATGGATCTTGGATCCAGGGCTATGACCTCACGTGAAATGGGAAGACTGGTGAGTATGTTGAGGAGGAGGTCGTGGGCTGTTGGATTTGATCCAGCAGCTCGACCTCAACAAATAGGATGACCTCATTGCGATGGTTTAACTTATTCGAGGAGGTCTTTGAGGTTTAACACGGGAGGAGGTCATGACCAGTTGATCACGGATCCAGCAGCAATGACCTCATGAGGTGAGGAGGTCCTCGCGGTGTTGACATGGAGGAGAGTCGTGGCTGTTGGATGTAAATCCAGCAGGCTGCGACCTCAACAAATGGAGATGAGGTCTGTGAGGTGCAGAGACACGGTTGGGCTGGACCAGGCTTTGAATATGGCTAGCCAAGGAGCGATGTAGGCTTTTAAATTTAGTTTTAACAATTGAAACTTACAGAATTGTTGAGATAGCAAATGAACTCCAAATTTGATGAAATTTTAACTGGAGCTTGCTGACAATGAGACCAACCTTGCATAAAATTTCCAGAGGTTATTATGCAATGCATTTTTCTCAGGAAATTCATGAAGGTTGTTTAAAGGATTGTTTTGCCTCCAAAATTATCAACAAGTGTTATAACTCATGATATTTTTCGAAGGGGTCCCATATCAGTTTTGGGACCAAGGAAAATATATTCCAAATGTTTGACACAAGATTTAAGATAATTGGAAAATGAGTTTGATTTTTGGTCAACAAGAGCTTTGTGTTTTGGATTACACAACTCTTGGACAAAATTCACATGAGATTTTAGGGTTTTCAAGATGTGAGAAAAAGTTTTAATTTCTACACATATAATTATACTTGATTAACCCTAATTATACATTTGGGATGTTACATCGGCTCTACCTTGAGACAATCGATGAGTCTCATATTCGGTTTATCTTGCGTGCACTTCATAAGAAAAACCGACCTGCTTTCGCATTTGATGGTGTCTTGCTCTTGGCTAGATTTGACAACTTCCGAAATGTCATTTGCATAGACATAGCCCACAGACTTAATGGCATCTGTAAGGATATCTTGTCGACAAACATTGAGTGCAACCAGAACCTCAGTGGCATGGTACTCCCACGGTGATTAAATAACAAATCGTCGTCACATAGACCCTCTGTGAGCACCCGGTTTATTAAGCTCATAATACTTAGTCATCCAATTGACCTAGTATTATCAACCAAATAAACCAGTCTTGAGATGTATACTCCCAGAATCGGTATACATACCTCACAACAAAAGTGTATCAATTCCATACAACACATAGTACACAAGCAACAAACCAGAAGTTAATATTAATAAGGAATAGGTTATTACAAAGAGGGCCTACGGCCAAATAACAA
Organism: Phyllostachys edulis; assembly: GCA_036346405.1. Classification (NCBI taxonomy): domain Eukaryota; kingdom Viridiplantae; phylum Streptophyta; class Magnoliopsida; order Poales; family Poaceae; genus Phyllostachys; species Phyllostachys edulis. The sequence continues at coordinate 1,613 of JAYEVD010000930.1, read as the reverse complement.
GTACTAGTAAAGATAACGGTGGAAGCAAAAGTGCCATAAAGATGGCTATAACACAAAAGCCAATCGGTGTGTGCCTTAACCCCTAGGCATCTGTTAGGACCGTAAGCTAGTCGTCGAAGAAGGCGCAACACATGGCACAAAAGTGAGGCTCTTGGAGCTCACCTTCTTCCTCTGCAACAAAAGCCACAAAAATGCCACAACCACAGGCGGATGAGTACATAAAGTACTCCGCCAAGACTTACGTGTGAGATAACGAGAACTATAAATAGCTACATGCAAGCTTTATTTAAGTGGATGAGGCTTTGGACTCATTTTAGCATAAAGCAAGTTTCATTTGCAATAACATAATAGATTGAAGGCAATTTGGCAAAGCATTTTAATTGTTGAAATAACAACGAGATAATAACATAGTAACAACAACAAGATCAACCTGGAAGTGACTAACCCAAGTCACCACAACAAATAGCATGAACTCCCCGTTCATACCAACCATGTCAAGTTTTAATTAAAGGTTGTAGTCTAATTCTTACGAAATAACCAAGCGTGTCCATAACCTAGGGCGAGGCTATTGAATAGTTTTAACCTGCGGGGGTGTACCAATGTACCCACGTCGGTACGTCGAGCGCCTTTCCTTTAAGCACACTACCTTTGGTATGCCGGCCGCGGCTAAGTCCTCTGAGACATTTCCAATGGACGATGCTAATTCGACCCTTTAACCCACGGGGATAAGGACCCAATGGACGACCCTAACTTGGTCTGCCCCTTGCTCATTCCCACACCACACACACACATTTTATCTTTAAAAACACACCAACGAAGCGACCCCAATTAGCACCGCCAAAGTACTTAGTCAAGAGGTCCATATCCCCCTCGTGTGGTTATGCATAATTGCTTGGATCAATGGGCAAAAATTGGGTCCTTGTTGACTCGAGGCATACCACATCCAAAAACCACACCATCCATCCAATATGCCCAAGTCTAAATCAATCTTTTATTTTCAGTTTTGATTTTACAAATTAATCAAAGCACAAGTGCTGGACATATAGGAGTAATAATCAGTTTTGAGTGATCAAGACCATCGACTAAGTCGATGATGCGCCCATACTACCGATAACTAAGCATGTCTAAGCAATTTAGCGTAAACTACTAAGTGATAAGAGCTCATCAACGAGCTCAAACCACAGCAAATAACCTAGGCTCATGGGTAGTAGAGGATAAACAATTCCTCAGATTATGCAACTATAGGATTGCTAGCGATATTTAACACAAAGTAGCATGCATACATACAAGTAAAACAATATATTAAGCTTTAAAGTAATGGGACAATGATGGAAATGATCAAACTGCTTGCCTTGCTGTTGCTGGTCAATTTGTTGCTGAGGATCACTCACGGAATCACCACAAATGTCGAAGCCCTAACGGAGCGAAAAGAATCGATAAAACGGCGAAACAACGACAAAAGACAGCACAGCAAACGAACTCCAAACACTCTGAATTTTCTACAGCAGCAAGAGGGTGATTTTTAGGGAATTTAGCAACAAGAACCAATTGATTTGGATTCTTAATGCAAAAGTTATGAGCAAAACAATTCTGCTCAGCCCTAAAATACCAAA